>SJYA01000017.1:337322-436244 GCA_006410615.1 Neotragus moschatus | reverse complement strand
ACACACACACACACACACACACCTGACTGTAACACAGTATTGTAAATCAACTGTTCTTCAATTTAAAAAGTTTTATCAGAACACAGTTTCCCAATCTGTTGATGTACTGCCTGTTGCTGCTTCCATGAGTCAGCAGGCCAGCTGAGCAGTTATGCTGGGGACTGTCTGGCCTGTCAGAGCCTACATTCACCCTGGCACTTGACTGAGCAATTTGGCCAGCCTCTCTGCTGAGTGGGATGCTATTACTAGTATACTGGCTTCACTGGGCACCATCACCTGGCATGAAGTCTTCTATGTTCAGGAAAGTTCTTAATTCAGCCTTGACTGGTACCTGTTGCATAGCAGAAAATATCTGTGGAATGACTGAATGAACAGACGTTCTCCTGGATATTGGAAGGGGGCATCAGAGTCATCAAACACCACTGCTGCTGCTGCTGCTAAGTTGCTTCAGTTGTGCCCGACTCTGTGTGACCCCACAGACTGCAGCCCACCAGGCTCCCCCGTCCCTGGGATTCTCCAGGCAGGAGCACTGGAGTGGGGCGTAGCCCGCCAGGCTCCCCCGTCCCTGGGGTTTTCCAGGCAGGAGCACTGGACTGGGGCGCCATCGCCTTCTCCAGTGCATGAAGGTGAAAAGAAAGTGAAGTCGCTCAGTCGTGTCCAACTCCTAGCAACCCCACGGACCGCAGCCCACCAGGCTCCCCTGCCCCTGGGGTTCTCCAGGCAGGAGCACTGGAGTGGGGCGCCATCGCCTTCTCCGCACCAAGCACTAATTCACAGATTTGTTCCTTTTGTTGTTGTTCAGTCCCTAAGTTATGTCCAACTCCCTGCAACCCCATAAACCACAACACATCAGGCTTCCCTGTCCTTCACCATCCCCTGGAGTTGCCTCAAACTCATCTCTAGTGAGTCGGTGATGCCATCCAGCCATCTCATCCTCTGCTGTCCCCTTCTCTTCCTGCCCTCAGTCTTTCCAGCATCAGGGTCTTTTCTAAGGAGCTGGCTCTTGGCATCAGGTTGAGCAATTCATTTTTTACACGGTCAGCTATGCCTGATGTTTCTCCCGTGTCTACACAGAGATGCAAAGTATGGAACTTCTTGGGATCTTTATTCAAGCTCAACAGAAGTATAAGACAGTTGAGGAAATGTGATCGCTGTCTAGATATTTGATGCCTTACTAAGCAATTGTTGTTCACATACTGTAGATGTTATAATGGTATTTTGTTTATTTTCTTAAAGGGAGAGGTCTGGTCTTTTCAAGATACATATCTTATAGATGCAGCGATGTAATGTCTGAGATTTGTTCCAAACCCTCCGGAGAGTGGGAGGGTCAAAGCGGTCCTTACAAGGTGAAGGAGAAACAAGACTGGCCAGGCCTTGATGGCTGATGTAAAATTGGGTGACGAGTACGTGCTCTTTGGCTACAGTCTTCTCTCTACTTGCTGTGTGTTTGAAATTTCCTGTAATAAGAAGCTAACAGGGGGAAAAAAAATCAGTGGCTTTTGCTAGCAGTTTGAGGATGGGACGAGAAGGTAGTGTGGTCCCTGCCAGCTGGGCATCTGCTGTGGACCAGGCCTCTGTCCTTGCACGGAGCGCCGCCAGATGCCTGAGCTGCAGAGCATCACCTCAGTGGGGTTAGTAGGGAACAAAGTAACAGCAGCGACAGGAGCAGGGCCTGCAGTGATGTCACCAGCCTCCTGTCAGCCAGCTGCTCCTGTCTGTCTTCCCAGCCGGAGTCGGCTGGCTGTGTCATTGGTTACTGCCAGAGTGTCACTTTGAGCCGATGGTGTTTACAGAGCCCATTGCTGCTTTCGGCACTTGTGGTCGAGTCAGGATGGGTAAACGGTGTGACGATGCCTTACCGAGGGCTCGAAGGGAGAGGGCTTGGGACAGTGGCTGAAGGGGGCAGGCTTTAGCATCACGTAAACCTGGGTTCAAACCGCAATGCTGCCCCTAACTGGCTGTTACTCTGGGCAGGTCATATCCCTCTGGGCTTCAGTTCCCCCCTCTGAGAAATGGGGATGGCCTTCCACAGTTATTACATGCAGATCCATGTGGACACATGTGTAAAATCCGTGTTGCCAGCTTTCGAGTGATCACGCAGGCCGTGGACGCCGCCATCGGTAGTGACCACACAGACCTATCACGTCCTCCTTCTGGGCCTGGAGAGAAGGCAGGCTGTCCGCCCTGGAGAGACAGGCTTATCACATTGGGATCAGACTCCTGGGTGCTGACCTTTCAGTGGTGAAGGGATGTGTTCATCCAGGCACACACACCCACTCCCTCTGGTGAGTCACAGAAAAGTCTAGAGAATCTGCTCAGAGGCGGGGGCCTGGCCCTGCACATGGGCAGGCTGACCAGTACTCTGGCGACTTCGCCATCTAAAGGGCAGCTTGAAGATGTGCGTGCCAGCGTCTGTGAGCGGGTGTCATGAGAGCATTTTCTGTTCCTCGTGGCCAGTCTGCTAACAACACTGGGGCTTGAGAGGGGCCCCGCCCGACAATGTCTCTGTCTGGACTTAGTTCCTCCACCAGAACAAAGGAGGTGAGAGCGCAAGAGTGCAGGCCCTGCAGGGACCAGTTGCTTTTACCAGAGAGAAAGGTGGCCAGACCACGTGACTAACCCTCCCCAACCCGGGAGAGCCCAGAGTGGGGCATGGAAGCTAGAGGGAAAGCCAGCCCCCTCTTGTGAACATGTGACGGTTCCCAGCGGTATGCATCTGCCTGCGTGTGTCAGGTGCAGAAACAGGCCCCTAAGAACTTGGAGCACGTGACCTGTTCTTTGATCTGAGTTCCTCCAGTTAATTATACAGTTTAGATGCTTACCTAATAAATGCTACAGTCTTTCTTCTATAATGTACCAGAATCACAGTACTTGGCTCTCCAGTGATAAGTATTCCAGTACACACAAAGTCTTAACAGATAGATTTATGATGGTGTCAGTCCTCAGTCCCCTGGACGGTAGCCTGCCAGGCTCCTCTGTGCGTGGGTTTCTCCAGGCTGGAGTGGGTTGCCACTTCCTTCTCCAGGGGATTTTCCTGACCCACGGATCTAACCCACATCTGCAAGTCTCCTACATTGTAGGCAGGCTCTTTACCTCTGAGCCACTGGGGAAGCCTTTATGATAGCAGTGTTTCTCAGTTATTATGTTTAAGTGTCCTATTGGAAAAAGCTAAAAGAGAAATGTATTTAAAAGTTTGTAAACACCACTTTTATTTATATAAAAAAATATGTAACAGAAAAAATATATATATAGAAGGTAAGAGCTAACAAAATCTTTTCCCTCTCTTCATGAAAACTTGACCTTCGGTTAACCTTCCAGCTCTCTGGAAACCTGATAAAACTGGCCTATAAAACATGTTATTAGCATAGCATATGGCAGAAAGACCTCTGGCAAAGAATCTGCCTGCCAATGCAGGAGACGCAAGAGACACAGGTTCATTCCCTGGTTGGGAAGATCCCCTGGAGGAGGAAATAGCAACGCACTGCAGTAGTCTTGCCTGGAGAATCCCATGGACAGAAGATCCTGGTGGACTACAGTCCTACAGTCCCTGGCGGCGCAAAGAGTCGGACACAACTAAAGCAACTTGGCACTGTACAGTATATGTATGTTTATACACATGCATGTACACACATGTATCTACATAGATTGATGGATCTCATTTGTAATTCTATTTCAGCTACCATTGGGCCTCCAGAAAACATCCGGGTGACCCCAGAAGAAGGCTCCCTTATCATCAGGCTTTCTGCTCCCTTTGACGTCCCTGCCTCCGAGGCCTATTTTGTGTATTATGTCTACTACTGGGAGAAGGCAGGAGACAAACAGGCAAGAGCATGTTCTTCTTTGTTTTTGGTGTTCTTTTCTTTGGAGTTTCTGGATAGCAAACGAAGGCCAAGGAGGGGATTTCCCTGACAGTCCAGTGCTTGAGACTCCGAGCTCCCACTGCAGTTGGTGGGTTCAACCCATGGTCAGGGAACTAGGATCCCACAAGCTGCTCTGCTCCGCCAAAAGGAAAATCAAATGGCCAAGGACACCAGGGTATCCCAGTGCACCCTCAGAGGACAAGACCCATCTGCAGGGCCCTCTCTGCCTCATATCACACAGTCCCTGCGGTCTGGGTCTGGATTCAGCTGGTGCCACACTCCAGCATTTGGGAAGGTCTCATGGGCCTATTTTCACTCCTGCAGTCTGCAAGGTTAAGCTATGTGACTTCTCTGATCTGAATGGTTTTCAAAGAAGGCGATGCAAATAGGTGAAAAGTCTCAGTGAAGGCAGAAGAGAGTGTGTACCAAGGAGAAGGGCCAGTAGGTTGGAGAAGGCTGGGCACATCCGGAACTGCACATGCCCGGATCCATCAGAAAGGCGGGCCTGGGACTCCCCTCGTGGTCCAGTGGTTACAGATTCACCTTCCAATGCAGGGGACACAGGTTCAGTCCCTGGTTGGGGAGCTAAGATTCCCACACGCCGCGGGGCAACCAAGCCCGCGCACCGCAACAAAGACCCAGCACAGCCAGAATGAAAATTAATTAATTAATTAAAAAAAGAAAAATGGGGCCACATGAGGGGCTCGGGAAGGGTAAGGTTGACAAAGGAGGGGTCAGAGCAAAGGGGCCTGGTCAGCCCTGGGTGTAGCACAAGGAAGAACTGATGGCCTTTAGTCACCTCCAGTTGTCTGATCATCCAAGCTGCATCTTTTTTCCTATTTTTTGGCCATGCTGTGTGACAGCAGTGGGGCTGGGGGTGGACCTTAGTTCCCCAGCCAGGGATCAAACCTGTGCCCCCTGCCGTGGAAGCCCGGAGTCATAACCGCTAGGCTGCCAGGGAAGCCCCTTCCAGCTACGTTTAATGATGTTTCACTGTGTGTGTGTGAGCCTCCTGACTGCCTACGCTCAACATTGCTCTAATTTTTGTAAGAATTTTAAGAGCTGTGTGTTTATCTGGAGCTTCCTTCATGTCTGGCACTGGGCCAGGCACTTTGGACGCATCCTTTCGCTCAGGCTTTCCATCCCCCAGTTTCACTGAGAGGGAGGGCGAGTGTGAGGGCTACCCAAGGTGAGCGCAGGAGACGCCTGGCCCCGGGGCCCGCACTTCCAGTGCCGTGTCTCCCCCATGTTGCTGATGTTTGCACTTGCTCTGTTTCTTTATGAAAGTGAAAGTCGCTCAATGTGTCCAACTCTTTGCAACCCTGTGGACTAAACAGTCCATGGAATTCTCCAGGCCAGAATACTGGAGTGGGTAGCCTCTCCCTTCTCCAGGGGATTGTCCCAACCCAGGGGTTGAACCCAGGTCTTCTGTGCTGCAGGCAGATTCCTTACCAGCTGAACCATGAGGGAAGCCCCTCTTTCTTTACGGTGAGTGTAAAAACACCGAGGAGGGCAAAACTCACTGAAGGGCAGACTCAGCAAATAGGGAAGAAAGCAATAATCGTTTCCCAAAACCTGAGTTCAAAGGTCTGGCCAACTGGAACAGAAGAGGTCTAGAAGAATCCAGGAGGGATTCCCCTTTCAACCAGAGCATCTATGCTTTGGACTTCCATGAGCAAAAGATTCTGCAGCTAAAGTGACTCTCAAAGCCACTGATACAGACTCCATTCCAGCTGTGAGTCCAAATGTCAAGGGTCCCCAAACTCAACCCCTAGATTTGCTCCAAGGATCCTCGGGGACTCAACGTCCAGTTGTACTTAAGGCTATGACTTATTACAGAGAAAAGACACAGAACAGAGTCATCAGAGGGAACAGACAGAGGGGCCAGAGTCTGAAGGAGTCCAGGCAGAAGCTTCCAGGAGTCTCACCTCATCACACAGGCTACTCTCAGTTCCCCCGACAACAAGCATGACCGAGTATGTGAAATTGCATCTCCTGGCAAATCTCCTGGGAGACTCAGTGCCCAGGGCTCGTAATGGGGGCTGGTCACACAGGCACCCTCGACCCAGCAGAGACACCAGAGCTTCTGACTCCCAGAGGTAGAGCAGGCGTTCAGCATCAGAAGCATCATTTATACATTAAAACAGCCTTATCACTTAGGGATTGGTGGGATGCTCCCCAAAGCCAAGTTCCCAGATGCCAGCTTTGGGTCAGCCTTGCAAACAAGACCTTTCTAAGGACAGCAGTGTCAGGCCTGAATGGTAGCTATTCTCTGTAGTCTGTGATTCTTCTGGAAAAGCCAACTGGCTGCTGAAATAAACTCAAAAAAGAATAGTGTTGGGACTCCCCTGGTGGTCCAGTGCTTAAGAATCTGCCTTCCAAGGCAGGGAACCTGGGCTCAATCCCAGGTCAGGGAACTAAGATCCCACATACTGAAGGGCTACTAAGCCTGTGTGCCACAAGGAAAGATCCCACTTGCTGCAGCCGAGACCCAACACAGCCAAATAAATAGATAATTTTTTTTTCAAAAATGCATATTGTCCTTAAATTTACCTTTTTTAAAATAATTATCTCTTATTTAAAAAAAAATTTTGGCTGTGCCACACAGCTTGCAGGAACTTAGTTCCTCAACCATGGATTGAACCCAGGCCATGACAGTGAAAGCGGCAAGTCCTAAGCCACTGGACTACCACAGATTTCCCTGAAATTGCTTTATGTGGCATCATGAGTAAAAATTGTTTCTTTTCTGCCCTGGCAGTCATCATTGTTAAACAGGAGGCGAGAAAGTTATGAATCATCTATAATCCTATTGTTCAAATATAGTATGACCATTTGTATTTTTAAAGATAAGATTGTGTCCTATATACCGTGAAATGATCTGCCTTTTTTTTCAGTCAACATATATAATAAGCCACTTTATCTCTACATTCTGAAGCATGTGTTACCTGCCACCATTTCAAATGGTTGTAGCGTATTGTGTGTGTGTGTGTGTGTGTGTGTGTGTGTGTGTGCGCACGCTCAGTCATGTCCGACTCTTTCTGACCGCATGGACTGTAGCCTGGCAGACTCCTTTGTCCGTGGGATTTCCCAGGCCAGAATACCAGAATGGGTTTCCTCCTCCGGGATCTTCCCGACCCAGGGACTGACCCTGCATCTCTTGCGTTCCTTACCACTAGCACCACCAGGGGAGCCTCGTGTTTTCTGCTGTGTCTCCCAGTAGGAAAGCAGTCCTGTAGGAGAAATCCTGTACTGCCATAGTGCGTGGTGTCTTTTTTCTCATTTCCCTGTAGACAGTGACAGTTTGTCCGGAATGAGAGAGGGGCCATCGACCGAACATGTGGAGGCGACAAACTGCAGGGAGGTCACGGCAGGGGGGGAGACGGGCCAAGATCCTCTAAGAATCTGGGACCCAACTCTCCCCTGATGACATAAACCTCTAAGACCGTGTGCACCAGAACTGTAAAGGGAATCAGCACAGTGAAGCGAAAACCAGAAGCAGATCCGGAACCCAAGGAACATTATTTCCTAGAATGCCCGTTTCCCCTCTGTTCATTGACTGACTTGAAGCCGTAGACGAAACTAACCATGAAATATACAATGTTCATTTGAAAGGAGAAAGTTTCGTCCTGGAAACTGAGGTTTGCTAAACTCGAGCTCTGGACGCCCCATTGCTGCAATGGGGCTTCAGATCTCACCGCCAGAAACACAGCTCTAATGCCATCAGCAGTTTCTCAGCACTCCTTCCCAGCTTTCACAAGTGAAATTTGTCGGCTGTAAGCGTTGTGTGTGTAAAATTGGTATTCTGTTTCTTTAAAACCAGAATTGTCTTATTCTCTGGTTATTGTGTTCAAGGTGAATTTGGGGAAACACTGGAGAAGATGGGAGGCCTTGACCACACCTGGGTGGGTAATTTTCATGTGCGGTTGTTGATGCTTGTTACGCAGATGACAGACCCTTTCGAGAGTAACTTCATCACACTGAATGATTTAAAACCCTTAAGAGCATACTGTTTTCAAGTCCGGGCAACACTGATTTTGACCAAAGAAAACATCTCTCGACCTGGACATTTAAGCAACATATCTTGCTCCGAAACAGCAGCAGATGGTAACGTACGCTTTCCTAAGTGCTTTCTTTCTGAGCTGGGAACAGAACACTCCTAAAATAGTGCAGTCAGGAATTGCTTACTCGGTGAAGGGTGGTGATGAGTGTAGGGAGATCCAGAGAGGACGGGCTAAGACAGCAATTCACAGTAGATATAACGAGGCTGTGCTGGAATCTCCAGAATAAGAACTGCCAGATGGGTAACACCTGCCTTGTTTTAGGATTGCCTTGGTTGTTTAGTCGCTCAGTCATGTCCGGCTCTTTGTGACCCCGTGGACTGCAGCATGCCAGGCTTCCCTGTCTTTCACTATCTCCCAGGGTTTTCTCACACTCATGTCCGTTGTGTCAGTGATGCCATCCAACCATCTCATCCTCTGTTTCCCCCTTCTTCTCCTGCCCTCAATCTTTCCCAGCATCAGGGTCTTTTCCAGTGAGTTAGCTCTTCACATCAGGGCCAAAATATTGGAGCTTCAGCCTCAGCATCAGTCCTTCCAGTGAATATTCAGGACTGATTTCCTTTGGGATGGACTGGTTGGATCTCTTTGCAGTCCAAGGGACGCTCAAGAGTTCAATAAGCGTACAGGGTGGGGTGGAAGAGAGGCAGGATCCATTCATTTTCCTGGGGCATCAAGTGTATTTATGTGGAGGTGGATGAGAAATCACCTGATGTTTGTAACATGGTGGGTCATCTTGTTCATTTCTTGGTTGTCTCTCTAGCCTCTGTCAAGCTTCAACAAGACATCCTGGCTGCTGCAATAACCTTTTTGGTGCTGTCGGTGGTGGTGGGGTCCTGTCTCTTCCTGGTTCTGAAATACAGAGGCCTGGTTAAACACTGGTTCCACTCTCCGCCAAGCATTCCATCACAGATAGAAGAGGTATGTGTGTACCTATCCACAGGGGTGACGTGTCAGTCTTTCTTGCCCCCCATTAACACCTAAGAGAGGACAGGGGCCAAAGCCACAGACACAGAGATCGGAGTTAAAAGTGGTACTTGGTTCTTTGTATACTCATCTTCATAGCAGCATTATTCTGCTGAATTGTAGCCGAAAGGTAGAAACACCCTGAATGTCTATTGACAGATGAGTGGATAAGTAAAATGTGGTGGGAATTCCCTGGTGGTCCAGTGGTTGGGACTTGGCACTTTCATTGCCATGGCTCTAGGGTTCAATGCCTGGTCAGGGAACTAAGATTCCTGCAAGCCTCATGACTCACCACTCCCCCCCTAAAAAAGGTGTGGTATATACATATGAATGGAATGTTAACCTTAAAAAAGAAAGGAATTCTGAGACATGCTATGATAGGGATGAACCTTGAGGACATTACGATCCGGGAAATCAACTGGTTACAAAATGACAAATACTACGCGATTGCACACATTCAAGCCCTTAAGAGCGTTCACATTCACAGAACCAGAATGTAAAATAGAGGTTGCCCGGGTCTGGAGGGAGGGAGGAAATGGGGAGTTCATATTTAACAGGGACAGTTTCAATTTTACTGTGAAAAAAATGAAAAAAGTCCTAGAGACAGATGGTGGCCATGGTTGCCCAACAATTTAAATAGACTTCACACTACTGAACTGCACGCTGAGAAAGGGGTCAAAACGGTAAATGTCACGTTATGTGTTTGTTGTTGTTGTTTGGTCGCTCAGTCATGTCTGACTCTTTGCGACCCCACGGACTGTAGCCCGCCAGACTCCTCTGTCCATGGGATTCTCCAGGCAAGAATACTGGAGAGAGTTGCCATGTCCTCCTCCAGGGCATCTTCCCCACCCAGGGATCAAACCTGTGTCTCCTGCATTGGCAGGTGGATTCTTTACACTGAGCCACCAGGGAAGCCTCTATGTTATATGTACTTTTCCACAATTAAAAAAATTTTGTTTGTTTTTTTTTTAATGGCATGAGGTTGGCCAAAAGATGGCCTAGTCTGGCCCATTCAGGAGATTGGCCACGGTAGGTCCCACTGGAGACAACACATCAATCCCAGGCTTTTGGAGACTGCCCCAGGGAGCCTGGCTGGAGCTCACGGACCAGTGGAGGCTGCAGTCAAGAGCAGGAGCTTTGGGTCAGACAGTGTACACGTAGGAGGATTCTAGAGTAAACACACCCAGAACCATGAGCTCAAAGCCTTGCATGCCTAGCACACAGGCCATGTTACTTTAAAGAATTTAAGAAAGAAAAGTGGAATGAGTGGGCCTTGTTGTTCAGTTGCTAAGTCACGTCCAACCCTTTGTGGCCCCATGAACCACAGCACACCAGGCTTCCCTGTCCTTCACCTTTTCCCGGAGTTTGCTCAAACTCATGTCCATTGAGTCCGTGATGCCATCCAAGCAGCTTATCCTCTTACCCTCAGTCTTTCCCAGCATCAGGGTCTTTTCCAACAAGTTGACTCTTTGCATCAGGTGGTCAAAGTATTAGAGCTTCAGCTTCAACACCAGTCCTTCCAACTTCCAATGTATATTCAGGGTTGATTTCCTTTAGGATTGACTGGTTTGATCTCCTTGCTGTCCGAGGGATTCTCAAAAGTTTTATCCAGCACTCCAGTTTGAAAGCATCAGTTCTTTGGTGCTCAGCCTTCTTCATAGTCCAGCGGGTCTTACAGAAAGTCTTGTTTTCCTGCCCAGCCACACCGCAGCCCCCCTCCCCAAGGCTCAGTGAGGCAGCCAGGTCCTCTGAGGACAGCGCCACTGGGACATTCTTGGGATCAGAAGCTAGCTGATAGAAGAATACTTAAAATTGTTTGCCTCTGGAGGCTTATCATTCTTCAGTAAAGTCAGAATAGAAGTACTAGAAACAGAGTCTCATGTTGTTATATCTCGTCTATAAAGACAGAGTCTAGAAAGAGCTGCAGTCACTTGTTTTCCTTCATACGTCATGAGCTGTTTCAGGGACACAGACATTATGAGAAATACACGTTGAACTCCCTACTGGGACCTGCATACAGATGCTGTAGGATTCTGCTTTTTGAAGACTCTAAGTAGAATAATAGTCAAACTCATAGAAAAGCAGAGAGTGACCCAGTGGTTGCCAGGGGTGAGGGGAGAGGGGAGCAGGGCGTTGCTTTCAAATGTANTCATAGTCCAGCGGGTCTTACAGAAAGTCTTGTTTTCCTGCCCAGCCACACCGCAGCCCCCCTCCCCAAGGCTCAGTGAGGCAGCCAGGTCCTCTGAGGACAGCGCCACTGGGACATTCTTGGGATCAGAAGCTAGCTGATAGAAGAATACTTAAAATTGTTTGCCTCTGGAGGCTTATCATTCTTCAGTAAAGTCAGAATAGAAGTACTAGAAACAGAGTCTCATGTTGTTATATCTCGTCTATAAAGACAGAGTCTAGAAAGAGCTGCAGTCACTTGTTTTCCTTCATACGTCATGAGCTGTTTCAGGGACACAGACATTATGAGAAATACACGTTGAACTCCCTACTGGGACCTGCATACAGATGCTGTAGGATTCTGCTTTTTGAAGACTCTAAGTAGAATAATAGTCAAACTCATAGAAAAGCAGAGAGTGACCCAGTGGTTGCCAGGGGTGAGGGGAGAGGGGAGCAGGGCGTTGCTTTCAAATGTAGGAAGTTTCAGTTATGCAAGACGAACAAGTTCTGGTTTCTGCTGCGCAAGACTGTGCTATAATTAGTGCTGTGTTGTGCCCTTAAAGGGGCTTCCCAGGTGGCTCGGTGGTAAAGATTCCACCTACCACTGCTGGAGGCACAGGAGACTCGGGTCCCATTCCTGGGTCGGGAAGGTCCCCTGGAGAAGGGAATGGCAACCCACTCCAGTATTCTTGCCTGGGAAATCCCNTAAAGGGGCTTCCCAGGTGGCTCGGTGGTAAAGATTCCACCTACCACTGCTGGAGGCACAGGAGACTCGGGTCCCATTCCTGGGTCGGGAAGGTCCCCTGGAGAAGGGAATGGCAACCCACTCCAGTATTCTTGCCTGGGAAATCCCATGAACAGAGGAGCCTGGCGGGCTACAGCCCATGGGGTTGCAAAGTGCTGGACACGACTGAGTGAGCGAGCACGCACGTGCACTTCAAAATGTGTTAAGAGAGTAGAACTCAAGTTAGGTGTTCTTACCACAAAACTACAATAACGGCAAAAACAACAGCAACCAATGTTCCTGGTTAATACTGTCACAACAGAACAGCTATCAGCTAGCAGTTTTACTTGCATTAATAATCTCCGTCTCGGGACTTCCCTGGTGGTCCAGTGGTTAAGACTCTGCACCTCCATTGTAAGGAGGGCAGGTTCAGTGTTTGATCAAAGAACTAAGATCCCACATGATGTGTGATGAAGCCAAAAAACTAAAAAACCAACAAAACAAAAAACTCTGTCTCTCAGTAGAACTAGCAGCAGGGCCCCAGTAAGTGAATTTACTGCTACTTGTTTCTTTGGGGTTTGAACCTAAAACACAGAGTCTTTCGATTTGCTTTCCTGGGAAAGTGTAAAAAGTCTATATCAAAGGTCACTGAAGTTACATGAGAAATGACTCATGTTTCACTTGTATTTTTGGGGTTTCGCAAGTGCACGTGACACGCTGCTGCTCCTAGCTCGCCAGCCAGCGCTAAGCTGACTCCATTTCGTTTGTGAGGTTCTGCAAGCACATGTGACACACTGATGTCCCTCTTCTCGCCAGCCAGTGCTAAGCTGACTGCATTTCAGTGTCTTTCAGCATTTCCAAGAGCCACGCAGTCGGTTCTTGGTAACTTGGTTGTGGTGGTGGTCATTGTTCAGTCGCTCATTCGTGTCCGACTTCCCTGCGACCCCCATGGACTGTAGCCCGCCAGGCTCCTCTGTCCATGGGATTTCCCAGGCAAGAATACTGGAGTGGGNCCAAGAGCCACGCAGTCGGTTCTTGGTAACTTGGTTGTGGTGGTGGTCATTGTTCAGTCGCTCATTCGTGTCCGACTTCCCTGCGACCCCCATGGACTGTAGCCCGCCAGGCTCCTCTGTCCATGGGATTTCCCAGGCAAGAATACTGGAGTGGGATGCCATGCCCTCCTGCGGGGAATCTTCCTGACCCAGGGATGGAACCTGCGTCTCCTGCTTTGGCAGGCAGATTCTTTACCGCTGAGCCACCTGGAAAGCCCTTGGTAATTGATGTCTAAGCCCAAAGCAGAGGCAGGAGAGACACAGCACGTTAAGGGTGTGGGTCAGCATTTCGCGTCAAGGACCTGCACTTTCTCATTCACTCATGGCTGCCCGCTGCAGATCCTCCGCACCCACGTGTGTGTTATACAAAACAGAAACACCTAGTGGGTTGGGGTAGCTGAGAAAAAACTGCCCGTGAACTTTCCTTCTTCACCCTCACCTTGTAGGTGACCAGGAGGCTTCATTTCCTCCTTTCCTTAAAAGTTAGAATTCCAGAGACATTCCAGGTGAAGAGCCCACAAGCCCTTATCCAGCCAGTGCAGCAAGTCAGCACTTCATTTCCCAAGTTACACACCTTACACACTTTCAGAGTATCTCCTTGGTTGGCCCTTGGATTCATGTGAAAGCTATGGAAATGAGGGGTGGGGAGGGGTTTTCAGGATTTTTGAAGCTGTTTTGTTGGTGGACAGAAGTGAAGTTACACCAAAATGATATAGGATTATGCCAACTCAAACTAAAGTCAAAATGTCTGATATCGGGAACTTACAGACTAATTATGGTGATGGTTTTCAATTTTTCAAGTATTTAAAGGACCCGGATCAGCCCATCTTAGACGCCCTGGACAAGGACAGCTCACCAAAGGAAGATGCCTGGGACTCTGTGTCAGTTGTGACGTTTTCAGAGAATGAGCAAGAAGGGAGTCCCCAAAGCACTTGGAACCAAAGCGCTGGTCCAAGCCACCAGCCCATGGAAGGAGTTCTCTGACCCAAGGAAGCTGCAACAGGCCTGTCAAGACTGGATGGGGCCACTTGCTCCTTAGTCTCGTCACAAAAAGACCCTGGGGGTGCCTGGGAAGAAGTCAGTTGTGAGATAGACAAACATTTTTTTTAACTAGTAAAAGTCGTTCAGTCATGTCCGACTCTTTGCAACCCCAGGGACTATACAGTCCATGGAATTCTCTAGGCCAGAATCCTGGAGTGGGTAGCCTTTCCCTTCTCCAGGAGATCTTCCCAACCCAGGATCGAACCAGGGTCTCCCGCATTGCACGAAGATTCTTTACCAGCTGAGCCACAAAGCCTAAATCCTGTAAGTTTCTAGGCTGATTCTGCATACCAAAAAAAAAGTTTTTGCTTAAACACTAAAAAGGCATGTAATTATTTGTTAGCAAACAGGCTGTGACACCCCTGTGATATTTTGGACATTGTTGCCTGTGCTGGGTGGTCAGGAGACGGGGTCCTCTCCTTGGTTCTGGCAAGGACTTCAGGTCCTTTGCACAGGTCACGGAACCTATCCCAGCCTCTCCCATCAAAGGACACTGAGTGGTCCTTGACACCCAGTNGACACCCCTGTGATATTTTGGACATTGTTGCCTGTGCTGGGTGGTCAGGAGACGGGGTCCTCTCCTTGGTTCTGGCAAGGACTTCAGGTCCTTTGCACAGGTCACGGAACCTATCCCAGCCTCTCCCATCAAAGGACACTGAGTGGTCCTTGACACCCAGTCTCCTGGCTTAAAATGTGATTAATCCTGTAAATAGTTTTCCAGTAATTTAAGGGACTTTTTTTTTTTTTCCAAACTAGAAGTAAAAGACTGTTTCACTAACTTTTTATCAGCCTGTTTAGGGACGTGCCTGATGACCCAGTGGCTAAGACTCCATGCTTCCAGTGCTGGAGATGGCGGGTTTGACCCCTGGTTGGGGAACTAAGATCCCACATTGTTGCACAGTGTAGCCAAAAACTGTAAATAAATGAATAGACACTTGAAAGTCTGTGTGAAGGTTTCCTCTCCACCTCCTTTATTTTAGCCTCCTTTCTGCAAAGTTTCAGCTTTTTGCTCTGACGCTATCTATGATGCCCAGCAGACTGACCCAGAGGTCACACAGCAAGAACTTCTGACTTGTGTCACTGGACTGCTTGAAAAGTTAGGGGGTTTTGCGGAAGCTGCATCAGCACTGCATTCGTACGTGATGCGTCGCATACGTAGAGCAAGGCGTGTAAAGGGAAGGAGCTCATGGCCGACAACGTATCCGCTGGGCTGCTGGTCTTCTCATGGGGCAAGTATTGATGGGCTAAAAATCCGTTTATCTGATTCCTGAGGTTTAGGAAATGGATGCATCACTTCACACCTCCCTTCCAACACACATAGAAAGTGACATGTTGCCGTAAGTTCTGCTCCAGAAAGAAGCCCCCACGGCAGCCTAACCTTGACAATGGGAAGTAGAGATGCGGTAGGTCCATGAAGTACCTAGGACTGGGTGATGGAACCACCTGCTCTCTCAGGTGGGCCCTGTACCTCTGCTAGGAATTGGCCCTTGGGCTGACTTTCTAACCAGTCGTGACCCCTGCCATCCAGGATGACAAGAAAGGAAAGGACTCCCCCCACCCCAGGGGAGTCCCCTTATGAGATGTCTACCTTATCAGTCAGGTTCACCTTGAGTTGGGACAGGGTTGGAGAAAGAATTGTCATTCAGTTGCTCAGTCGTGTCTGACTCTTTGCAAACCCCATGGACTGCAGGATGCTGGGCTTCCCTGTCCATCACCATCTCCCGGAGTTAGTAGAGGGCAATTGTAAAGACCACCCTCAAACCATTTAGGAAACTGAGGATATGCGCGCTTCCTCCGCTGGGCCATACGATGCAGCTGGTTGAGGTGGGGAGGATGTGTGTACAGCAGGAAGAAAACCGGCTAAGAGTGAGTCCAGCAGGAAGGGGCACAGATACGCTGTTAGGAATAAGCTCTCTGTGCCACCCTCCATAAAAGGAGGTGCCAGCTAGTCAGGGGCAGGCAGGCTGGTCATGGGAACCAGATTCTGATGAGGCTGCATTGGGTTCAGGGCAGAGACAGTCCAATGTCCTGGGGCAGACTGGGTGGGATTCAGGCCTGGAAAGGAGCTTCTTAGTTGAAGGCGGCAGCTTCAGCGAGTGACAGAGTTCAAGTGCACGGCCGGCACTCTGACCAGGTGCCTCTCAGGCCAGTCTCGCGTAGGGGAGGGGCTACACTGACATCCAGCTGGGTTCACTGAGGGCCTCTCTGAGCCTCCCCGTCCTTCGGTAAGCATGGGGCTGGCCTGTTTTGCAGAAGGAGGGGACAGATTTAAGACACTCCTTCCCCGGCAGCTCAGACAGTAAAGAATCTGCCTGCAGTCCAGGAGACCTGGGGTTCGATCCCTGGGTCGAGAAGTTCCCCTGGAGANGAGGCAGTAGAATTAACGAGTTTCAAAACATCTGGTGCCAGAGTCTGATCATTTAAGTACTCTTAGCTGCCTGACACCGAACCATCACTCTTATTTGTTGATTTGGTTTCTGGAATATGAATAAAAACATGTACAAAAGTGATTCTTCAGGAAAGCTCCAGATGGGTAATTAAAATTCTAGCCATAAGGCAAGGGGTCAACATACTCAAGCCATCAAGGCAGCTCAGTGGTGTCATGAAGCCAAGAAAGAATACTGGATTCCTGTTCCCTTACCCTGTACCTTAGGCACACTGGGCACTCTTGGCTGCCTGCACTGATCAGAAATAGTTTCTTTGTATGTCTTTGGGAGGAGGTAGGTGGAGGTCGGAAAGCAGAGGAAAGCCTTCAGGAAATGTTTGGTCTCTGAAGTCTTGGATCCCACAAATGAAAATTTCTTCCTGAGTCTGAGCCAGTGAAAATCCCTTAGGAGCTGGGGAAGTTGAGTTACAGTTTATGGAAACTTACAGTTTAAATGCATTGCCTTATTCCAAGACAACCAGTATGATCCAGTAATTTACCAGGAAAACAATAGCAACTCCGAAATCCTTCCAAATGTTAACAAATTGTAATTTAGTAAAAGACTTCTGTGATTCTGGTGTATGCCAACTAAGCTGGATGTTTTGCCCCAGGGAGTTCTATCAGAATTCCCCAGAAGAAGTCTCTGTACAAAGTATGCCTAGGGCCAAGTCAAATAGGTCAGTGAGCTGTTCTACCTTGTGAAATGATCTTCAAGTCTGCCAGAAAAAGGAAAAAAAAAAGGAGAAGCAAAAGTGAGTTCAGTATCCTGAAATATCGTCAGAATAAAACAATGGTGTTCATTCCCCAGTTACCTTTGGGGTGAATGCAATTTGATAATAATAAAGGCTGCTAGGCAAAGTCCAAACTTGCCTTTTCTACCAGAGGCTCTACTATTGACGTAGTATAAAGAGCCTTATTCATAAAAAGTATGGGGCTATGATTCCAGTTCTTACCTGGGCACTCACACAAGCAGACAAGAACGGGGGTGTGTAGGATCTCGGGTCTCTTGAGTTAGTTAGAATCTGTAACTATTGAAACGACTTACCCCTTGATAGCTATACTGGGTTCAACTCACTTCTCTGTCTCCAGCAGGGGGGTCTATTGTGGAGTAAGGATGGGGGTGGGAGGGCAGTCGTTTGACCCAGACCTCACATTCATGAAGAGCCTCAAATACAGACTTTGCCCATTTCATTTGTTTCCTGTAAACAGTAGAATTTTTTGTTTTGTGTTGCATTAGAATCCTTCCTAGAGGGCAGATTAAAATGAGACTACCAAACAGAAGAGGACCAGCATATAGGCAAAACAAAGAGCAGACAGGTTGGCTCACAGAACTCGCAGCCTAAAATAAATCTTGTACTGATTTTTTTTTCCTTATTGATAATAGAAACATCGCTTTTGTTGACAAGATAGAGCCATACCAGGCAAGCTCTGCAGAACACAAAGAGGAACCTAGAACTGCGAGGTCACCTCACTTGCCCTATATTTCTCTAGGAGACTGTTGATGGGTGTGTGTGCTCAGTCGTGTCGAACTCTTCACGACCCCATGGACTGTAGCATGCCAGGCTCCTCTGTCTGTGCAATCTTCCAGGCAAGAACGCTGGAGTGCTTTGCCAATCGCTCCTCCAACAGACAACGTTTTGTCAGAACTCTCCACTATGACACATCCGTCTTGGGTGGTCCTGCATGGCATGGCTCATAGCTTCATTGACTTATGCAAGCCCCTTTGCCATGACAAAGCTGGGATCCACGAAAGGGCCTGATGTGTGAGTCCCCTGTAAACTGATGGCGCTCGTCCCCATCCCACTCAAGTAGAAGGGCAGAGCGTCTCACCTGGGAGAGGAGCCTTCCCTCCTTTGGGCCACCTGCCAACTGGTCAGAGCATGAGAGAAGGGAGAGACCGGAGCACTGCAGATGCAGTGGCTGGGTTTCCACTCCAGCCTTGGGTGAGGCACCCTCACACCTGGTGGGGTGGAGGGGGGCTTCCTTCCAGATGCCCCTCAACGTGGACAGCAGGTTCCATGTCAGAGGGTCCCCTTGAGGACAGGCTGGCTAATGGCACCATCACGCCAAGTGAAATGATTTCTAAATAAACATATCCCACCTTGGAAACGAGACTCCAATGTGTTGCTGTGACCTTGAACTTGGACCAGGGGCTCCGGAAGGGAGGGACCAGGCCCTCTTTAGCTTGTTTACCGTCTTCCCTAGGCCATGCTGTGGAAGATACTGGGCTGCTATGGCTTTAACTTGGAATTTAGAGTAGTCTTTTGTAAAATAGGGCTGATAAGGCTGCTTATCAAAAATGAGATAGGAAGATGGACTGGGGAGCCTTAAAACTTGGGCAAGATCGAGTGGAAATCTGACTTGTGTTCTTGGATATTGACAAGGCTGAAACGTTGCCTGTCTCCCTGGAGACTAGTTTCCACTTTTGAAGTGGAGGATGGACCTGCTGTGCGTGGAAGCACCACTCAGCAACACAGACTGCTGCCTCTTTCCTCCTGAAGCCCAGGAACTGGCACAAAGCAGTCTGCTATTAGAAGCCAATAGCCTCGTGTCTGTGACACTCGGCTAACTGCCTTCTCACTTTTTGCCACTGCTGAGTCTCTGCATTGGTTGCCTGGTGTTAAATCAGACTGCAGGAGACTTGGGCAGTGAGTATGTGTATCTGTCCTATAAAATCCTCCGGCATGCTGACAGAACTCAAGAATAACAAAAATATCAGAAGTCAGAACTTTTCTACATTCTGTCTTGCTGGAGAAAATAACTGGGACACAGTTATTACCGGCATCCAACAGAAGGGGAAACACTACAGATGGTCCAGTGGAAAGAATAAGGAATAAGGCAGTGAACTCCTGAGAGCCACAATAAATCATATGATGGAGAGAATAAGATGTAATGCAATAAAGTGAACAGTTCTTTTGTTGGTAGAGCACACTCTGAAAAGAAGCAGTGGAAATGTCTTGTCTCATTTAAAGCAAGAATTGACAAAGCAATTCCCAAGTACAGAAAGTGCCAGAACATCACTGGCTACATGAACACTGTCTGTGAACAAAAAGATGTTGAAAAGAAGATGCAATAACCAAAGTGTGAAAGAACTTTTAACCAAAGTGTGAAATTTTCTTTTAGTTAAAGCAAACGTTCTAAGACAGCTCAGCATCCTGGCCAGGCCTAGTGAGAGGGCACGGACCAACAATGCTGCATCACTAACTCCAGACTACCACGGAGCAGAGAATATGTCAGAAAAATTTCTGAAAATCAGTCAATGTACTACACCACATCACCAGAATAAAAGACCCAAACCACATGATCTCAGTAGATGCTTGGGAAGTATTTGATAGAATTCAACACTCCATGATAGAAACACCGAACAAACTAGAAGTATAAGGAGACTTCTTCGATCTATTAAAGAATAACTGCAAAAAATCCACGACTAACATACTGAAAGCTTTTCCTCTGGGATCAGGAACAAGACAAGGACGTGCTCTCTCACCACTTCTTTTCAGCACTGGACTAGATGTTCTAGGCAAGGCAAGAGAATGCAATAAAAGGTACCCAACTTGGAAGGAAAAAAGTAAGACTATATTTGCAGAACATATGATCTGGTAGGTGGTGGTGGTGGCTTCATCGCTCAGTTGTGTCCGACTCTTTTGTGACTTCACGCGCTGTAGCCCACCAGGCTCCTCTGTCCATGGAATTCTCCAGGCAAGAATACTGGAGTGGGTTGCCATTTCCTCTCAAGGGTCTCTTCCCGACCCAGGAACTGAACTCGTGTCTCCTGCATTGGTGGGTGGATTCTTTACCAATGATCCACCAGGGAAGCCCAGTATGGTAGGTAGAACTCCGAAAGAATCTACTAAAAAAGTATTAGAGCTAAGGAAGTAGTTCAGCAAGGTTTCAGGATGCAAGATCCATAGACAAAAATCAATTATATTTCTATGCAGTCTGAAAATGAAATTAAAACAATTCCATTGAAAATAGCGTCAAAAAGAATAAGTCACTTAGAAAAGGATTTAACAAAAGAAGTACAAAACCTATACTCTGAAAATTACAAAATATTGTTGAAAGAAATGAAAGGATAGTAAACAAATGGGAAGACATCCCATATTCAT
This sequence comes from Neotragus moschatus, assembly GCA_006410615.1. Lineage (NCBI taxonomy): Eukaryota > Metazoa > Chordata > Mammalia > Artiodactyla > Bovidae > Neotragus > Neotragus moschatus. The sequence continues at coordinate 415,849 of SJYA01000017.1, read as the reverse complement.
AGATTGAAAGGTTTGGTATTGTTTAGATGGAATACTCCCTTAACTGATCTACAGAATAAACATAATCCTTATCAAAAATCCCAGCTGGCTTCTTTACAGAAATTAATGAGCTGATGCCAAAGTTCATACGGAAATTCAAGGGACCCAGAGTCGACAGAATAATCTTGAAAGAGAACAAAGTAGGAGTGTCCACAATCCCTAATTTCAAAACTCACTTCAAAGCTGCAGTAATCAAAGTAATGCAGTACTTGCATAAAACAGACATAAAATCGACTGAACTAGAATTGAGAGTTTAAAAATAAGCCTTCACATTCACAGGTCATTGATTTTCAACAAAGGTGCCAAGACCATTTAACGGGGGAAAGAATTTCAACTGGTGCTGGAACAGCTGGTTAGACACATGGATAAGAATTAACCTGGGCCCTGACCTCATACCACATACAAATATTAATTCAAAATGGATCAAAGACGTAACAGCTAAAGCTATTTACCTCTCAGAAGAAAACACTGAAGTAAATCCTCATGACCTTNGAGAGTTTAAAAATAAGCCTTCACATTCACAGGTCATTGATTTTCAACAAAGGTGCCAAGACCATTTAACGGGGGAAAGAATTTCAACTGGTGCTGGAACAGCTGGTTAGACACATGGATAAGAATTAACCTGGGCCCTGACCTCATACCACATACAAATATTAATTCAAAATGGATCAAAGACGTAACAGCTAAAGCTATTTACCTCTCAGAAGAAAACACTGAAGTAAATCCTCATGACCTTGTATTAGGCAATGGTTTCTTGGATATGACTTTGAAAGCACAAATGACAAAAGAAACACAGTTAAATTGGTGTTGATCAGAATTAAAAATTTTGTACCTCAATGGACACTGTCAAGAAAAGACTGGGGGAAATTTTTCGTTAATCACAGACTGATAAGAGACTTGTATATAGAATATTAAAGGACTCTAAATTAAATTCAACAACTTAAATTAATAAATAGAAAAGGTTTCTGAATAAACATTTCTAAAAAGAAGATATTCAGATAACCAATAAGCAAGTGAAAAGATGCTTAACAGTATTTGCCATCACAGAAATACAAATCAAAACCACAAGAGACATCAAAAGAAAACAAATGACCCAATCAAAAAAATGGGTGAAAGACCCAAATAGACATTTCTCCAAAGATGACATACAGATGGCCAAAAAGTTCATGAAAAGATGCTCAACATCATTAATTACTAGAGAAATACAAACCAAAACTACAATGAAGTGTCACCTCACAGTAGTCAGAATAAAATCGAAAGCGAAAATCACTTAGTCTTAGTCATGTTCGACTCTTTGCGACCCCATGCAATAGCCATGGAATTCTCCAAGCCAAAGTACTGGAGTAGGTAGCCATTCCCTTCTCCAGGGGATCATCCCAACCCAGGGATCGAACCCAGGTCTCCATTGCAGGTGGATTCTGTGCCAGCTGAGGCACCAGGGAACCACTGGATTGCCAGAGAAGTCCCTAGATTTGTTTTCATCAGTCAGAATGGCCATNACTGATACTATCATCTAAAACCCTATATAAAATGACTTAACCTGTGTTAAATCTGCCTCAAAAGAAAGAAAAAAAACCACTGGCAGGCTCAAAAAAAAAAAACACCGTCTCTAGATTCTTTTCTTTCCTGACTTTAAATATCTTTTAAATTTTTTATTTTTAAATTTTAATTGGAGGCTAATTACTTTACAATATTGTGGTGGTTTTTGCCATACATTAACATGAATCAGCCACAGGTATACATGTGCCCCCCATCCTGAACTCTCCTCCCACCTCCCTCCCCATTCCATCCCTCGGGGTCATCCCAGTGCACCAGCCCTGAGCACCCTGTCTCATACATCCAGCCTGGACTGGTCATCTAGTTCACAGATGGCAATATACATGTTTCAGTGCTATTGTCTCAAATCATCCCACCTTCACCTTCTCCCAGAGTCCAACAGTCTGTTCTTTACATCTGTGTCTCATTTGCTGTCTTAAGATGGCACGCCACCTTGTGACCAAAGGCTAAAAAGCCATCAAATGACAAAGGAAAGATGCCTTCAGGCAGAGCCACCAGGTAAAGAAGCACCCAGTTTTATTGATCATTTACTGTTTCCAGGCACCATGAGGCATTTCCGTTAATTCTCAAACTTAGAGAAAGACAAACAGCGTGGGGCTCATACAGCTAGTAAGTGGCAGTGGCAGAATTAGGGAAAAGTAAAGCAATCTAAACCCCTTCCATCGATCAGAGCCTTGTGGTGAAGGGGCTTGCGTAACTCAGTGAAGCTAAGAGCCAGGCCGTGCAGGGCCACCCAAGACATGGGATACGTGTGTATTACATCTGAGTCCCTTCACTGTTCACCTGAAACTGTAACAACATTGTTAATTGACTATACCCCAATGCAAAAAAAAAAAAAAAAAAGACAGGTGGGTCATAGTGGAGAGTAATGACAAAACATGGTCCACTGGACGATGGAATGCCAAACCACTCCAGTATTCTTATCCAGAGAACCACAGGGACAGTGTGAAAAGGCAAAAAGATATGACAATGGAAGATGAGCCACTCCTCAGGCCGGAAGGTGTCCGATATGCTACTGGGGAAGTGCGTACTCAGTCACTCAGTCGTGTCTAACTCTTTGGGACCCCGTAGACTGATGCTGATGCTGAAACTCCAATACTTTGACCACTTGATGGGAAGAACTGACTCATTTGAAAAGACCCTGATGCTGGGAAAGATTGGAGGCAGGAGGAGAAGGGGACGACAGAGGATGAGATGGTTGGATGGCATCACTGACTCAACGGACATGAGTTTGAGTAAACTCTGGGAGTTGGTGATGGACAGGGAGGCCTGGCGTGCTGCAGTCCATGGAGTTGCAAAGAGTTGGACGCCCTGAGCAACTGAACTAAACTGAGACTGTGGCCTGCCAGGCTACTCTGTCCATGCAACTATCCAGTAAGAATACAGAGTGGGTTGCTATTTGCTTCTCCAGGGGAACTTCCTGACCCAGGGATCAAACCTGAGTCTCCTACATCGGCAGGCAGATTCTTTACCACTAAGCTACCAGGGCAGCCCATAGAACTGATAGTTCATTCCTAAAAAATACAGGACACATTTTATAAAAAGCTCCAAGAAAAGAACTGTACAGGAAAAAGAAAAAAATTTTTAATCTAGTTCAACCAAAGGTCTTCCAAGCTTCTTTGACCACTGTACATTTTTCCTAAAGAAATGTCAAGGTTCTAGGGCAGTTCAGAAATGTTGTCTGAAGAGAGCAGGACTTCACACTCAGGAACAATGGGCCTGAGCCATGACTCCGATCCGTGGGCAAGTCCCTTCACCTCTCCAATAAACGTTCCTACCTCCAATTGTGAGAGTGAAGTGAGACCATACACAGGGCATAGAAGGTTCTCCATACACGCTAGCAGGGAAAAAATGCATGAGTTAGAAGCTTCCTTCAGGCATAAGGTATAATGTTGCTTTGGGCTCAAGGCTATGAATCAACTACATTAAACAAGGTGTTTTTAAGTAGAAACACACAGGAAGCAAGGTCATGTATTGATGGCTGAGGAAAATGTTGTGGCTGAAAGCTCACCTAACCCAGCATTTCCATCAGGAGCAAAGATTCAGAATTCACTAGTTCGGTCTTCGGGAGGCTTTACAGATTCTACCTACAGCAAAGAGAAGTGACTGGGGCTTCCCTGGTGGCTCAGTGGTAAAGAATCTGCCTGCCAGTGCAGGAGACATGGGTTTGATCCCTGATCGGGGAAGATCCCACAGGCCACAGAGCAACAAAGCTCTGATGCCACTACTATTGAGCCTGTACTCTAGAGCCTGGGAGCTACAACTGCTAAGTCCACGTGCCTAGAGCCCCTGCTCTGTAATAAGCCCACACACTGCAGCCAGAGAGGCGCCCTGGCTCCCTGCGACTAGAAAAAGCCCACGCAGCAACCAAGACCCAGCACAGCTGAAAGGAAATAAACAAAAATTATTTTTAAAGCAAGAGAATTGACTGGATTTGGAAAGCTTGAAAGCTTAAAGCATAGGGGAAGGAAAAAGAAGAGGTGGAGAAATACTTTGGGTTTGGTCCAAATGAAATTGAGGGCAGGGGAGGAACAGAAAAGTTCACTGTCTTTAGGTATGAAAGAACCAGGATGGATGTATCAGTTCAGTTCAGTCGCTCAGTCGTGTCCGACTCTCTGCAACCCCATGAATCGCTGCACGCCAGGCCTCCCTGTCCATCACCAACTCCCGGAGTTCACTCAGACTCACACCCATCGAGTCAGTGATGCCATCCAGCCATCTCATCCTCTGTCGTCCCCTTCTCCTCCTGCCCCCAATCCCTCCCAGCATCACAGTCTTTTCCAGTGAGTCAACTCTTCGCATGAGGTGGCCAAAGCTTCAGCTTTAGCGTCATTCTTTCCAAAGAAATCCCAGGGCTGATCTCTTCTAGAATGGACTGCTTGGATCTCCTTGCAGTCCAAGGGACTCTCAAAAGTCTTCTCCAACACCACAGTTCAAAAGCATCAATTCTTTGGCTCTCAGCCTTCTTCACAGTCCAACTCTCATTTTAAATAAAATGCAACCATAATAAAGGCTATTTTCAGGAAAATGGGGGTGGACTGTGAACACAAAGATGGCGTCACAATTTCCTTAAAAAAGAACTGTTCTGGGATTAAATGAACATGTTCTGATTTTCCCGTAATTTTTCAGAAAAGCATTCAACCTATCCATCATGTTAGGCTACTCCTTTGTTTTCAAAGAAATAAGAAAAACAATCAACAAAGGGACTAAAATAATAATTTCTACTTCAATCCTCCCAATCTGAATAGATGATACAGTGAAGAGTGCTCTGAAATAAGAGCACAGGCTGTTAAAACCAAATGTGACTGTTAGAGAGGGATAAAATTAGCATCAGATGTTTCTCAGGATTTATTAGGGTGTTATTTGAGATGAAACTGTCTAAAAGTTGCCTCTCATTTTTATAAACTCTAAGCAGAATCAAAATGAGTGCGTGGTGATAAGAGTACAGAAAAAATAAAGGGATAAATCTATAAGGTTGGCAGAGATTTGATGGTTGATATGACCCAATAAAACAGAGCAATGAAATTGCTTTTAAAAAAGTGGAGCAATAGCAAAAAAAAAAGGGGGGGTGGGGTCAGAGTTAACATTATGTTTGAAAACCCTTCCATCATGGAAAACTGCAGCAAACCTGAGTTCAATGCATCTATGTCAAACACTTAAAAAAAAAAAAAAGGACTTCCCTGTGGCTCAAATGGTAAAGAATCTCCCTGCAATGCAGGAGACCAAGGTTTGATCCCTGGGTCGGGAAGATCCTCTGGAGAAGGGAATGGCTACCCACTTCAGTATTCTTGCCTGAAGAACCCTATAGATAGAGAAGTCTGGCGGGCTATAGCCCATAGGGTTGCAAAGAGTCGGACACGACTGAGTGACTAACACACGTCAAACACCCTGGGGTTGCTTGCACAAGCAGCAAATGCTATATAGGCACTGATCTTCCAGTCTGCAATCTCCACTACCTCATCACGTCAATACACATCAAGAATTTAAAAATGGAAAGATGCAGCCATCTGCAGCAACAACACAAATATACAACGAGGACTCAGAAAGAGTGTAATTAACAACATATAATGCACCGGTAACGTTGGTCCTACACAAAACACCAAAAGACACTTGGGTTCAACAGCCACTGGGCCTGTGTTAACAGGGAGATTTAAGAGAATCACATGTACCTTTAAAGGTTTACAAAGGACTCTACTCTGACAGTATCTGATAGGAGTGGATACTAACATTCTTTTTTTTCTTTTTAATGAGGAAACAAACAGGGAAATCAAGTTATTTGCTCCCAATTAAAAAAGCAAATTCATGACAGAGTCAAAAATAGAAAAAGCAGCCACTATTTCAGGCAGCCTTCCCTTCATTAACCTTCACACTGCTGCTGCTGCTGCTGCTAAGTCGCTTCAGTTGTGTCCAACTCTGTGCGACCCCATAGGCGGCAGCCCACCAGGCTTCCCCGTCGCTGGGATTCTCCAGGCAAGAACACTGGAGTGGGTTGCCATTTCCTTCTCCAAGGCATGAAAGTGAAAAGGGAAAGTGAAGTCACTCAGTCGTGTCTGACTCTTCGCGACCCCATGGACTGCAGCCCACCAGGCTCCTCCATCCATGGGATTTTCCAGGCAAGAGTACTGGAGTGGGGTGCACATTGCCTTCTCCAAGCCTTCACACTAGCACTCCACAAATCTGAGCAGAACATATTTCTCCTGGGAATTCACTGCCAGTCCAGTGGTTGGGACTCCCCACTTTCACTGCTGAGGGCCCAGGTTTGAGCCTTGGTCAGGGAACTAGAATCTCACAAGTTGAGCAGTTGTGTCCCCTGCCCCCAACAAGGGGAAAATATATATATATAGAGAGAGAGATTTTGTAAAGAGAAACACTTCTTTGACCAGGTCCACTGGAAATGATTGAAAACTGAACAGCAAACCAAATTTTAGAGTTTGTTTTCTCCAACAGATTTAACAATATTACAATGTGTGAGAAGTAATATTTATTGCAACAAGTTACAAGGGAGTGGAAATGTGTAATTAAGTCTTACAATTTACTGGAAGCAAGAGGGTATTTTTGAAGGAAAAAACAACAAAGAGAAAGTGATTAAACAAGATGATATCAGACAAAGGCACAGCATTCCACAACTGTTTCATACTCTGTGCGCAGTAAAACCTCAGAGAGGAGAGACGTTAAGCAAAACACGGCTTATGTTAGAAGCTGCGTATAATATCACTAATATCATTCTGTCTTACAACAAAAGGCTCTAGAAAAGTCCCTCTGGAGGAAAAAAGTGCAACAACAAAAAACCTGTTGAAAAAAAGTGCAACAAAAAAACACAGGAAAGCCAAAGTAGAAATAAAGACCCAGCTCTCCCTCTGAAATCTCTCAGGGGAATACACACAGTGCAAATACAGTATTTCATACTCAGCAAAATAAACTTTTGACTGGATAAGAACTTTCAGGTTAAAGATGTATTTTGAAGGGAAAGTTCACCTAAAGTTTTGAGAGCTAGAGCAAAGACAGATTTGCAGTCAAGTCACTGAATGGATGAAATGCCTAATTTTTCACTAGGTCATAATGATCCCCTTTGGGAAGAAGTGCTTTTATTCTGAATCTAGTTATTCCACTTTTTGTAATATGGTTCATGCTTTTAAACTGCAGTTGTCTTTAAACTTGCTTGATATAGAATTTGGTAACATCAGATAATAGCAGGCTGTCAAAAGACAACTGTTTAAGCTGCTTTTGCTAAGAAGCATGTTGCTGAGCTGCCTAACAGTCTTTTTACATCAGCCATGTAAAACTGAGCTTATGCGATCATGTATTACCCTTTCTCAAATAAAGTCTTATTAGAGGAATTGTTTTTTAGAAGAGGTTTTCAAACTAGTCCTTCGGGCATTTTTTAAAATCTTCATATAAAAGTCCACTTTTTTTTATACATAAGAACAAACATTTTTCCTTTAAAAAAAATCTGATTTTTAAGCCAAAATAAATTACAACTTGCTAAAATACCCCTTTTAATGGCTCAGTGCTTATTTCAGATATGTGGAGCTGTATTTTTTGCACATGTTTGAAAATCAGGCAAAGTAGTTAACGCTACAATGACCATGATGATACAACCCTGGCTCAGGGAACAGATTAAGCTTTAAGTCTTCAAGAATAAAAAAACGGACACTCCTCATCTCATCTATATAGTCTTACACTATGTACATATTAACAATCTAATTCAATGGGAAAAAAAAGGACAGAAATTTCATAAAACCATTTAGAAACTCAGGGCATAAAAGTGTAAAGAGACAAAACATTTAATGTACAATCTATTCCATTTGGCAATGTGTGAATGATACTGAGATAAAACCTTATCTACAGATAGAACATAACCAAAGGAAAACGTAATTTGAGAAGTGGTCTCAGGTCCATAGCTCTTCAGTTCTTCCAAATTTGTAGATCAGAGTGCTGGAAAGATATTAAAATAAATCGTGAGGTAAAATCACATAGAAACACAAGAGAGAATTCATTTTCTAAATATGCTTTGATGGGTACCTCACTGATCCTTTCTATCAGCTTCTAAAATTAAAGACTGTGGTGCTGTTGGTCTGAATTTGCTTGTTGTATAAAGCAGTCTGTGGATCTCATGGCTGAGTTTAATATCTTTTTAAAGCCTGAAGTTACTGGACAGGACACCAGTAAGGAAAAAGCACATTTCTCATCGTGGCCAGCAATAAAGTCACTCACATTTCTTGGGTTCTATAATATCTGATCTACCAAAACGGAAGCATCCTAAAACAGATGATGATGCAATTCTTCATTCATTTACAAAAAGTTACTGTACAGAGTATCGGCTGGGCACGAGGCACCTGGCTAAGCACTGGGAATGTGACTGTGGGCCAAAACTAGATAAATGTGCTCACCAGTGGGAGAAAACCAAATCCCAACTCAGCGATACACATGGTACTGAGAGACAGAAATACAAGGATCGGACCTAGGTAGAGGTCATGGTTTCCCTAAGAAAGTGATGACTGAACTGAGATCTAAAAGAAAGGGAGTGTGGGACTTGCCTGGTGGTACAGTGGTTAAGAATCCACCTGCCAGTGCAGCGACATGGGTTCGATCCCCAGTTTGGGAAGATCCCATGTGGCACGGGGCATCTAAGCTGGTGAGCCCCAACTGCTGAGCCCAGGCACCTAGAGCTCATGTTCCAAAACAGAGGCGGCCACCGCAGTGAGAAGCCCCCACACCACCATCAAGAGTAGCCCCCACTCTCCACAGCTAGAGAAACCCTGCCCACAGCCCTGAAGACCCGGGCGGTGGGGGAGGGAGGAGAGGAGGAAGAAGGGGAGGGAGGAGAGAGAAGGAAGGAAGGAAGGGAGAAATTACCTCAGCAAGGCATGAGAGGCAGAAGGAAACAGTAGGAAGATGAGACACTCTGGGACCAGGAGCTCTGGGTACACTGGCTATGTTAGATTTGAAACATCAGCCACTCAAGAGTGGATACATAAGAATCCACTACGTGGTTTAGACACAGACAGACATCTGTGGCTCCCTGGCACACAGGTACTAACTGAAGTCCCCCGCAAAGAGGACCTCATCAAGAGAAGGAGCAAGTCGAGAAGAGGCCTAGAACAAAACCTTAAGAAACTTCAACGGTGAGTGGCCAGGGCGTGGTGGACCAGTGGACACTGCAAACAGAGGAGGAGCTGCCCTCCGCACTCAGAAAAGGCCCGGCGCACGCGAAGCATGGCTCGCTGGGTAACTTGCCGGCCTCCGGGTGCAGCACACAGCTCGTGCAGCAGCCACTGCCCATGTGAGCACAGGCCTTTACACACATAAGGTTTCTGTTCAACCAACTGTCATTTATACAGGCTCATCTGCCCCTGCAAAGGGCTGAATCTGAATTTAAATTTGATCTCAAAACAGTGCCTAAGACGTCTTTGTGCAAATTCATGTATTCCCAGAAGGGTGTCAGTCATGTGCCGAGAAATACAATCACAAGAGGCAGAAACAGTCACACATCTTTCAAAACCAAGAGTGCCCCAGCCGCAGTGCAATAAGAGGGAACCCAGGCACAGTGGTCTCCTGAGGTGAGGAAACAGTGTTGAGAGTTCAGAGAGGCTGAGCAGCCAGTGTGCAAGGTGGAGGACAGAGAGCTGGAGGGTACAGCCCCATGGGCTTCTGTCGAGTACTGACAGTAGATGCGTGTGCGGAAGCTACCCAAGAAAAGGGAAGGAAACAGTGGAAAGAACCGTTCCCAGAGCTCCCAGAGGGCTGGGAACACCTCATAATCTCACAGCAGAGTAGACACCTCAGAACACATGCGGCATCAGGAAGAACACTCAGAAGTGCTCTCTGCCTTAGCAAGGGGGCCCTATTAATCCCAGACTAAAGCTGCTCTGGGCCTGCCTAACAAAGCTTAAAAGCAAGATCCAAAGGATCAACACATTTCCAAATGACTCAGCTGCATTCAGAACAAAGCTCAGAAACATTTAAAGGAACACCCAAAAGTCCAGCCCCCAGTCAGCCGCCAGCAAAGAGCAAACAGAGGAAGAAACCCAGAACGAAAAAAGGAAATGGAAGTGATCAGTAGAAACAGACTGAGAACTGACACATTAGACAAGGACACTGAAATAGTTACAAACATACTTCATATGTTCAAGACAGAGGAAGAGCATAAGCATGTTAGGGAGAGGTGTGGAAACGGTGGAAAAAAGGAAAGCCCAAATCAAGTTAACAGAGATGGAAAATATAATGTCTGAGATGAAAAACACCCTGGATGGGAGTAACAGCGGATTAGATGTGATAGCAGACATCAGTGAATTTAAAGATATAACAGTGGAAACTAACCCAAATGAAACACAGAGAGAACACAAGAAAAGAGAAGACTTGGTGGGCAGAAGAGCAGGGGTGGAGAGGTAGGAAAAAAGCACGCAAAGGAAGCACCAGAGAGCTGTGGAATGATATCTAGCAGCCTAGTATGTGTATAGCTGGAACCCAGGAGGGAAGGGTGGACAGAAAAAAAGATCTGAGGAAATACTGTCTACTGAAAAGATTCCAAGTATGGTGAAAACTATAAATCCACAGACCCAAGAAACTCAGGGAACCCCAAACAGAAGAAATATGAAGAAAACGACACCATAGCCCTCCATAATCTAACTCCTTAAAACCAATGACGAAAACAAACTTCTTCAGCACTTACATCTTAATGCTTCAGTGGGTGGGATGTAGGGTAAAGGGTGTAATTTTATAAATGATGCCTTAAGTACTTACCTATCTTTACACTAAAAGACATTTTCATCTCAAAAAGCAAAGGATACAGGCTTCATTTTGGAAGCTTTATAGAGGATTACCCCTAAAAAACACTTCTGATCATTTTATTATTTTACTTAAAGTTATCTTAAAAAACTTAAAAAAAAAATTTAATTCCCCAATCAGGTTTTGTATATGACATGCATATTATGTATTAATTCTAATTTTTTTTTTAACTGAAGGTACATGACATGGCTTCTTAACAAAACACAGCCTATGGAAACAGCAGTCTGGTGGGTCCAAATCCCTGTTCTGCATTTGCTTATTAAGTGAACTTAAGTAAGCCTCTGAGTCTTATTTTCTCATTGATAAAATAGGAGCACCATCTGGTTCACATACTTAAGACAATTACACGGGAATTTAAAAAGTTAACATACATAAAGCATCTACCTTAGGTCTCAGCATATAGCAGGGCCCCTAATTAAGTGGTTTATGTCTGCTTTTATGCAATAGTAGAACTTTCACGTTTTAAAAGAAGTTTTATATATTGTAGATTTATACATGTTTCATTGCATATGCTCCTCTTATAATAAAGATGATGTTTCTGTAAATGGTATACACATATAGTTTAAAAATTAGGCAACTTACCTAAAAAATATAAGTGCATTTTGAAAAAACACAGCTAGTCCTGGATAAACATCAGTATCTGCACATACAAAGTAAAACAGATCAGAAGATTACAAAAGGCAAAGGTCAGCAACAAAGTATGTGTAACATTTATAATGCTCTGTATATTATAAAATACTACTATTATTCATTAACTCTGAGCAATCCACAATGAGGGAATCTCCTGGCAGTCCAGTGGCGAGGACTCTGCACTTTCGCTCTCAGGGCTCAACCTCAAGGTTCAGTCAGTTCAGGGAACTAAGATCCCACAAGCCACATGGTAGAGCCAAAAAAAAGAAAAGAAAAAAGAAATTTACAACGAAACCGAAATAAGAAAATGCCAACCTTATTCTCTCAAAACAGAGGATTACTTTCATTCTGGATAAAAGACAAAGAATTTATTAGATTTTCTTCTTAAGTATTTGCTATGGTTTCAGCTACATGTGAACTGCTGAGGAAGTGGCAGCTCATCCGTCAGGTCCCATGGCCAATAAATACACAATGACAGAAATACACAACGTGAGGAATAAGCAATGTTAGAAAGATGCAAATTACATTTTTGATGATCTAACAGTCTGTTTGGCTTATCTTCCTTCATGAATTTAGGAGTTTTATTTCATAAATCTGACACATATGGAAAAGGAACCATTAGAATTCACCATCATATTCTCCTGGAGAAAAGAGTCACTATCTTTCTAATAAGGAAAAAGAAAACATTGGAAATGATTCAAATTTTTGTGGATATTAACTTTTATAAAATAATCAATGTTGATTAAAAATACTAGGTAGGATGAAGAAATATTCAATTTGTAGCCTTTGAAATCACAGCAAACAAGAGAGCTACATGGTTAAAAGCTCCAAGTTTGAGCCGTACCCCAGGATCTTAATCCCAACTCTACCACTGACTAAATGCATGATCATGGGCAAATTATTTAACCCATTATCCCTTACTTTCCTCATCTGTTAAATGGACACTGTAAGCACACCTATTGCACAGAGTGTGAGAGGGCAGACTGTGCACAACACTCATGACAGTGCTTGCGCATGAAGTACTGTGTAACTGTTAGCTGCTACTATCATTAATAGTTCCAGGAAATCTGTACACCAACAGATTTGAACTATGTGTTAGAAATGCTCTCTGAAGTAAATGCATGTTCAGTTTGCAAACTAAGATGTAGACATAGGGAATTCCTTGGTAGTCCAGTGGTTAAGACTCCGAGCTTCCATTGTAGGGAGTGCGGGTTCAATCCCTGGTCAGGGAACTAAGACCCTACAGGCTTGTGGTTTGGCCAAACACTTTAAGTATATGTAATAAGCAGTGCTGTAGGAATATGAAAATGAGATCCATAATCAAGAAATTTCTCAATATGTACTGGATCTTTAAAGATTAAGATACAACCACTAAAGGGAATTCCCTGGCAGTCCAGTGGTTAGGATTCTGCACTTCAACTGGTGGGGGAAGGAAGATCGCACATGCTACATGGTACAGCCCAACATACGCTACATGGTACAGTCCAACAACTGCAAACTCCATAGTGTTTCCAATTAACTAAAATAACACATTTTAGATATATTTGGTGAGTGGTATTATTTAAATTAGTCAACCACTGACCTCTTATACCTATTTATTTTGTACAAAATGGAAGATGAAGGTATTCCAAAATCTAATACTGATCAACCTATGATACTTAAGGGATCCTATCACTACATTAAAAGGTCAGCTGGGGGTCAGGACAAGGAGATGTGACAGTGAAGCAGAGTGACAAAGAGATTCCAAAGACAGAAGCATCAGATGATGAATAAAGTGTTATCTGAAACTGATCCTATCTTTGGAGTGAAGGGGGAGAGCCACTGAAAGGTTCTTCAGATCCTTCCAAGAGTACAACTGGGTCCTGCTTTTCAAAACCTCTCACCACCTCCCTGATGAAAAGCTGTGGTGACTAAAACAGTCCCAAGACTCAGAATGGTATACTAAGAGCTCACTCCATTGCATCAGCAGTTTCTACATGAAGGCTACACACTTCTTCAATCTTGCACTTAAAAGACTCTGCTTGTACCTATGAATGAAAAATTAGAGACTGGGGTTGGAGAGGAGATGTATCAGTGGACAGAAAGATACTGGTGTTCATAACACCTTATCTTGAAATCCTTGGGGCCAGACATGTTTTAGAACTCAGAATTTTCCAGATTTAAGAATGATAACACAGGGCATAATATTACATAGCATCAGCAACTGGGTTTGGACCAGTATCCCACAATCAAATACAACCATATTCCCATAATAAAACATTTGAGTGCTTATTAAAGCAAATAAAGATAATAATGAGCACCAGGTCAATTTAGGTCAGGTTTTGCTGCCAAGCTGGTTATGAAATTCTTGACCTTCAGCACTTCGTAGGTTTTCGAGTTGTGTATAAGGGGTTGTAGCCCTGTGCAGGGTTCCCACTTTTAAGACCATGACCCTCAGTAAAAGGCCTCTAGTGTAGGGCCTAGCTGCCTAGGGTAAGAAATGAATGAGAACCTCGAGAGATGGCTGAGAGTTACATGGTCTTGTCAGTGGCTTAGATTTCCCAGTGAGCCTACCCTACTGCACTCAATGACCTCACAAGAAAGTTATATTAAACAACTTTTCTTTTTACACAGAGTCTTAGCTTGAAGCTGAGTAGTTACACTAAATTTTACTCCATGGGGAGATGACAGACTAAGCCACATAGAAGAGACATACCTAAATTTCTCCTATGAAAGAAAAGAGGAATAAATACTTACTCTGGGTAACATAGGCACCAAAGAGAATCCACATGGAAGCAATCAGTGACCCAAACATCAACATGAAACCAATGAAGAGCCAGACTCGAGCACCTGTGTGAAAAACAGGCTTTATNTTAGGTCAGGTTTTGCTGCCAAGCTGGTTATGAAATTCTTGACCTTCAGCACTTCGTAGGTTTTCGAGTTGTGTATAAGGGGTTGTAGCCCTGTGCAGGGTTCCCACTTTTAAGACCATGACCCTCAGTAAAAGGCCTCTAGTGTAGGGCCTAGCTGCCTAGGGTAAGAAATGAATGAGAACCTCGAGAGATGGCTGAGAGTTACATGGTCTTGTCAGTGGCTTAGATTTCCCAGTGAGCCTACCCTACTGCACTCAATGACCTCACAAGAAAGTTATATTAAACAACTTTTCTTTTTACACAGAGTCTTAGCTTGAAGCTGAGTAGTTACACTAAATTTTACTCCATGGGGAGATGACAGACTAAGCCACATAGAAGAGACATACCTAAATTTCTCCTATGAAAGAAAAGAGGAATAAATACTTACTCTGGGTAACATAGGCACCAAAGAGAATCCACATGGAAGCAATCAGTGACCCAAACATCAACATGAAACCAATGAAGAGCCAGACTCGAGCACCTGTGTGAAAAACAGGCTTTATGATTTTGCTCATTTCTGCAGCTCTATGTCTCAGGAATATATAGCACTAGAACACATAACTTAATATACGCTACGCCTATCAAAGACACTCACATATTAATATACACCTGCTTTAACAATCAACTGAATGAAGATTTTAAAAAATAAAACTAAACAGGGTAAAGCAATACTTGGAAAGGGAAAAAGGGTAAGTTGCCGTTCTACTGGCTAAAAAAACTAACAGCTCAGTAAATTAAAGTAGGCAGGCTTCATAAGTCTGCCTACTTGACCAAACTGATTAATTGAACCCTAACTGAAAAGTCAAGTTAGGGTTATAGAGTGCCTGATGAACTATGGACAGAGGTTCATGATATTGTACGGGAGACAGGGATCAAGACCATCCCCATGGAAAAGAAATGNCTTAAGATCTATAAAACATAGTAATTTGTCAGTTTAACATATAAGATTGGAAATCACATGCTGAATCATTATAGAGGATAGAAAGATTATCTGACTAAATTCAACAGTCATTCTTGATTTCAAAAAATTTTAATAAAATGAGAATATAGATATAAGCACACATATATATATCATGTTAAAGAATCAATCGAAGTTATTCCAGATAGCATTAAACTTTTGAGAAAAATAAAGGTTTTAGAAAAATAATCTTGAGTTGAGAGTTACCTCATACTTACATGAAGAAAGCCAATGTGGAAAACACACCACATGTGTGAAAGGCATGGTTCAGCTGCTCTGGCTTCGGATACACCACAGCTGCATCGATCATTATCCACCAACCAGTAAAAAACTTGAGGAGGAGAAAGAGCCGCGTCGTCAAAACAGTACTAACACTTTGGCTTACATGCTCCTTAACATGTCACGTTTTCTAAGGACCATACAATTGAAACATACAATGAAATATGTCTACTTTGAGTTTTAGATGCTGAAATATAAAAAATAAGAATCCCTTGTTTACTTCTTTATAGTATATGAGGTAAATCCAACTAATCAAATCAGTATAAGATTCTGATGTTCTGCTCTCAGTGCAAGATGAAAAATTTAATATCTAGGAATGAATTATCTG
Organism: Neotragus moschatus; assembly: GCA_006410615.1. NCBI lineage: Eukaryota > Metazoa > Chordata > Mammalia > Artiodactyla > Bovidae > Neotragus > Neotragus moschatus. The sequence continues at coordinate 399,879 of SJYA01000017.1, read as the reverse complement.
CTTCTTTCACCATAAATTTATATACAACCATAAAATACACCATATATGCACCATTAAATTATATACAACCAAAGCTCTCTTAACTAACCAGTTCCCTGATTACCTAGTTTCACTCTCTTGTTCATATTAAAAAGCACTTGGACATTCCTTTTTAATGTGACCAAGCACTTTTGTGTCCACAAATGAGTTGCCATGTCTCCAAGAAAACATCTAAGCTTGCTATGATTTTAATTAATAGGTAATTTGATTAAATACTGTAAAACTGATTAAATATGAGTTTGAAAAATGTAAAGTTTCTATGTAAACTAGGCTGAATAGACAAAGTAGAAAAGTTACTAAGGAATTTCATAGGCAAATTAAGTGCAGGCAAGATGACCCTAGAGAGCAAGAAAAACTTAGAAACACCTAAAAGACTTCTGCATGCATACTGCTTCACAGTTATCTTTAGTTCTTGTCCTACTTTTTTTTTTTCCTATTGGACTTCAGGTGTAGAACTATACACTGAAAAAGAGAAATTTACATTAAGTGTAACAGGATCTTTCTGGTTCTAGCTCAAGGTGGTTGTGGTTTCAATTTCAATGATGAGCTCCCTGAAAGGGAACATAACCCATTCCAGGCCTTGAAGGCACCAGAATACATTTAGCTTCAAAATGAAAAGTTTTATAACAAGAGTCTTCAGACCAAGAAAATTAATGCAAAACTTCATGATGGTATGCCAGTATCGTAAAGAAGCTCTTGAATGATGTGTAAAATACTCCAAGTATCTTATTCAGTGGGGGCAGGGAATGGTTGATTTCCATCACAAGATTGGCCATGATCTGATTTTTGCAGGCGGGGAGGTGGGGGGCGCTGTGCCCTGTGGCTTCCCTAGTGGCTCAGAGGGTAAAGAATCCGCCAGCAATGCAGGAGACCGAGGTTCGATCCCTGGGTTGGGAAGATCTCCTGGAGAAGGAAATGGCAACCCATTCCAGTATTCTTGCCTGGAGAGCCCATGGACAGGGGAGCCTGGCAGGCTAGTCCATGGGTTCCCAAAGAGTTGGACACAACTGAGCAACTTCACTTTCACTTTCATTGCGGCATGTGGGATCTTAGTTCCCTGAGGAGGGATCGAGCTCATGCCCCCTGCAGTGGAGTCAGAGACGTCCATGATTTAATTTTTTTTGAAGCTCAAAGAGTAAGTACAGGGGGTGAGAAGGGACCCTTTATACTATTCTATTTTTGTCTGTATGTTTGATATTTTTAGTAAAAAGCATTAAAAAAAAAAAAAAAAAAAGGACTTCCCTGGTGATCTAGCAGTTAAGAATCTGCCTGCCAATGCAAGGACCACGGGTTCAATCCCTGGTCCGTGAGGATGCCCCATGCAGAGAAGCAACTAAGCCATGCACCACAGCTACTGAGCCCGAGCACTGGAGCCCTCGAGCAGCAGCAACAGAAGCCCATGTGCCCTAGAGTCCATGCTCCTCAAGGAGAGACGTCAGTGCAACGAGAAGCAGGGGCGCTGCAACTAGAGAAGGCTTGCTCACAGCAACGGAAACCCAGCGCGGCCAAAAAAATAAGTAAATACATATTAAAACAAAAAAGGAAGGAAACAAAACTACTGCCTACAAAAACTGTATTATCTTGGTTATTCATAGTGCAAATAATCAAGATAAATTTTCAGGGGGAAAGGTGAGGCGTAATTGTCGCCAATCACACCTTTCACTTACCAATATACCTGCAACCACAGAAGCCACTGCATTTCTTCTCTCACTCCAGTCAATGCACTCACATTCCGGCCAACGGAAATTATCTAGGAAGCCCGCCATTTTCACCACTTAAGCATGTATTTTTCATTAAATACTATATTCTAAAAAAAGAAAAGAAAAGAAATCCATGTAAGGAAATATTTTTAAGAAGTGAAATATTCTCCTCCTTTCTTAAAGCTTTAAAGACCAACTTACTTCAGGTCTTTATCTCCTATAGGTAAGAAGAAAAATTCAGTACTACACTGAGTATCTATTGAGATGTACCTAAGACTGCTAGGACACAAGAGGGCGCTAACTAACAGTATCTGTTAAATGAGCAGGGTGTTTTTAAAACGTGTCTGCAAAGGTCTCCGACCCTCCTCCAATTGAGAGGTGGATCTACATACTCTCCTTTGAATTGAGGCCAACAATAAAGGTGGGTTGAGGGCTTCCCTGGTAGCTCAACTGGTGAAGAATCCACCTGCAATGCAGGAGACCCTGGTTCGATTCCTGGGTCGGGAAGATCTCCTGGAGAAGGAATAGGCTACCCACTCCACTATTCTTGGGCTTCCCCTGTAGCTTATATGGTAAAGAATCTGCCTGCAATGTAGGAAGACCTGGGTTCGATCCCAGGGTTGGGAAGATCCTCCTGGAGAAGGGCACAGCAACCCACTCTAGTATTCTTGCCTGGAAAATCCCCATGGGCAGAGAAGCCTGGTGGGCTACAGTCCAGGGGGTTGCGAAGAGTCAGACATGACTGAGCGACTAAGCACAGCACAGCAAAGGTGGGTTGACCAACAAAGTAGAGAAAGTGATGTCACATAACTTCTTAGACTAGATCAAACAAGGTAAGGAACACTAAAACCAGTGTCCTAGTTCCTTCATGAAAAATCCCAGACCACAGTACTGTGAGGAGACCAGTCACAGGTGTTCTGGTCTACAGTTCCAGGCTAGCTCAGCCAACAGCCAGCCCCAAACACTGCAATATAAACTCTTAATAACCTGAATAACCCTCACTGCAACTAGAGAAGTCCTCACACAGCAACAACGACCCACTGCAGCCAACAATAAATTAATTAAATTAAAATACAATGAACAAAAGCATCTTAAAAAGTATTCAATATCATCAGTCATCAGGGAAATGCAAATTAAAGAACTATCACATCCACTAGAAAAGCTAATATTTTTTTTAAAAGATTGACTGTTGGTGGTAAAACAACTGGAAATCTTACACATTTCTGGTTGCAATTCTTACAAAGTTAAAAATAAACCTTCCTATAATCTAGCAATTCCATCTATAAATATTTACCAGGGGAAGTAAAAACATATGTCCACATACACAAAAAGACTTTTACAAGGAAGTTTAGAGCAGGTTTATTCATATTAGTTCCAAACTGAAACAACCTAAATGCTTAACAGAAGAACAAATGGATAAACAAATTATGATCAATCCATAGAATGGAATATTATTCAGGGACAAAAAAGGATGAATACATATAACCACACAGGAAAAAAACTCAGAAACCTGATTTATGTGAAAAAAGGCAGACGCAAAAGAGTATATACTGTATGATGCTATTTAAATGAAGCTTAAGAGGCAGAACTAACCAATGTTCCCAGAAATCAAAACATGATTGCCTACAGGGACTGAGAACTGACTACAAGGGAACTTTTTTTGGGGGGGAGGGGGAGTGATAGAAATGGTCTGTATCTTGGTTGAGATACTGATTATGCAGGTACATGTATTATCAAAAGTTAGTGAAGTGTACACCTAAGAGCTGTGTATTTTGCAGTATGTAAACTTTACCCACAAAAACTTTTTTTTATTTTACCATTTAGATACGCTTTAGCTGCACTAAAGACTTACTCTGTATGCATTATGGGTATGTTTCATCAAGATAGTCTGCAGACATGGAGATGAACTGTTATCAAAGATTAAATATTAACTAGTTAAAAAGCAAGTTTAGGGGAAGGTCACCATGAATTTAAGACAATGTCTGAAGGTTAAAACAAAAGTCGTACTTCCTATTGTAAAATTCATTTCCCAGGACTTACCCAGTGGTCCAAGGGTTAAGAATCCACCTTTCAATGCAGATATGGGTTTGATCCCTGGTCAGGGAGCTAAGATCCTACATGCCTCAGGGCAACTAGGTCTACACGCCGCAACTACTGAGCCCATTTGTCCCAGAGCTTGTGGAACCACAGCTAGCGAAGGAGCAAGCCATAGTGAAAGATCTGGAAAGGTCCCACATACTGCATCTAAGACCTGACACAGCCAAATAACCAGTTTTCCTAAAATTCAGTTCAGAAAACATACAGTCATACCTCAGTATATACAGGGGGTTTGGTTCCAGGACTCCCTCTGGATATTAAAATCTGTGGACACTGAAGTCCCTTATATAAAATGGCATCAGTTCAGTTCAGTTCAGTCGCTCAGTTCATATCCGACTCTTTGCGACCCCATGAACTGCAGCACACCAGGCCTCCCTGTCCATCACCAACTCCCGGACTTTCCCCAAACTCATGTCCATTGAGTTGGTGATGCCATCCAACCATCTCATCCTCTGTCGTCCCTTTCTCCTCCTGCCTTTAATCTCTCCCAGCATCAAGGTCTTTTCAAATGAGTCAGCTCTTTGTATCAGGTGGCCAAAGTACTGCAGTTTCAGCTTCAACGTCAGTCCTTCCAATGAATACCCAGGACTGATCATCTCCCTTACGATGGACTGGTTGGACCTCCATCCTAAGGGACTCTCAAGAGTCTTCTCCAATACCACAGTTCAAAAGCAATAATTCTTCGGTGCTCAAGCAGCTTTCTTTATAGTCCACACTCACATTCATACATGATTACTGGAAAAACGATAGCTTTGACTAGATGGACTTTTGTGGGCAAAGTAATGTCTCTGTTTTTTAATAAGCTGTCTAGGTTGGTCATAACTTTTCTTTCAAGGAGCAAGCATCTTTTAATTTCATGGCTGCAGTCACCATCTGCAGTGATCTTGGAGCCCAAGAAAATAAAATCTCTGTTTCCATTGTTTCCCCATCTATTTGCCATGAAGTGATGGGACCAGATGCCATGACTTTCATTTTCTGAATGTTGCATTTTAAGCCAACTTTTTGACTCTCCTCTTTCACTTTCATCAAGAGGCTCTTTAGTTCTTCTTCGTTTTCTGCCCTAAGGGAGGTATTATCTGCATATCTGAGGTTATTGATATTTTTCCTGGAAATGTTGATTCCAGCTTGTGCTTCTTCCAGCCCAGCATTTCACATGATGTACTCTGCATATAAGTTAAACAAACAGGGTAACAATATACAGCCTTGATGTACTGCTTTCCCAATTTGGAACCAGTCTGTTGTTCCATGTCCAGTTCTAAGTGTGGCTTCTTGACCTGCATACAGATTTCTCGGGAGGCAGGTCAGGTGGTCTGGTATTACCATGTCTTAAAGAATTTACCACAGTTTGTTGTGATCCCCACAGTCAAAGGCTTTGGCATTAATGCAGATATTTAAAAAAGTATTTTTGAGGGACTTCCCTGGTGGTCCAGTGGTTAAGATGTCATGCTTCCAATGCAGGGGGTGCAAGTTTAATCTCTAGTTGGGGAGCTAATATCCACATGCCATGTGAAAAAAACTTTTTTATATTTATTTCTGAAAAGCATTGAATGGCATGAGTAAATGGTAATGATTAAGACTAAGTGAAAAAAGTAGGTTCTTAAAACTATCTACTGCATTATTTCCTTCTTAGAAAAAATAATCAGCAGTATATATAAACACTTATGTGTGTAAAAATGCTAGAAGGACAAACACCAGTACTTCCATAATATCATTATACATATGGATGATGATAAGATGGTGTGTGTTTTTTAGTCTATTTTCAAAGTCTGCTGCACTGAGCATGAATTACATTTTTTTTTAATGCAAAGTGACTTTTAACATTAACACTGTAATTAAAACTATGAATTGTTGATTCTTCTTGCCTGTTGAAAAACCTTTTATATGATCTACTATGTCTATAACTATGTTTAATAAACAAACTTTTTTGAGGTCAAGGAAATTACCGGTATATTCTCCCATAAAACTGACCCTGGTAGCAATTTTTAAAAAACAAGGTTATTAAACTGAACTAATGGAAGTTTCCTAATACATTCAGTTCAGTTCAGTTCAGTCGCTCAGTCGTGCCCGACTCTTTGCGACCCCATGAACCGCCATACGCCAGGCCTCCCTGTCCATCACCAACTCCCGGAGTTCACTCAAACTCATGTCCATCGAGTCGGTGATGCCATTCAGTTTTAGCATCAGTCCTTCCAATGAACACCCAGGACTGATCTCCTTTAGGATGGACTAGTTGGATCTCCTTGCAGTCCAAGGGACTCTCAAGAGTCTTCTCCAACACCACAGTTCAAAAGCATCAATTCTTCGGCGCTCAGCTTTCTTCACAGTCCAATTCTCACATCCATACATGACCACTGGAAAAACCATAGCCTTGACTAGACATTAGACAGTCATTTTTGCCATTCCTAAAAGAGGTAACTCTTTATAAAAAGAAATGAGTCTTTTTTGTTTTGTTTTTTTTTTTTGCCTGTGCCATGCAGCATACAGGATCTGAGTTCCCCAACCAGGGATCAAATCTATGCCCCCCTTAAGTGGAAGCTCAGAATCCTAAGCACTGGACCACCAGGGAATTCCCAGAAATGAGCCCTTTTTAGAGGGCATTTTAAATGATTCTATTGTGAAAATTTCCAAACAGTTAGTTTAGGAAACCAAATGACAGCTGAAAAAAGCAAGAGGAGAAAACAACAAACACTTGAATAATATATAAACATGGTCTAAGCAATTTCCATGGACACCCAAGTCCCAAAATTCAAAATTTCTTCCTTTGACCAAACTTTCATACTACCATCTGTTTGTTCATCTATCTTTGCACTAGTTGCCAAATGATGTTAGGTGCTGTGTATACAAAAATGATTACCACAATCAATGTGAAGAATTTAGGGAACATTGTCAGAAGAATAAATGTGCTATAAATATACATAAACTCTGGGCTGTAACATAAAAGCGCTATAATAGAAATATAAAAACAGTGTTACAGAAGAGTTGCCAGGAAGAGTTGAAGGAAGTTTGATAAAGGAAAAATAAACTTGGCTGAGTTTTGAAGCAACAATAGGAATGTGATAGATGAAAAAGAAGGAATAAAATACGTGAAATCATGTAGGCACACAAGAAAACAGGGTAGAGTTTATGGTATTTCAAAGAGTGGTGATGGTGATTAACCTGTTTGCGACAAGATCAAGAAGAATTTTTCAGCCTATGCAAATCTGACCTCTACCCTCTAAGCCAGGGATTAGCCAACTTCTGTAAAGAACCAGACAGTGTAGATTTTTGGCTTTGCAGACCAAACGATCTCTGTCAGGACTACTCATCTCTGCTGTTATAGCAGCACAGACCTATGTGGACAAATGAGTATATGCCTGTATTCCGATAATACTTAATTTACGAAGCAGGCAGCAGACCAGACTTGGCCCACAGCTCAGAGTCTGTAGGCCCCTGCTTTGAGAACTAAGGAACTGCCAGAGGCTTGTAAGCAGGGAAGATAAGATCAGTGCTGTGATTTAGAAAGATAATTCTGGGCGCAGGAGTAAGGAGAAGGGACTGAAGGAGAATGTTAAAGACACCTTCTAGACAGACAGAGAATAAGGATATGAGCTGAGGCCAGACTGGTACAGGCTAAAGAAAAGGGTTTTGTTTGAGAAATATTAGCATGGGGTTATCCACAAGCAAGGAAGAGCTAAGAATGACTACGTTTGGGTGCTCAATGTCTGGCAAGACACCGCTAACCAAAACAGGGAAGGGAGAATGGGAGAGTTTGAGCATAATGGGCTTGAAATGATGAAGGGCCTGCAGGTGGAGAGGTGCCAAAGACAGATGCACAGATGGAACAGTGGTTTAAGACAGAAATAGAGGCTGGAGGTTTGCAGTGATGAAGTGGTAGCTGAAGTCATGGGCACAGCTAGGGTATCTTGAGGAGGAAACGTGGAAGAGGGCGGAGGACTGACACAGTGCTCATCTCCGACTCCCTGCCTTCCTTGCATCGCTGTGTGCCAGGCATCACAGCGGACTACACACAGTGGAACTTAACCAGCACAAAACTCCTCTAGAACATGTATGGAATACTTACAGAACAAGTCTTACAAGCAAGGTACTGTGGGAAAAACAAAGATGAATAAAACTTGGCATCCATCATCAGGAGGTGAGCAAACTGGCAGAGAAATCAATTGAGATGTTTTTTAAATCAAGCTACAATTTGTAAAAAAAAAAAAACAAACAACAAAACTGTTACCCTCCCATCCCCAAATCAGGACATTAACAAAATTTAAATACTGTTCAAGATAGTAGGTCTACATAATCAGACAGCTGACTCAAAAGAGACAGAAATAAAATCTATGGGAATTCGCTGGTAGTTCAGCGGTTAGGGCTCTGTGCTTTCAAATGCCAAGGACCCAGGCTCAACCCCTGGCTGGGGAGCTAAAGTATCACAAGCTTCACAAGGCAGTCAAACTAAACGTGTAAGAGTCATACAGAGTAAAATATACCTCTTCCCTACCTCTACTACTACTACTGGCTCTTAGTTACAAGCTGCTTATAGATTACAGACAACTCCACTCCATCCTCAGAGGAACTCTTTGCACAGACTATTCCATTGACTCCTCATAAACATTCTAAGGCAATTACTAAGATTCTCTGGTATTACTAAAAAAAAGGTTTAGAGAAGAACTGGCCCAAGGTCAGTTCTAGCAGGAAGGAAAGCCAGGATTCCACTGAAGTTCACATCTGATTCCAAAACCCATTTCGTGACTGTTACACTGTACCTATAACAGAGAGATTCACAGCATTTCTCTCATTTTTGGTTTCTTGGGCAGAAAATTACTATCCCACTACCTATAGTGAAGAGAGCAAGAAAAACAAGATGGAAGAGAAAGGGCCCCAATTTACAGGAACCCTGTGACCACCCAGAAATAGAAGAAAGCCGTCCAATGAGATCCACAATGACAGTGTGATTACTGTTGACTCAAATCTTGCCAAGCAAGTCTGGAAAATACAAGCTTTCATCTTGGGTTGCTACAAACCTGGTTTCTGGACACTCACAGTGTGAATATTTTATAGGCTTTAAGATCCAATAGTATGAATTATTCAGAGAGCTAAAATACTTTTGGAAAAGACATTTTACAAACTTAATCTCAGGATGTTTCTTTGCCTTCTCACCTATAAATCATCTATTAACAGAAATAAAATTTAGGAAGTAGCATCAATTTTGATAAAAGATTTAAAACTAAAAGCCAAAGTAAAGGACAGGGAGCTTAGGTTTTTAATGAGACTCTAATCCTGTAGCTACACAATTTGCCCCAGTAATATCCTTAACAGCTTTTCATTATTCAAAACATGAATTATTCAGAATGGTGAACCCTTCCCTATACCGCCTCCCTATGCAGATGACTCGCAGATTTACCTTTCCATACATCCAACTACTTGCCTGACACCCTCTGGCTATCTCAAAGTCATTTCAAAATCAGCAGGGCCAAACACAAATTCAAATGCACGGTGCCCTCCTCCAAATTTGATCCTATTCCAGGATTCTCCACAATTAATGAATCGCCAGTCATTCGATTACAGAAGCCAGAAATGCAGGCGTCTTCCTCTTTACTTCTTTCTTGCCTCTCACATCCCTCACCTGACTGTGCCTCCTGTAACTCTCTCAGGGCTTCCCTGTGGCCCAGCTAGTAAAGAATCCGCCTGTGACGCGGGAGACCTGAGCTTGATCCCTGCTGGGAAGATCCCCTGGAGAACGGAAAGGCTACCCACTCCAGTATTCCGGCCTAGAGAATTCCATGGACTGTACAGTCCATGGCGTTGCAATGTGTTGGACATGATTGAGCAACTGTCACTTAACTCACTCAAGTCTAACTTCGCCACGTCTCCCTTCCAGCACCATCACCTGAGTGATGGAGAGAGGTCCCTCTCCCACCTGTCCCATGACAACAGGTTCCCAGCTGATCCAGCTGGGAACCTCTCATCCTCTTGTGCCCTCNAAAACAAACAACAAAACTGTTACCCTCCCACCCCCAAATCAGGACATTAACAAAATTTAAATACTGTTCAAGATAGTAGGTCTACATAATCAGACAGCTGACTCAAAAGAGACAGAAATAAAATCTATGGGAATTCGCTGGTAGTTCAGCGGTTAGGGCTCTGTGCTTTCAAATGCCAAGGACCCAGGCTCAACCCCTGGCTGGGGAGCTAAAGTATCACAAGCTTCACAAGGCAGTCAAACTAAACGTGTAAGAGTCATACAGAGTAAAATATACCTCTTCCCTACCTCTACTACTACTACTGGCTCTTAGTTACAAGCTGCTTATAGATTACAGACAACTCCACTCCATCCTCAGAGGAACTCTTTGCACAGACTATTCCATTGACTCCTCATAAACATTCTAAGGCAATTACTAAGATTCTCTGGTATTACTAAAAAAAAGGTTTAGAGAAGAACTGGCCCAAGGTCAGTTCTAGCAGGAAGGAAAGCCAGGATTCCACTGAAGTTCACATCTGATTCCAAAACCCATTTCGTGACTGTTACACTGTACCTATAACAGAGAGATTCACAGCATTTCTCTCATTTTTGGTTTCTTGGGCAGAAAATTACTATCCCACTACCTATAGTGAAGAGAGCAAGAAAAACAAGATGGAAGAGAAAGGGCCCCAATTTACAGGAACCCTGTGACCACCCAGAAATAGAAGAAAGCCGTCCAATGAGATCCACAATGACAGTGTGATTACTGTTGACTCAAATCTTGCCAAGCAAGTCTGGAAAATACAAGCTTTCATCTTGGGTTGCTACAAACCTGGTTTCTGGACACTCACAGTGTGAATATTTTATAGGCTTTAAGATCCAATAGTATGAATTATTCAGAGAGCTAAAATACTTTTGGAAAAGACATTTTACAAACTTAATCTCAGGATGTTTCTTTGCCTTCTCACCTATAAATCATCTATTAACAGAAATAAAATTTAGGAAGTAGCATCAATTTTGATAAAAGATTTAAAACTAAAAGCCAAAGTAAAGGACAGGGAGCTTAGGTTTTTAATGAGACTCTAATCCTGTAGCTACACAATTTGCCCCAGTAATATCCTTAACAGCTTTTCATTATTCAAAACATGAATTATTCAGAATGGTGAACCCTTCCCTATACCGCCTCCCTATGCAGATGACTCGCAGATTTACCTTTCCATACATCCAACTACTTGCCTGACACCCTCTGGCTATCTCAAAGTCATTTCAAAATCAGCAGGGCCAAACACAAATTCAAATGCACGGTGCCCTCCTCCAAATTTGATCCTATTCCAGGATTCTCCACAATTAATGAATCGCCAGTCATTCGATTACAGAAGCCAGAAATGCAGGCGTCTTCCTCTTTACTTCTTTCTTGCCTCTCACATCCCTCACCTGACTGTGCCTCCTGTAACTCTCTCAGGGCTTCCCTGTGGCCCAGCTAGTAAAGAATCCGCCTGTGACGCGGGAGACCTGAGCTTGATCCCTGCTGGGAAGATCCCCTGGAGAACGGAAAGGCTACCCACTCCAGTATTCCGGCCTAGAGAATTCCATGGACTGTACAGTCCATGGCGTTGCAATGTGTTGGACATGATTGAGCAACTGTCACTTAACTCACTCAAGTCTAACTTCGCCACGTCTCCCTTCCAGCACCATCACCTGAGTGATGGAGAGAGGTCCCTCTCCCACCTGTCCCATGACAACAGGTTCCCAGCTGATCCAGCTGGGAACCTCTCATCCTCTTGTGCCCTCATCAATATGTTCCCCATACCACAGCTAGAATGTTGTTATTGCTTTTGAAAGGCACAAAGCTGGCATCTCCTTCCTGCTTAAAACTTTTCACCATCTTTCCATTTCTAAAGATAAAGACGCTGTAGCATGGCCCAGCACTTACTTTCCTCAAGCTGCTCTTGAAATATTTTCTCCTCTCTGCCCCAGTGATCCCCATTTCTCTTGTAGTGCTTGATGAATCACCCCATACAAACCACGCCCCCTCCGCGTGATACCTACCTTTCCATCCCCAGCTCACCTGGGGATGATGCCAGATGTCCCCTTAGTTGTGACTTCTCCACTCAAACATCAGCTTTCCTTTCATTCATTCAGAGTTTATTTACGGAGTGCTGGCTACATGCCAGGCCCTGCTGTGGCCACTTACAACAACAAGCAGATGAAAAGCACTGGCCACGTGGAGCTTTGGCAGTGGGAAAGAAGGGAGAGGGGAACGACACAATAAACGTAATTTAAATAGTAAATGATAGACCATGTTGGAAAATGACAAATGCCCTGAGGGGAACAACAAAGCAGACTAGGGGCCCTGGGAGTATTGGTGATGGTGGGGCCAGCTGAAAGGCCAAACTGGTGAACGAGGCAGGCCCCCTTGGAGAGACGACACCTGAGGCATGGAGTTAGCCACGTGAGCATCAGACAGAACAATAGCAAGGCGAAGGCCCCAGGCCAGGACTGGCTATTCAAGGAGCAACTTGGAAGCAGGTGAGGTTGCAATGGAGTCAGTGAGCTCGGAAAGTAGACCAGAGAGGCAACAGAGGGTCTAACCAGAGGGTAGCTTCATAGGCTACTACTGTGAGAACTTTCATCTTTACTGATTAAAATTGGGAGCCCTAACGGAGAAGGCAATGGCACCCCACTCTAGTACTCCTGCCTGGCGAATCCCATGGACAGAGAAGCCTGGTGGGATGCAGTCCATGGTGTCGCTAGGAGTCGGACACGACTGAGCAACTTCACTTTCACTTTCCACTTTCATGCATTGGAGAAGGAAATGGCAACCCACTCCAGTGTTCTTGCATAGAGAATCCCATGGATGGAGGAGCCTGGTGGGCTGGCGTCTATGGGGTCGCACAGAGTCGGACACGACTAAAGTGACTTAGCAGCAGCAAGGGAGTCTGAGAAGTTTACCTTACATTTAAAAGCGTCCCTTAGGCTGTTGTGGGGAGAACAGACTGCTGGGGGAAGAGTGGAAGGAGCGAAACCAGTTAAAAGGTTGTTGAAATAATCCAAGTGGGCGATGATAACGGCTTCCACGCTCTCCTGACTCCACAGCCAGATCTAATTCCCCTAGCATTTCAGTATTAATCTTCTATGTGATCAATACCTACCCCCCTCTGAAGAAAGTAAGCTCCACAAAGGACACCCACGTCCGTTTTTGATCACTGTGGCTCTCCCAGAACTTAGCACAGTACATGGCATAAAGAAGGCACTCCAATACTTGCTGAATGACTGGATCTAACTATTCTTTCAAACTCTGAAATGCAACAGATGTCTCATTATCCTGTCACCAAAAAAAGGAAGAGTCTACTTTATACCTAGGTTTATTTAAATTGATAATTTGTAAACACTGATAATAAAAAGTGTTATTTCAGTGAAGGAAATAAAATCTTGCCATGACAATATATTTAAGCATATTATTTCTTAAAACCATCCTCCGTGTTTTCTCAAGTCCATATTCTGCCAGAACTTTCTAAAACTCAGATTGGAGGACTTCCCTGGAAGCCTAGTGGTTAAGACTCCCTGCTTCCACTTGGGCATGGGTTTGCCCCCTTGCTGGGGAATTAAGATCCAGTAAGCTGCGTGGCACAGTCAAGAAAAAAAAAAAAAAAAAGAGTAGTTTAAAAACAAATTCAGGTGGGATCATGCCTTTTATTCTAAAACTTTCAATGGCTCGAGATAAAGTCAAATGACACAGGATACTTATAGTCTCCCCTAACAGAGCTTCCTTATCTCCTACTTGTCTGAGGCACTCTTCACTCCAGTCACAAAGAAATAAAAGGGAGAAGACAGCCAATACTTACCAAACACCTACTGTTAGGCAAACTGTTACATATTTTCAATATATTCACTTATACATTTCTGTATCTATTTCTATATATCTATGTCCTTGGAATGGATCTTCATCTCTTTGTCTACAGACAAACTCCCAATTCAACTTTTAGGACACACATCAGCCAAGTTCGGAAATAACTGGACCAGATGACATCAAGGGTCCCTTCCATTTCGAAGATTCTGAGAACCATCATCTTTCCAGCCATGAAGTAGTCTCCAAAAGCAATACGAGCTAGAAGGTTCAAAAGATTTCACCATTAAACTCATCTATGACAAAAAATACAATTAACCAACCAAATGAAATGTGTAAGCCATTACTGGTCCTCATTTCAAAAAAAAAAAACCCAAACTTTTAAGGCAGTCTGGGCCAACTGGGGAAATCAGAATACAGGTCAGAGAACATTACAGAATTGTGGTTATGTAAAGAGAATGACCTTGTTAGGAGATGCTTGCTTATTCTTTGGGGGTGAGGTGTCTGTCAGCAACATATGAGCAAATGGTTCAGCAAACAACAAAAAAAAATGAGGCAATATGGCAAAACGTTAAATCTATTGTTCAATTTTATAAAAATTTTTTATAATAAAAAGCTGGAAAAGAATAGAGTGGCAGATTATCATGAGTTGCTACCTAAATAAGACAACTGCTACACAACCCCAGAGCTGACTGAATCATAGGAAAACACCACTCACTCTCGGAAGCCACCTTTACCCAGGTTTCCCTGCAGGAGCCCTGCCTGGGAATCTTCGCGACCTCTGGGATTGCTCTCCTCCCCTGTTCAGGGAAACTGGCCCCAGGTCACAGCTCTGAACCCAAGTAGGTGAAAGGGAACCCACCTGGCAAACAGTAATGAGCAGGTAAAGACCTGAGTAAGAACGTTCCCAAAGGGCACAAAGGAAGTAGACACCTAGACACCAATTACCCTCCTCCAGCGCCAGCCACCACCCAGGCAGCTGAAAGTACAGTCCGTGGAGTGAGCACCAGCCTGGGCCCTCGCCTACATCAGCTGTGCCTTCCTGGCCAGGCTCATTTAATTCCACTTTTAATGGAATAGTTGCTATGTGACTGGCACTGTTCAGGCTTTTTTTTTTTTAATTGGAGGATAATTGTTTTACAATGTTGTGCTGGTTTCTGCAATGGCAATCTGCTGTAAGCATACATATATCCCCTCCCTTCTAAAGCTCGGCCTCCCCAGCCCACCCTCTGGGTCATCGTGCAGCACCAAGCTGAGCTCCCTGCACTACACAGCGGGTCCCACTAGCTATTTTAAACATGGTGGCGCATATATGCCAATGCTGCTCTCCATTTGTCTCACCCCCTCCTTCCCCTTCGGAGTCCACAACTGTTCAAGTTTTAAATACCCCTAGGCTTTGGTCTTCTGATGTGTAAACTGGGGATATGATAGCACGTCCCTCGATAAGGGAGAATTAAGAAGACAAGCAGTGTTCAGAACACGGCTCACTCGATGCTATCCACCACTACCCACCAAGAAGAGGGTTCGCAAACATCACAAACATAGGACCACTTTGAAGATGGCCTTCTGTTTATGGCAGTACTGCCATTCAGTTCAGTTGCTCAGTCGTGTCCAAATCTTTGTGATCCCATGAACCGCAGCACACCAGGCCTCCCTGTCCATCACCAACTCCTGGAGTCCACCCAAACCTATGTCCGAGTCGGTGATGCCATCCAACCATCTCATCCTCTGTTGTCCTTGTAAAGCCTCAAAGCCGCCATGACTGGCTTATTTAAAGCTACTAGGCCAGGAAAAATTCCTGAGTCATTCGGACTCCGTGGGCTCAAGGCCATCCAGGATGACATAATGGAGACCCTATCAGAAAATAACTCCACCCGCTCCTGGTACAGACCAATCCGTAAGAGATACAAAACCCTAAACCCGCGCACACATATTGTATAACCAATCAGCTTATGCCAAATCTCTGTCTTTGTCTAAAACCTATAAATACTCCTATAATTCTAGATTCGGGGCTCTCTCGCTTCTCTCCACTGCGTTGGAGGGGGCAGAGTGCCCTAACTCAAATTAGCAATAAACTCCCTTCTTGCTTTTACATTACTGTGGTAGATTTGTTCTCTTGGTCTATTCAAAGACTTGGGCTCAGAGCATAACAGAGCCCTTCTCCTCCTGCCTTCAATCTTTCCCAGCATCAGGGTCTTTTCAAATGAGTCAGCTCTTCACACCAGGTGGCCTAACTATTGGAGTTTCAGCTGCCACTTGTTCAAAAACCACTATTACTATCTTTGGGTGAAGATGTATATAAGCATCTCATTTTGCTCCCTCCTGAAACATCACTAGAAACTGCAATCAGTAAAAGGAATCATGAATACAATAATAAGAACAGAAGAGACAAGAGCAGTAAAATTTTGAAAGTTGCAAAGCAGATGGACCACGGTCACTGACTGAGCATGCCCAAGAAAGCTGGACGTCCAAGCCAGTAGCAGGGAAAGCTGTGAACCAGCACAGTAAAGACTTGAGGGAGGCAGGAAAGCAAGTCAGGGCCCAGAACCTGTCCCTTTTCTCGTCGCTCGGTCTTTCAGTCACGTCTGGCTCTTTGCTATCCTACAGACTGTAGCCCGCCAGGCTCTTCTGTCTGCGGGGATTCTCCAGGCAAGAATGCTGGAGTGGGCTGCCATGCCCTCCATGGACTGGCAGCTGCCTCATCCATATCCAGACAGAAGCCTGAGGTCTTCCCCTGCGTCTGGCCTTCTGGACTGAGGGATACTGTGCACAATGGTAGACTCAGGCATCATCCTGAAAACTGGACAGAAGTTTGCCATTCCTCTGTTCTGAAGCCAGATCCCTTCCAGACAGGAGTCTGGAAAGCTACGCAGAGAAGGGAAACTTAAAATCATGACAATTTCAGAAACAAGAGAACATACTGCATCTTAAAGCAAGAACAGCATGTTATCGTAAGAAACACTCAGAGACTAAAAAATCGCCTTTGAATATGAAAAGTATAACCTTGGGGTTTTCTTAAATCCAAATATAAAGTTTGGGAAGTAAAAGTTACGAAAATCTAGCCATAAGTATATGGAAAACAGAAGGAAACAGATAAGAAAATGAGAAGACCTTCACAAGGCTCACATCCCAAACAGGTGTTTCAGGAGGAACTAGAGAAAACATGAGGGAGAAAAATAACAATATGTTCAGGAAAATTCCTCCAGAATAGAAGAACTGTATTTTCTGATCTAAAGGGCCCATCAAATACTCAAAATAATGGATGAAAATAGACCCACACTAAGACCATTTTAAATTTCAAATCATTGAAGTCAAAGCAGAAAATGTATGTGTGTGCGTGTTCAGTTATGTCTGACTCTTTGAGATCCCATTGACTGTAGACTTCCAGGCTCCTCTGTCCATGGAATTTTCCAAGCAAGAGTACTAGAGGGGTTTGCCACTTCCTTCTCCAGGGGAATCTTCCGGACACAGGGATCAAACCTGCACCTCCTGCATTGCAGGCAGATTCTTTACCCACTGAGCCAATGGGGAAGCCCCCAAATCACTGAAGTCAAAGCAGAAAACAGTCTGCAGAAATTAAAAAACAAACAAAAGGTTCACATACAAAGGATCAGGAATCACAATTCTCCTGGTCAGGAAACTGCTGCTGTCTGAGCGCTGTCAGAGCAAGCGAAAAGCAACAATGAGAAGACAGGAAAGATCCCCACACAGGAGAGCTGACGAGAGCCCCGCTGGGCCCCCAGATGCAGACGACCGGCTGGAATGAGGCAGGGTCCCACTGCTCTGCCAGCTTTTTCACTTAAGGACTGAATGCCGTGAACCTGGCCCAGACTCCTACCAACCAGTCCTCAGCTGGGCTTGGCTGGATCCTGATGATATACTGAGGCAGTTCCTGTTCTCTTTCGGAGTCCTGCAGCCAGCATCAGCAAAGGACAGTCACTTCCTTGACAGAAGGTTCTGCTTTGACCTACCCTGGTAACTGCAGGGTGGCCACGGAGAGCTGGTCATGCCCTCTGACCGTATCTCTGCTGTCCTTCCAGTGTTCACTTCACGCTAAAGCCTCCCAGGTCCCCTGAGACGGTAGTATACAACTCCCAAGGCTCACCCAGAACACTGCCCACTGACCCCTTCAGAAAGGGCCCCTGTTGGGAAAAGCCAAGGAAGCTGAAGCCGTTCTGTCTCCCTCATTTTTCCTGGAAGCTTTCATCTCAAAGTGACAATAAATACTGTCCTTTCCTTACATGGTCAGCACTGTGCTCGCAATTATGAAACAAAATTTTAATTTCAAAGGGAGTAAGCACTAGCATTTTTTTTTAATAAGCCTGTTTGGACCTCATCTGGGCTCTGGGGGAAACAATTTCCTTATCTCAGTTTATTTAATGAATAATCCACTGTTAATAAAGACACAGTTTATCGTCCTATAAGGTTTGTGCTTAACTGCAAAATTAATAAGGTATGATCATTATAGCCTTGTAGAAATGATTCATCACAAAGGTATTATGATTTTGTTGCCCTCTGGAACATTAACCAATTATATCTAACTCAGCACTTTCATTGAGACAGTCCTTTCTCTAGGGACTACATAGATATCTGATTCTTGCTGCTGCTGCTGCTAAGTCACTTCAGTCGTGTCCGACTCTGTGCAACCCCATAGATGGCAGCCCACCAGGCTCCCCCGTCCCTGGGATTCTCCAGGCAAGAACACTGGAGTGGGTTGCCATTTCCTTCTCCAACGCATGAAAGTGAAAAGTGAAGTGCTCTTAAAAAAACCTATTCTTGGCAGCACTCTCAGTAACAGTAAAATAAAACTTTGAAACATGCTATTTGTATGTAATATGTTTTTAACACTATTCACTCAAGACTAAATATACTGTTTAAGATGTGTAAATATTTACGTGTGTACATATACGTATATGTGTATATTTATGCATTCGTGTGTAATGCTTATTTGATAAAGCAAGAGAAAGATCAACTTCTATCACGATAGAAGAAAGATGTAAATGTTTCCTTTCTTAATGTGGTTGTAGATACAGTACTGATCACTGCAATGGTATTTATTCCCCACAACCTTCTCCATACCTGAGATACCTTTTACAACAAAAGGAAGTTATTTCAAAAGAGAACAAGAATTCCAGTTACTGTTGTACATTCTGGGGGGATTACCACAGGAGGGTATTACACAACATGCCTGTTCACATTTTCTCTTCTTGCTGCTGCTGCTGCTGCTAAGTCACTTCAGTCGTGTCCGATTCTGTGCGACCCCATAGACGGCAGCCCACCAGGCTCCCACATCCCTGGGATTCTCCAGGCAAGAACACTGGAGTGGGTTGCCATTTCCTTCTCTAATGCATGAAAGTGAAAGGTGAAAGTGAAGTCACTCAGTCACGTCCGACCCTTCACGACCCCAGGGACTGCAGCCCACCAGGCTCCTCCGTCCATAGGATTTTCCAGGCAAGAGTACTGGAGTGGGGTGCCATTGAGGGCCCTCTATTCATTCCTACTAAGCCAATCAAGTGAGTCAATATAACCTTAAAGTCAACACCTTGAAGTCAACAACATTAAAGTCAAACTAAGTGGCAACAAGGTTAAAAAATTCACCATTATCTAACCTGGTACTCAACAAATTTTTTGATACAGTCTCTAAATATTAAAAGACACNAGGGCCCTCTATTCATTCCTACTAAGCCAATCAAGTGAGTCAATATAACCTTAAAGTCAACACCTTGAAGTCAACAACCTTAAAGTCAAACTAAGTGGCAACAAGGTTAAAAAATTCACCATTATCTAACCTGGTACTCAACAAATTTTTTGATACAGTCTCTAAATATTAAAAGACACACAGATACTAAGAAATGCATTTAAATCAAACAAATTAGCTACTGTCCTTAAATTGTAAAGACCTTCAAATTACAAAAAGATTCCACGTGAAAAGAGCATGAAAATTATACTCTAAAATACAATAATTTGTTTAAACTATCTGAGACTTATCCTACATTTTCAAAGGTATTCACATAGTAAATCTTTTAATGGCTAAAACTCAGAAACAACCAAAACATTCACCAATAAGGGGCCGATAAAATATATTAAAGTACTTCTAAACAGTGGCATGCTTTACAGCATTTTTAAAATGAGGTAGGTACACACTGATATGATTACGTCCTTTTATTAAGTAGGCTGCTCAACAGTATCCTAGTACTATCCCCTCCCAGGGCTTCCCAGGTAGCACCACTGGCAGAGAACCTGCCGGCCAATGCACGAGATGTAAGAGTTGCAGGTTTGATCCCTGGGTTGGGAAGATCCCCTGGAGGAGGGCACAGCAACCCACTCCAGTACTCTTTCCTAGAGAATCCCAGGGACAGAGGAGCCTGGTGGGCTATGGTCCACTGACTCACAAAGAGTTGGACAAGACTGAGGTAGTCATGTATGGATGTGAGAGTTGGACAGTGAAGAAGGCTGAGTGCCAAAGAATCGATGCTTTTGAACTGTGGTGTTGGAGAAGACTCTTGAGAGTCCCTTGGACTGAAAGGAGATCCAACTAGTCCACTCTGAAGGAGATCAGCCCTGGGATTTCTTTGGAAGGAATGATGCTGAAGCTGAAACTTCAGTACTTTGGCCACCATCATGCGAAGAGTTGACTCACTGGAAAAGATTCTGATGCTGGGAGGGATTGGGGGCAGGAGGAGAAGGGGACGACAGAGGATGATGGCTGGATGGCATCACCGACTCGATGGACATGAGTCTGAGTGAACTCCGGGAGTTGGTGATGGACAAGGAGGTCTGGTGTGCTGCGATTCATGGGGTTGCAAAGAGTCAGACACGTCTGAGCGACTGAACTGAGGTGACTTAACACAGCACATCCCCTCCTAGGGAACTGGAATTGAGGGTGCAAAGTAAAGAAACAAGGAGTTTTAACTTATTCTAACCTTTTACTTGATGCACTTCTGTGCTGTTTCCTTTTTTTGGCACTTGGGATCTTAGCTCTTAGACTAGGAAAAGAATCCCTGCTCCCTGCAGCGGAAGTGCATTGCTCTAACCACTGGACTGCCAGGAAATTCCCTGGTTTCAATTTTTCACTTGATGTTCTTCTGTAACATTAAAAAAAATGTTCACAACCTAAATGTATTACAGTAATCATTTAAAGGAGTCGATAATGATAAAATAAGATAAATTCCTTACCCTGGAGTCCAGAAGTGAATTCAGAAATGACCAGGCAGTTAAGGCTGCCCTAATCCTAGTGGGTGGAGAAGACAAAGGCACCCCAACTCCAGTACTCTTGCCTGGAAAATCCCACGGATGGAGGAGCCTGGTGGCCTGCAGTCCATGGGGTCGCTGAGTTGGACACGACTCAGTGACTTCACTTTCACTTTTCACTTTCATGCATTGGAGAAGGAAATGGCANGTCCTGAAGGATTCTCTGGAAACTGCGGGCCTGTAGTGATGTCCTTTTCTAATCCCCACCACTCAGAAATGATGCTTTTGAACAGTGGTGTTGGAGAAGACTCTTGAGAGTCCCTTGGACTGCAAGGAGATCCAACCAGTCCATCCTAAAGAAAATCAACTCTGAATTTTCTTTGGAAGGACTGTTGCTGAAGCTGAAGCTCCAATACTTTGGCCGTCTGATGCGAAGAGTCGATTCATTGGAAAAGACCCTAATGTTGGGAAAGATTGAAGGCAGGAGGAGATGGGGACGACAGAGGATGAGATGGTTGGATGGCATCACCGATTAAATGAACATGAGTTTGAGCAAGCTCCGGGAGATAGTGAAGGACAGGAAAGTACATGTGGTGCAGGCAGTCCATGCGGTCACAAGGAGTCAGACATGACTTAGCTACTGAACAACAACAACCACTCAGAAATAGAAGCCTAGAAAGGTGAAGTTACTTGTCCGAGGCTACCAACGAGTACTGTTATCCATAGTTACCAAAACAGCTGACTATTCTTCTGATTCTATCCTGATGCTTTAACCGGCCATCCAGATTTTTTTTTTCTTACAGTCAGGTCTCTTCCTACTGTCTCCCTTAAAGACTATATCTTGAATTTTCAGTGTAATTTCAACAGACTTTGCAAGCTCTGTGCCTCTTAAATTTCCTACAGAATATACAATACAATATGTGCAACCTTAAACTAGTTGAATTGCTGATCTATGAAGGTAGACTTTTAAAAACAAGTTTGTAGGGAATTCCCCGGCAGTCCCATGGCTAGGATTTAGTGCTCTCATTGCCAACCTGAGTTCCACCCCTAGCTGGTGAACCTAAGATCCCACAAACCGTGCAGTACGGGCAAATAATAATAATGTTTTTAAGTCTTGCTTCTTTTTTGATTATTGTATTAGGATCAGATTTGTCTGCAAGAAGCAGGGGAAAACAACCACAAAATAACACTAGCTTAAACAAAAATTGGTATTTCCCTCTCATGTTTAAGAAGTCCAAAGTTAGTCTAGAACTGCTCTGGTATGGGGACAGATGGAGCCTCCTTATTCCAGCCAAGAAAGTCACCCATGTATTTATTTATGCTATCAAGTACATGAGCATTTGAAAGATACCAGCCTCCATTCCCAATGTCACCTCACGGTCTAAGAGAGCTGCTGGAGTTCTAGCCATTTTGCTTACATCCTTAGCAGCAGATGAGAAGACAAAGGGAACATGTATTCTCTTTAAGAAACTTTCCCAAAGTTTATATATACCATTTCTGCTTTCATCCTGCTGGCAAAAACTTAGTCACCTAGCTACACTAAACTACAGGGGAAGCTGGAACATGCAGTTTCAGTACTGAGGGAAAAGGATGAGGAGATATTGGGGGACAAGTAAAAGCTTCTAACATGGTCTCAAATCTCATCGCTGTTGAAAGTACTAAGTATTTTGAGATTCCCTGAGGGACTTACCTAGTGGTCCATTGGCTAAGACTCTGTTTCCAATGCAGGGAACACAAATTTGATCTCTAGTTGGGGAACTGGATCCCACATGTCACCACTAAAGATCCTGCATGCTGCAACTAAGACCCGGAGCAGCCAAATAAATAAATGTTAAAAAAAAAAATGATTCTCCGAGATTTTTAAACTTGATTACAGAGGAATATCTATGAGCAAAACACGTATCTATGAAGGTGTTACTGTTCACCTACCATTAAGATGCACATGCTTTGAGCTGCCTTCCCAGACATGAGAGGGGACTCACGCTAATGCAGTTTGTTTCTCTATCATCCTCTAAGCTTTTACTTCACAGAGAGTCAAACATATAGAGAGCTTTCATAAATATAGACATTTGAAAGCTATTGGGGTTACTAATGTCAACATTTCAGAGTTGCATTTCAAATGTACTGATTTAAATCTTTAGGAAAGTTGCATGAGTTTGAGCAAACTCCAGGAGATAGTGAAGGACAGGGAAGGCTGGCTTGCTGCAGCGCCTGGGGTCACAAAGAGCCAGACACCACTGAACAACCAAAAGACAAAAAGTTGCAAATCAGCTTTAAAAAAATCTCCACACATGCCCTGATCAGGTGGTATTCAATTCTGTAACTACCTAAGCATATGTTTTCTTAAACTCCTATTACCTTCTAAGATTCTGGAGTCTTTGTGACTTCAGAACCATTTTCAAGTTTGGGCCAGGATGAGTTCTAAAAGGCCTACTTCACCTAAACATAGACAGGTAGAATCTAGTCCAGTTGGTTCAAGCCTACTAAGAGAAAGGAGCAATCTAGCTTGTTCTGCACACCAGGTCCCATGGGTTCTCGTTTGTTCTTACTTCTTGAGGTTGCTTCATGAATTTACTCTAATGGATGGCATTCATTTCCCATCTTTTAGGAGTATACACCAAAGAGTACTGCAGAAGCTAGGTTGTGTAAAACATAGTGGACTTCTAAAACTATTGGCTTTGTGGGACTTCCCTGGTGGTCTAGTGCCTAAGACTCCAAGCTCCCAATGCAGGGGGCCCAGATTTGATCCATGGTTGGGGAACTAGGCTCTCATGTGCCTCAGATCAACTAAGCCTGCATGCTGCAATTAGAGTCTGTGTGCCTAACAGAACATCCCGCGTGCCACAACTAAGACCTGACACTCCCGGGAGCCAGCGTGAGGAATCCTGCCTGTGACAAAGGTCATGAGGAAGGAAGCCTGACAAAATGCAAGGGTGTGATCAGGCTTCAGGGGTTCCCCCTGGAATTTCCTGAGCATCTACCCCCCAAAACCAGAGTCTGCCTGCTTTACTGTGTTATGCTTTCCACCTACTCTTCTGACACTAACAGGGGGCTGTCCCCCCCACCACCTTTTTCTGGAAAAAAGTTAATTTAGAGCTTTTAGATAATAAATCTCCTGGGCATAATAAGAGTGTTTCAATCCAAAAACCCCTCTGATGGCTTTCTAGCCTGCCTGCCGGACTCTTACAGCTGCGCATGTGATTGTTTGTGGCCTCCCGACTGCAAGAGGCACAGGGAGCTTAAAACATCCTAGGAATGTAGGGGCTTCCGAGGAGTCAAAATCATTAGAATAGGACTGACTAAAGGTTTCATTTGTTGAGCCAATACTTGCTGCCAAATTTTCATATCTTTTATTTGTAGATATAGTTGGTATATAGAAAAAACAGGTAGTAGCCCTGGAATTAGCAACATTAGAGCTTTGAGTTAAGTACTTTCTTTGTTATAACCCACTGCACCTTTGTTCTACAGGAATGGAACTTTATTTAGTAATTTGAGGGTGATGCAGAGTAAAGAAAAAACATTTCTAGGGAAAAAGAGTTTTCTGGACATTTATCTAGGAAGAGAGCCATAAAAGTGTTAACAGGCTTCTTGGCCAGAAGATAATGTAAACCACCTGAGACCTTTTGTATACAGGAAGGAATGCAAAAAGAAAGCCTGGTCTCAATGAGGGTCAGGACTGCTGCCCCTGCATAACTCTGCATATTCCATTATTTCTTTATGTACAACTTGGGGTATATAAGCTGATTTTAAAAATAAAGTTGTGAGTCTTGCACCAATGCTGGGCTTCCCCATGTCGTTCATTTCTCCCCTTTCCGGCTGAATTCCCATCCGGAGCGCAGAGGCTTGCCAAGTCTACTTACTTGCAGTGGCTTCTAAGATCCATGCGAGAGGGAGCCCAAGGCGGGGCACCCTCTGCTATTCAAGTGGGCGGCAGTGGCCTAACGTAGATGGCACAAACCTCTTGTCTCTAGGTTTTAATAGTTTTCCACATAAACCAAGTTATTCAGCCTCTTTTCTCCACTAGTTTCCCTACTATTCTTTCCTAATCTCTTTATATTTCTAATTAAATAGTCCTTTTCCAGACTCCAACTCCATCCCCGCTTCAAATTCCCTGGATCCACTGGGGCTGGACCCCGGCATGACACAGGAAATAAGTAAATATAACACATACACACACACAGTGGGGCTTACCCAGCGGCCCAGCGGTCAAGAATCCACCTGCAATGCAAGAGACTTACAGGACACACGGGTTCCATCCCTGGGTGGGGAAGATCCCCTGAAGGAAATGGCAACCCACTCCAGTATTCTTGCCTGGCAATCCCCATGGACAGAGGAGCCTGGTAGGCTACAGTCCATGGGCTCACACAGTCAGACAGGACTGAGCAACTAAACAACAAGAACTCTCTCTATATAGTCTTTCACCGTAAGCTTATTGGGTTGTGAACCAGAAAGACTTCATGCTAGTAAGTCCGTTGGAACGGTTGCATTTGGACTTAGAATTCGGGTCAAATCTCTATGGGCCTCAAGTGACCCTCTTCTGAAAGGATGGGTATGCAGTGTCAGTCATCTGAGTAAAAGACAGCCCTTTTGGTTTTGTTTCCTACAAAACTGAAACATTCACTGCCTACAACAATGAGAGGATCAGTACCAACAGGAAGCATGGTGGTAACTGGTGTTTTTGTTGCAGGCGAAAAGATGGTCTTTTAGAGTGGAAACAGGATACCAAAACTTGGCAATCATTCAATTCAGGCAGAAGAGGAAACATTTCTTTATTAAGTCTAGACTCTGATGACACTGGATACATTTATCAGCTGGTTTTCTTTCAGTTACAAATAACAGAAAAAACAATCTCGAACTGGCTTCTTAGAATAGTAAAAAGAAAAAAAACTAGTTTTAGAACAGAAAAAAGAGGATATGATCTCAGTTTAAATAGAGATACAGCAGGGAGGTGGGAAGGAGGCTCATAGGGGAAAGGATATACGTATACATATACGTATGATTCATGTTGTTGTACAGCAGAAGCTAACACAACATTGTAAAACAATTATACTCTGATTTTTTAAAAATGGAGATAATGAGAAGTATGATACTCTCACAAATGAGTCATGCTTTTATATGAGCCATGTTAAAACAATCACCTATACAGGAAAAGGTGGTGATGAAACAGTACAAGTACTCTATGTCAGGGATATATTCAGACACCAGTGTTTAAAATACTGATATGGAGACAAATTCTTCAATGCTTAACGGAACAAAGAATGAGTCAGAAAAACATACAGCAGTATAAAAGTATAAGAAGCCATAAAGAAGTTAGGTAGCGGACTTCCTATATGGTCCAGTGACTAAGACTCCATGCTCCCAATGCAGGGAGCCCAGAGTTCAATCTCTGGTCAGGGAACGAGATTCAGCATGCCTCAAGTAAGACCCAGTGCAGCCAAATAAACACATATTAAAAAAAAAAAAAAAAGATAGAAGGCCTCTGGGAACAGTATAAGACAAGAGTGACATCGAAATTAATAAATCATTTCAACATGTAATTTTTATAATATTTTTTGTTTAGTCACTCAGTCATGTCCATTCCAACTCTTTGCAAACCCATGGACTGTATGTAGCCTGCCAGGCTCCTCTGTCCATGGGATTCTCCAGGCAAGAATCCTGGAGTGGGGGGAAAAAAAAAGAATATAGGAGTGGGTTGCCATTTCCTTCTCCAATTTTTATAATATAGACTGACTTTAATTATAGTGGAAGGATAGCACATACAAAATGTTTTTAAAACAATGCTTATTGATGAAATGAATGAGATTACTGAGTTTCATATATGTCTTCTCTATTAGTTATCTACGGCTATATAGCAGATTATCTTAAAACTTAACAACTTAAAACATTTATTTATTATCTTGTACAATTTTAAGACTCAGGAATCTGAGACAAGCATAGCTGACTTGTTTCTGGCTCAGGATTCCTCACGAGATTATAATTAACTGTCAGCTGGGGCTGCAAATACTGAATACTCGCCTAAGGCTCTGCTTCCCATAAAGCTCACTCACATGGCTGGCGGCTGGTGGCCTTGATTCCTGGATATGGGCGCCTGGATACAGGCACGTGGATACAGGCACCCTCTCCACAAGGCTGCCTCAAGACATGGCAATTGGCTTCACCCAGAGTGACTGATCTGAGAGAGATAGCAGGAAGCCTCTGGCCTCAGAAGAGACATACTAGCACGTTTGCTCTATTCTGTTGGTCACACAGAGTATACCATGACCTTTGCTCCGTTGTGGGAGTGCGTGTAGGCTAAGTTGTTCCAGTTGTATCTGATTCTTTGCGATCCCATGGACTGTAGGCTGCCAGGCTCCTCTATCCATGGGATTCTCCAGGCAAGAATACTGGAGTCCATTGCCATGTCTTCCTCCAGTTGATCTTCCCAACTCAAGGGACGAACCCGCATCTCTCACATTTCCTGCGATGGCAGGCAGGTTCTTTACCACTAACACCACTTGGGAAGCCGATTGTAGGAGAATGCTACACACACCAAAAAATGTGAATATCTGAAAGTGGGGATCTTTAGGGGTCGTCTTGGATGCTGGCTGTGATCTCCATTAATTTAATTTTGGATTATTACTAAAATAACATTTACTTCTAAATTAAAAGGATCTCAAAAAATAAAAACATAAATTTTTAAACCAAAAATCAGGGAGGTGTCTGATCTCTGGTATACATTTGTCTTTAGCACTACAAATGCAAACTCCAATAGACACACAGTATTGGCAAGTCAAATGCCACAGGCCATGGTGCTATCGGTAACATTTTTCTAAAATGAAGTACAATTCTTGATAAGTTCCCAAGAAAATGAAGTACAATTTTCACAGTAGTTGCTTTTATGGGGGGAAGAGATAGTGTATTTAAAATCATGCAAAATTGGCATATTTATATGTAAAATATAATCCCATTTTAGGCTTCAATGACTATAAGCGAGTATTCACCCACATGAATGTCTGGTGGGATATTTGAATGCTGAGCAGGACAAGGAACAATTCCTCATTTGGTCAAGTATCTCATACACTGTGAAACACCTGGTGTCCCTTGGCCCCATCTCTTAAGTGCCTGAGGTCAGGGATATGTTTAAAATACTTACCAACTAGGGTTGTATGGATTTATCAAATCAGCCAGCCAGCATGACAAACTGGGCTTCCCAGGTGAAAGTGAAAGTCACTCTGCTGCTGCTGCTGTTGCTAAGTTGCTTCAGTTATGTCTGACTCTGTGCGGCCCCAGAGACGACAGCCCACCAGGCTCCCCTGTCCCTGGGATTCTCCAGGCAAGAACACTGGAGTGGGTTGCCATTTCCTTCTCCAATGCAGTCATGTCCAACTCTTTGCAACCCCATGGACTGCATACTCCATGGAATTCCCCAGACCAGGGTATCTCCAGGGGATCTTCCCAACCCAGGGAATCAAACTCAGGTCTCCTGCATTGCACGCGGATTCTTTATCAGCTGAGTCATGTAAAGAATCTACCTGCCAATACAGGAGATTCAGGTTTGATCCCTGGGTGAGAGGAAGATCCCCTGGAGAAGAAAATGGCAACCCATTCCAGTATTCTTGCCTGAAAAATCCCATGGACACAGGAGTTTGGCAGGCCACAGTGCATGGCATCGCAGAGTCAGACATGACTTAGCACACACATATAAATACACATAGCGTGACAGACTGGTCCCAATGGGCTGCCTGTTTGGTTCAGTCACTCAGTCGTGTCCAACTCTTTGCAACCCCATGAACTGCAGCACTGCAGGCCTCCCTGTCCATCACCAACTTCCAGAGTTTACTTAAACTCATGTCCATTGAGTCGGTGATGCCATCCAACCATCTTATCCTCTGCCATCCCCTTCTTCTCCTGCCTTCAATCTTTCCCAGCATCAGGGTCTTTTCAAATGAGTCAGTTCTTCAAATCAGGTGGACAAAGTATTGGAGCTTCAGCTTCAGCATCAGTCCTTCCAATGAATATTCAAGGTTGACTTCCTTTAGGATGGACTGGTTGGATCTCCTTGCTGTCCAAGTAGTGCCTAGCATCTTGTCGACTGAAGATTCTCCCCCAACTTTCCATAATGTCCTGTGAGGGGCAGTAATGCCTCTGCGGAGAATCACTGATTTACAGCTGAGTAAATCTGCGGAGAACCACTGATTTACTCCTTGCAAGAAACAGGGTCGAAAACCTGTGGAGAAGATCCCCTGGCGAAGGAAATGGCAAACCACTCCAGTATTCTTGCCTGGGAAACCCCATGGATAGAGGAGCCTGGCGGGCTACAGCCCATGGGGTCTCAAAGAGTCAGACACAACTGAGCATGTAGGCACGCTCACATGCCCGTCCCCCTCCAACATCCAGCATCTCATGTTCATCATCTCAAAGGTTTACAACTATCCTGCAAGTTGATTCTGACGATATTCATTTGATAAGAGAAGACAGATGCCTAGGAAGGTCTCATAGCTAGCGAGTGGAAAATCCTGGATCTGAATTCAAGTCTCTCGAACTCTGAAGCTCATTCATTTTGTCTCCCTTACATCACATTTCCTCTTGCTCACTGGTATTAAAGGCAGTCAGGGAGACAAGGACCTCAAGAAAAATAAAGGACAAGAATAATAATCCAGCTATAAAGCACACTGAATCCTACCTACCGCATAGCCAGGGAACTCTACTCAATACATATAGTATTGACCTATATGGAAAAAGAAATGGCAACTCACTCCAGTACCCTTGCCTGGAGAATCTCATGGACAGAGGAGCTGGGTGGGCTACAGTCCATGGGGTCACAAAGAGTCAGACACGACTGAGCGACTAACACACACACACACACACACACACACACACACACAGAAGCTAAAAAAAGAGCTGATATATGGGACTTCTCCGGTGGTCCAATGGCTAAGACTCTGAACTCCCAATGCAAGGGGTCTGGGTTTGATCCCTGGTCAGGGAACTAGATACTACATGCTGCAACTAAAGATCATGCATGCTGCAAGAACACCCAGTGCAGTCAAATATTTATAAATTTGGCTAAATAAAACATAAAAGAGTTGATTTATGTTCATGTATAGCTGATTCGCTTTGCTGTACAGCAGAAACCAAAACATTGCAAATCAACTGTACTCCAACAAAAATTTAAACAAACAAAAACCCCATTGAATCCAAGTTGGCTCCTAGGAACCTCAGTGTATGGAGTTCTAGAATCTTCTCTCAGGGACTTCCCTGGTGGTCCAGTGGCTAAGACTCCATGCTCCCAATGCAGAGGGCCTGAGTTCAATCCCTGGTCAGGGAACTAGATTCCCACATGTTGCCGCTAAGAGCCGGTACAACCTAAATAAGTATATGTTAGAATCTTCACTCAGTAATGTGATCTGCTCCATCTCCTCCCTGCCAACCCCAGAGTGGGTAAGAACAGGGGTCTGGAATCACACCAACTCTAGTCAGTCTGGATTCAAATCCCCAGCTCTGCCACTTTCTGGCTGTGTGCCAGGTTATTTAATCTCTGCCTTAGTTTCTCCACCTCTCAAAAAAGTTAATAATAGTACCTATGTTGTAGGACTGTTGTGAAGATTGAGTTAACGCAAGGAAGGCGTTCAACAAGCGTGAGCTTCTGTCGCCTTCTCTGTCGCTCACAGCTTATGACTCGTTGTTACACCATATCTCATGCCTGCTTTATGATAACTTCAGCTTGCATTTGCCCTCTCAATGCCCTGTGGTCTGTCTTTTTATTTCCTTTGCTCAGTATTGATTAGTTCGACTTTCCATGAGCACATGCAGCAATCTCATGATGGCTTAACAGATGAGATAGAACTATATGTGCTGATTTGGAAAAATGTTGAAGATACATTAAAAGGCAGGTGAAGACAAAGATAAGAACATGTATAATGTGCTCACATCTGTGTATTTTTGAGAAAGCAATGGAGATACAGTGTGTGTCTATAAATCACAGACAGTTGACTCTTCAATAACTCAGGGGTTGGGGTGCTGACTCACTGTGCAGTCAAAAATCCAAGCACACCTTTATAGCTGGCCCTCCATATCCTGGTTCCACATCCCAGCCTCAACCAACTTGGCTAGTGCAGTTCTGTTCAGTGCAGTTCAGTCGCTTAGTCGTGTCCGACTCTCTGCGACCCCATGAATCGCAGCACGGCAGGCCTCCCTGTCCATCACCAACTCCTGAAGTTCACTCAGACTCACGTTCATCGAGTCAGTGATGCCATCCAGCCATCTCATCCCCTGTGGTCCCCTTCTCCTCATGCCCCCAATCCCTCCCAGCATCAGAGTCTTTTCCAATGAGTCGACTCTTCGAATGAGGTGGCCAAAGTACTGGAGTTTCAGCTTTAGCATCATTCCTTTCAAAGAACACCCAGTCTAAGGGACTCTCAAGAGTCTTCTCCAACACCACAGTTCAAAAGCATCAATTCTTGGGCACTCAGCTTTCTTCACAGTCCAACTCTCACACCCATACATGACTACTGGAAAAACCATAGCCTTGACTAGATAGACCTTTGTTGGCAAAGTAATGTCTCTGCTTTTGAATATGCTGTCTAGGTTGGTCATAATTTTCCTTCCAAGGAGTAAGTGTCTTTTAATTTCATGGCTGCAATCACCATCTGCAGTACTGTAGTACACATTTATTGGGGGGGGGGGGGAACCCAAAACAGATAGAAGTGAACCTACACAGGGTTTCCCTGGTGGCTCAGTGGTAAAGAATCCACCTGCCAATGCAAGAGACACGGTTTCAAACCCTGATCCAGGAAGGTCCCACATGCCATAGGGCAACTAAGCCTGTGGGCCACAACTACTGAGCCCCCGTGCTACAACTACTGAAGCCCGTGAAACTCAAGCCTGCACTCCACGAGAGAAGCCACTGCGGTGAGAAATCCTCACACTGCAACCAGAGAATAGTCCCTGCCCAGCCACAGCTAGACAAATTCCGCACACAGCTGCAAAGACTCAGTGCAACCAAAGTAGATAAATAAACAAAATTTAGAAAAAATACGTGAACCTGCACAGTTCAAACCTGTGTCATTTAAGGGTCAACTATGTGCAGATTTTTTTTCAAAGTGGACTTCCCTGCTGGGCCAGTGGTTAAGAATTCACCTCCAATGCAGAGGACACAGGTTGGGGAACTAAGGTGTCACATGCCATGTAGCAACTAGGCCTGCATGGCACAACAAACACCCGGTACAGACAAAAATTAAAAAATAAATTTTTGAAAGGATATTGTGGTTAGATAGCATCACTGACTCAATATACATGAGTCTGAGCAAACTCTGGGAGATAGTGAAGGACAGGGAAGCCTGGTGTGCTGCAGTCCATGGTGCCACAAAGAGTCAGACACAACTTAGTGACTCAACAATTGTGGTGGGAAGGTAACACCCCCCCCAAATATGTCCTAATCCCCAGAATCTCTGAATATGTTACGTTACACAGCAAAGGAAAACTAAATTTGCAAGTGGAATTAAGGTTGCTATTGACTGGCTTTTTTTCTTTTTAATTTTAATTTTTATATTGGAGTATAGTTGTTTCACAATGCTCTTACTTTCAGGTGTATAACGTGATTCAGTTACACAGATAAGAATATCCATTATTTTCAGATTCTTTTCCCATATAGGTTATTACCTAACATGAGTAGAATTCTCTGTGCTATACAGAAGGTCCTTGTTGATTNTTTTCTTTTTAATTTTAATTTTTATATTGGAGTATAGTTGTTTCACAATGCTCTTACTTTCAGGTGTATAACGTGATTCAGTTACACAGATAAGAATATCCATTATTTTCAGATTCTTTTCCCATATAGGTTATTACCTAACATGAGTAGAATTCTCTGTGCTATACAGAAGGTCTTTGTTGATTATTTTATATGTAGTAGTTATTTTATATGTAGTAGTGTGTATGGCGGAGAAGGCAATGGCACCCCACTCCAGTACTCTTGCCTGGAAAGTCCCATGGACGGAGGAGCCTGGAAGGCTGCAGTCCACGGGGTCGCAGAGGGTCTGACACGACTGGGCGACTTCACTTTCACTTTCATGCATTGGAGAAGGAAATGGCAACCCACTCCAGTGTTCTTGCCTGGAGAATCCCAGGGACGGGGGAGCCTGGTGGGCTGCCATCTGTGGGGACGCACAGAGTCGGACATGACTGAAGTGACTTAGCAGCAGCAGCAGCAGCAGCAGTGTGTATGGGCTTCCCTAGTGGCTCAGACAGGAAAGAATCTGCCTGCTATGGGGGAGGCCTGGGTTCGATACCTAGGTTGGGAAGATCCCCTGGAGAAGGGAATGACTACCCACTGCAGTATTCTTGCCTGGAGAATTCCATGGACAGAGAAGACTGGTGGGTGACTGTCCATGGGATTGCAAAGAGTTGGACATGACTGAGTGACTGACACTTTCACTTTCACTCAGTTCAGTTCAGTTCAGTCGCTCAATCATGTCTGACTCTTTGCACGACAGGCCTCCCCATCCATCACCGACTCCCGGAGTTCACTCAAACTCATGTCCATTGAGTCGGTGATGCCACCCTCTGTCGTCCCCTTCTCCTTCTGCCTCCAATCCCTCCCAGCATCAGTCTTTTCCAATGAGTCAACTCTTCGCATGAGGTGCCCAAGGTATTGGAGTTTCAGCTTTAGCATCATTCCTTCCAAAGAACACCCAGGGCTGATCTCCTTTAGAATGGACTGGTTGGATCTCCTTTCAGTCCAAGGGACTCTCAAGAGTCTTCTCCAACACCACAGTTCAAAAGCATCAATTCTTCAGCACTCAGCTTTCTTCTCAGTCNTTTTTTTTTAAAGAGGCAGAACCTTGGGGAGTCAGACCTGAGTTGAAAATCCTTTTTGCTTACACGCGTTTCTGCTTTTATCTGGCAAAGGATTGTACCAGCACATGGTAAACGTGTGTTAAGCCCTTCCTTTTGTCAGGCACTGTACTAAATGCGCTATGTACAGTCTTTTAAAATCCTTACAACAGCCCTCTGAGGTAAGCGCTATTGTTTTCCTCATTTTGCTTATGATGAAATAATAATTGCATCAAACGCAGTACCTTTTTGTGAAAATTACACAATGTATGTAAACCTCTGCATTGTGTCTGCCTGGCACGTTAAATTTTTTTGTTGTTATGACGATGTCTCCTGAAACAAGCCAGAAATAAGTACTAACCTAGAAAGGCTTCTGAGTAATTGTTCAGTCGTTGCTCAGTCGTGTCCAACTCTTTGTGATTCCATGGACCAGTACGCCAGGCTTCCCTGTCCTTCACCATCTCCCGGAGTTTGCTCAGACTTAAGTCCATTTTGGCAACCCACTCCAGTATTCTTGCCCGGAGGATCCCATGGACGGAGGAGCTTGGTGGGCTACGGTCCACGGGGTCGCAAAGAGTCGGACACGACTGAGTGACTTCACTTTCACTTTCACTAAGTCCATTGAGTAGGTGATGCCATCCAACCATCTCATCTTCTGTCGCCCCCTTCTGCCTTCAGTTTCTCTCAGCGTTAGGGTCTTTCTTTTCCTGTGAGTTGGCTCTTCTCGTCGGGTGGCCAAAGTGTCAGAGCTTCAGTTTCAGCATCAGTTCTTCCAATTAGGATTGACTGGTTTGATCTGCTTGCATTCCAAGGGACTCTCAAGAGTCTTCTCTGGCACCACAGTTCAAAAGCACTGGTAAGCATCAGTTCTTCAGTGTTCAGCCTTCTTTATGGTCCAGCTCTCACGTTGGTACGTGGCTACTGGAAAAACATAGCTTTGACTGTAATTTTCTACCTTCTACTAGGTATGCAGAAAATGGTTTAAATTTTGATTCAAAGGGATTTCCTTATAAGCCAACAATGAACATAAAAGAACTCCAGTGTGAAAGAGTTTCTACAAGTTTGAATTCTTCTAGCCAGCTATAAAACTGGGGAAAGCACACAGTTTTAGAAACTACCCATACTTATGTAGCACTTTGTATTTTATTCAATACAATGCACTAGTCACAAATGTCATTTTGATGTTTGCATCTTATAACTAACTATACTTTAGTCCAAGTAGTTAAGTGATTTGGATAAGTGACTAGACTTTGTAAGTTACTGGGACTCTTAAGTCCATTGCTTTTTTCAGAATGTCAGTTTTGTGGTATGATTCTTTACGTGTAGAAAGTGAGTTGAAGTCAGCTGAGTAATCAGTAAAGCACACTTTCAACCACAAAGTATCAATTACCTAACTGACCCAGGAGATTATTTTTCCTATGTATATGAAACCAGAAGGTAGGCAGTTTCTGGCATTGGTTCAGCTACCAAGAGGTGCTTTATCATCCTCTCTCTCTCTCTGTGTGTGTGTGTGTGTGTGTGTGTGTGTGTATTCTGAATCATTTAAAAATAATTGCATGTATTATGTTCCTTTACTCCAAAGCACTTGTTTTTGTAAAGCAAAATACTTTACTCCGAAGTATTTGTTTCATCAAAGCAAGGGCATTCTCTTACATTATCATAGCTCTGTTAACAAATTCAACAGATTTAACATAGACAAAATAGTAACGTACAGTTTTGTATTCCAGTTTCAACAGTTGTCCTGATGATGTCTGTGAGAGCAACCCATAGACTTAAATCAGCAGGTCAAATGAGTGATAAACTAAAGCAGTATTGCCCAGTTTAGTTATGAGCAGAAAGAGTTCACCATCGAAAACATAGTTCCCATTTAAAGAGAAAAATACAGGGACATTCCTGGTAGTCCAGTGGCTAAAACTCTACACTACTAATGCAGAGAGCCTGGGTTTGATCCATGATCAGGGAGCTAGACCTCACATGCTGCAACCAGGGGCTTGCATGCCTCAAGTAACACTCAGTGCAGCCAAATAAATAAATATTAGAAAAGAAAACTGTAGTTCTTTTCCTTTTAAAAGGTGGCTGCAGGGGAGGGAGGGGAAAGGAGGGGGGGTCCAGATTGGGAACTCAAGTACACTTATGGCTGATTTATGTCAATGTATGGCAAAATGAGTAAGAAAAAAAAAAAAGACATAAAAAAATTATAAAAATAAAAAAATAAAAGGTGGCTACAAAAAAAAAAAAGAAAGAAAAGGTGGCTGCATACTCTGCAGTCAACAGTCCTAGTGATTATAAGGTGTGATCAGAGGATCAGATTTAAAGTCAGAACCAAACATAGGTTGAGTAGCTTTTTTTTTTTTTGATCGCGCCGCTTGTGAGCAGTTCTCGAGACCATGGACTGATCCTGGCCCATGGCGGTGAAAGCGCCAAATCCTAACCACTGGGCCACCACGGATACCTGGTTAACTATCAATTTTTATGTAATCTGCTACCTTGCTTATTTAAACTCCATAGACTTTTAAACCTGTTCATTTTCAGTTTAAATTGTTAACCACTTTAAGGTTATGTCATAATTCAAATCAACATGCTTGAACCTCAGTCTGTTTTTTTCCACAAAGTCTTAATTAATCACTTCAAGTTTCTCAGCTGGAATGCAGTGTAATCTTGTACAAAAGGGCTGGTTTTAAAGTCTATTGGATTTCATGTGTGTAACATGTCCTAGTTTGAAACATCTTTTTCTTAATTCTGTACTCTTACAATAGAGTTGAGCGTTTTGAAACAAATTTCCCCATAAACTAGGGAGGGTAGAGAGTTGGCACGAATTCCATTGGCATTAAACTTAGTCATTAACTGTGTTTCTGAGTGGGTGGAAAATAGACGTAATACTTTAAAAAAGTTATTAAAATTTTTTTCCTACTTTACATTACTTACTGAGCTACTGCAAGAAGCTTGGCACTGCAAAAGTAACATTTTTTTTTGTTTTTGGATATAGTTTCAGGCTTTGACTAAAGCATGTGAGCGCTGTGTTTTAATTCCATCTGTTTCTTCTTTTTTTAAAAAAAGATTCATCTGTTTATTTTGGGCCATGCTGGGTCTTTTTGCTGTGCATGGGCTTTATTTAGTTCTCTAGTTGCAGGGGAGCAGGGGCCACTCATCATTGTGGTGG
The DNA here is from genome assembly GCA_006410615.1 of Neotragus moschatus. Taxonomy (NCBI): domain Eukaryota; kingdom Metazoa; phylum Chordata; class Mammalia; order Artiodactyla; family Bovidae; genus Neotragus; species Neotragus moschatus. The sequence continues at coordinate 363,088 of SJYA01000017.1, read as the reverse complement.
ACAGACTCTCATCTGTGCGATCCGCTGCATTTCAGAACAGAGTCAAAATACTCAAGCTTCAGTAGTTTGGACTTGTGAGCACAGTAGTTGTGGCGCACTGGCTTAGTTGCCCCTTGGCAGGGGGATCTTCCTGGACCAGGGATTGAGCCTGTGTTCCTTGCATTGGCACGTGGGTTCTTAACTGCTAGACCACCAGAGAAGCCCCTCTTCCTTCCTTCCTTCATTTCATTTGCTGGTTCTGTGGTAACTGCAAAAAAGTTGATTTATTTCCAGTAAGTTGTGGTACCATAGAAACCAAAATCACACCCTCCTGCAGATTAATGGATGGTTCCATCCAAATTCTAAAGTCACATTTTGTTTAATGATGTTTGCAAATTGTCTATCTTCTGAAACTACAATTTCCAGAAACACCATGAATCTGCTTTCCTCTGGGTGCCATCTCAATTCATTGTTTTTGATTTATTTTATTGAAATAGAATTGAGGAACAGTATTGTTAGTTTGGTTATATCAGTTCCTTTTTTACTCTGATCAAGGAAGTGTTTGCTGTAGACAGTGTCAACTTTAAAAGAATGGAAAAGGTGAATGAACTTAATTAGCATAATAAGACTGAAAATCTGCAAGGGTTGGGAAGAGGTAACCTGGAAAAGAGGAGATTCACACTCATTTGAATATTTTTCCATTCTTCATCTTCTCTAGTGGGTTAACCAGTTATCTAACATCCTAAGGTGGTCAGTAAGGGCCACACACAGGATTTGTGGAAGTTTGCTAATGAAAAACTACCCTCCCCAACCCAGGATGCCAGTTTTCATTTTTTGCCTTGAATCAACATAAGGATTTGTTGTCATTTGAGCCTGCATTTGAAGACGCTTGCTCCTTGGAAGAAAATTTATGATCAACCTAGATAGCATATTAAAAAGCAGAGACGTTACTTTGCCAACAAAGGTCCGTCTAGTCAAAGCTATGGTTTTTCTGGTAGTCATGTATGGATGTGAGAGTTGGACTATAAAGAAAGCTGAGCAACAAAGAATTGATTCTTTTGAACTGTGGTATTGGAGGAGACTTTTGAGAGTCCCTTGGACTGCAAGGAGATCCAACCAGTACATCCTAAAGGAAATCAATCCTGAATATTCATTGGAAGGACTGATGCTGAAGCTGAAACACCAATACTTTGGCCACCTGATATGAAGAACTGACTCATTTGAAAAGACCCTGATGCTGGGAATGACTGAAGGTGGGAGGAGAAAGGGACAACAGAGGATGAGATGGTTAGATAGCATCACCGACTTGATGAACATGAGTTTGAGCAAGCTCTGGGAGTTGGTGATAGACAGGGAGGCCTGGCGTGCTGTAGTCCACGGGGTCACAAAGAGTTGGACANGCTGGGAATGACTGAAGGTGGGAGGAGAAAGGGACAACAGAGGATGAGATGGTTAGATAGCATCACCGACTTGATGAACATGAGTTTGAGCAAGCTCTGGGAGTTGGTGATAGACAGGGAGGCCTGGCGTGCTGTAGTCCACGGGGTCACAAAGAGTTGGACACGGCTAAGCGATTGAGCTGAACTGAATGCTTTCTGTTCCTTGAAACTGAATAATATATATACCTCCAACTGCAGGCTAATAGTGGGGAAAACAACTGCACATCAGTAGCCTGAGAATCAAGATTTGAATTGTTTTCAGCCCATATAACATTTACCCAACATGTTTATCAAAATCACTGCTTTTATACACAAAGGAGTATTACTCAGCCATTAAAAAGAATACATTTGAATCAGTTCTAATGAGATGGATGANCTTTATGTAATCAGGTGGCAAATCATATTGGGAGTGAACACCATGAAGTCCTCTTTAACTCTGAGGAAGGCATTCAGGCCCTGGATGAAGTCATATTTTCCTTGGAAACTTATGATATCACAACAGTCCGTGCTTCAGTAGGTAAGGTATTTTATGATCCCCAAAAGATTTTAATACTGAAAAGAGTGTAAGGTTTAAAACTACTATTTCAAGCAGTTGTTTAAAGAACAATACTCATGAATGAACTCAGGTAAAATTCCTGTGTCAGCAGTTGTTGAAGACGAAACATTTAAGAATTTCTTAATTCCTTAAGAAATTGGACTTTGAGGGAGAGGGAGAGGGGAGGAAGGTTTGGGAGAATGGCACTGAAACGTGTGCTGTCGTGTGGGAAACGAATCATCGGTCTATATTCGGTTCAGGATACAGGATGCTTGGGACTGGTGCACGGGGATGATCCAGAGAGTTGATGTGGAGTGGGAGGTGGGGGGGCGGGTTTCAAGATTGGGAACTCATGTACACCTGAGATGAAAAAAAAAAAAAAAAAATTTAAATAAAAAAAAAAGAATATATAGTTAAACTTCCACATTTTGGTATCACTATTTATTTTCCTTCAAAGAGTGGCTGCGTAGTTTTCTGTACCCTCTTTCCCCCTGTTTTTCTATATAAAAGTTTGTTGGACTATACATTCTAACTAATTTCTGTAAGGAATCCTTGTTTTAGATATATTTTGGTAAATAGTCCATCAATAACTATTATTGTCTAGGAATAAATACTTGCTTTGCCCTGTGGGTACATACTGAGATCATAATTATACTCCAAATCAGACTGGTCAAATATTGCTGAGCCTTTAAACCCTATTGGCTTAGACACACCTCTCTTTTAAGGAACTCAAAATCCAATAGGAGTCCATTGCAAAGTTTAGAGTTTGCATTCTCAGGCTTTAAACTTTGCAGTAACATCACTGGGGTGCTCTCTCTCCCAATGGAGCAAAAATGATTTCTTGAAGGGCAAAAATCTTAGGTATCACAGTGGTTCCTGGCTTTCCAAAGTATTTAGATATACAGTATTTCTGGTACTAATATTTCATTGGTGAAGGAGATTAGGGGAAAAGATCTAAAAAGTATCACTAGGGAGGTGATAATGAAAAAACCCAAGAACCAATACTAGTTTACAGGGCTGTGGAGCAGGACCAACCAGCATCTTTTAACATGCTTTGCTGTATTTGAAATACGCCGAATGGGGAGTAAGTATGAGGGAAGAAGCCCCAAATTAAAATTAAGCTACCAAAACCCCAACTTATTATTTTCATGTAGTGATACTAGTGTGAGTTATCAAATTTAAGACGTTTGAGTCATTGTTCAACAGAATTTTTTTATCGTTTTTAACGTTGTTTAGCAAAATTTTCAGATAGACATTCTTGGTCTGAGAGCAAGAATATTTAAAAACCTATATATAAAATTATGAAAGGGCTATGTCATCACAGCAGTACAACTTTTAGATTAAGTACTTTTAGATTAAGTGGGTTACACTGTAGATAAAAGGTCATTATTTTGCAAACTACTTCACAATAACAGAGTCTAAACTAATAGCAAAGCTTGTCGCCATTTTCAGAAACCAAGTAAGAGGCATTTTTGGTAGGGGGTTATGTGGACATTAACAGTAATTTCTGTCTCTTGTTTAAGGTATGTACTTAATTTCTAAGTACATTCGGAAGAACACAGATAGCGTGGTGATCTTCTCTGGAGAAGGTTCAGATGAACTTACGCAGGGTTATATATATTTTCACAAGGTACGCATTCTCAAATGGAAGGATATTGGTCCTAGGGGAAGAAAAGTATGAACTATTTGACCATTTTCTATTGTCTTTTTTGATACAACAGTAACACTTGGAATATTTTGTGAGGCATTTGAGAAAATCTGATACTGTCTGTATTTGTTTGGGTGAGAAAGAAGGCTTAATTGTGTCAGATAATACCTATTTTAAAAAAACTAGTTAACATAAGAATCACATTTCTGGTATTTCTTAGTCCCCTGTTGTCTTATGGGCTTCGGACAATGTGAACCTGTCATTTCATCTATTGGTTCTAGCAGTCTTGGAGCGAGGGAAGGCATGCTTTATAAAGCATTTACTTTCTTCCCTAAGCTTTGGTGGCTTTTTGTCTTACTCACCTTTAGAGTTGGAGTTGTGTGCAAGAATACGAAATAGGAAATTTCATGTACCAAAAGCAAAGCTTGAAGGGTGTATTTTAACTTCAGCTCTGTTTGTAAACAGGCTCCTTCCCCGGAGAAAGCTGAGGAGGAGAGTGAGCGGCTTCTAAGGGAACTCTACTTGTTTGATGTTCTCCGAGCAGATCGAACTACTGCGGCCCATGGGTATCTTGATATTTTAGGAAGTGATTATAAAAATAACCTCAAAAAACAAAAGGCTTTCTTTTCATTTAGTATATGCTGTGAAGTATGCCTTTTATAGAAAAGATGAAGCTTGTCTCTTAGTCCAGGAGTAAACTGAATCAGAGNAGGAGAGTGAGCGGCTTCTAAGGGAACTCTACTTGTTTGATGTTCTCCGAGCAGATCGAACTACTGCGGCCCATGGGTATCTTGATATTTTAGGAAGTGATTATAAAAATAACCTCAAAAAACAAAAGGCTTTCTTTTCATTTAGTATATGCTGTGAAGTATGCCTTTTATAGAAAAGATGAAGCTTGTCTCTTAGTCCAGGAGTAAACTGAATCAGAGCGGTGTTCTCAGGCTGAGAGTACGTGGATAGGTGGTATCAGGTGGAGTTTCTGTCTTGAAAACATAACATTCTGCCCACTTCTGGGCAGCTGAGAGGGAAGGCACTTGCAGCTCTTTGGGGTCTTTTTAAGAGAAATAAAGCTTACACAGCTTCATGTAGTTTGCTGCTGCTAAGTCACTTCAGTCGTGTCCAACTCTGTGCGACCCCAGAGACGGCAGCCCATCAGGCTCCTCCATCCCTGGGATTCTCTAGGCAAGAACACTGGANTTTTTTTTTTATTCCAGAATCTCTATTATAAAGGTAGCATGATGGTCCTCGGCCACCAGCCTGGACCTTGTGGCCTCAGGAAAGACCTGTATTAACAAGGCCTGCCTCCCTCTCTGGACAGGGGGCTTGGTCATCACCAGGTCATCCCCTGCTTCATTCTGCAACACCCCCTGCTCCTGGAGGATGGGGCAGAGGGCCAAAGGGAGAGGAGGGTATGGCCCCACTCCAGGCATAGCAGCTCCTTGGCCACAAAGATCCTCTAGCAAGTACTAGAGGGGAGGAATACAGCAACCACCAGGGTTACCACCCCCGTGGTGGTGGTGGGGGGAGGGATGGAGAAGGGCCCCACCACACCCTCATACAGTTGTACTCAAAGTAATTAATAAAACAACTTCCTTCCGCACTGACACCCCCCTACCCCCAATCACACAGGACAAGCTGAGCAGAGAGCAAAGCAAGGAGGTTGGTTCCTGCCCCTGGACAGTGGCCCGGGCCCCTCCTAGGAGCAGCTAGGATTATGCAGGGCCTCCAAGTGCTTGGAGAGGGGATGTCCACTCTTGCCCCTCATGGGTATCTAGAACATCTGAGGCTTCTTCAGAAAGACCCCAATCCAAATGCAGTAATTAGGGAATCCCCTGGTGGTCCAGTGGTTAGGACTCCGAGCTTTCTCTGCCAGGGGCTTGGGTTCAGTTTTGGCAGCTGAGAGCCCCAGAGATAAGGGAGCCCCTAGAAAGGAATGCTGGCACATGTATTACACTTCAATGTCATCTCTGGCCAGCCTGGCCCACCCCGAGGAGAGCTGAGATGGCTGGATGCAGGCAGGAGGAGGAGCTGGACTGGCCCCCAGCCAGGGCCGGCCAGGCCCCTTAGTGCACACTGCAGGGATAGGTAGGACCTGACCCCTCTGGCTGGTGAGGGGCAAGGGGAAGGAGCCCCCTCAGGCTTCAGCTGTGGCATGATTCCGTTCCTGCAGACAGGGAAGGGGGTGGCAGGGTCCCCTCCTGCTGTCAGCAGCCACTCGAGGGGGCCTCTCCAGGGCTACAGGTGGGTGGCCCTGACGTCTGTGGGAGTGCTGGTCTGGCTGGGCCCCTGGCTGCTGGAGCCCCTGGGGGCTTTGGGCGCTGGGCTGGGAGAGGTCTGGGCGGCTTCCCTGAGGCTCTCCCTGAGGGCAGCTTCAATCTGCTCCTGACAGGCCTGCAGGCAGTCCACTTCAGTGCCTGTGATCCCTTCCAGCAGCTCCGTGAGCTCATCCCCAGACGTGGAGCAGGCACCAGGCCTTGCACTGCAGCTCCTATGCTGCCTGTGGCAATCATGGATGGCAGGTACTTGGCAAAGGTGTAGTCTGTAGCACAGAGGGCCAGAAAGGTCTAGGCATGCTTCTTGACCAAGGCTTGTCGGTCGTGGGGCAGAGAGAGCCAGTGCAGAATCAGGGCCAGGAAGTCATGGGCAATCACTGCAGCCAGGTCCCACTTGTGGCCGCACACACTCTCTCCTGCCGCCTCTGGCTTCTGTCTCTGGGGAGGTGTGTGTGTTGGGGGGTCGCCACCTCCAGCCTCGGGGAGGGGCGTGCACCCCTCCCCCAGGCGCCCACACAGAACCAGCCTCTGCCGCTGCAGACGCGGCGTGTTTACAAAGTCAGCGCCTCGCTGCCAATCCTGCTTGCTTTTTTTAAAGAAAAAAAAAATTATCTCTGTCTTTGGCTGCGCTGGGTCTTAGTTGCTGCATGAGGGATCTTTTAGTTACAGCAGGTGGGATCTGGTTCCCTGACTGAGGATCGAACTCAGGACCCCTGCACTGAGAACACAGTCTTAGCCCCTGGACCACCACGGAAGTCCCCATTCTTGTTTTTTCTCACCCTTCAAAATTTGTTTCCAGTTATATTGAGTTGTAATTGGCAAAAATTGTATACCTTTATAGTCACCCTTCAAAATTTGTTTCCAGTTTTATTGAGCTGTAATTGACAAAAATTGTATACCTTTACAGTGTGAACTTGGTAATTTGGTATATGTACAAGTGTAAAATAATCATCACAATCACACTGATTAACAAAGTAACATATCATCACCTCACATAGTTACTGTTATCTTTTCCTTTTCTTTTTTTTGAGATTCCAACTGCAGGATGGACAGCCTTCATCAATCCTTGGGAAACTTAGGACTTCATTTATAGGTAAAGAATTTTAATAAGGGAATTCCCTGGTGTTTCAGTGGTTAGGACTCTGCACTTCCACTGCAGGGGGCCAGAAAAAAAAAAGGCTTTTTATCTGGAGTTAAGATCCATTATCTTCTTTTTCTCCTATGCATTGAGTTTGTTCAGTAGCAATTAAAGTCCTATGTGGGGCTTCCCTGGTAGGGCAATGGTAAAGAATCTGCCTGCCCATGCAGGAGACACAGGTTCGACCCCTGGTCCAGGAAGATCCCCCATGCTGTAGAGCAGTTAAGTCTGTGTGCTACAGTTACTGAGCCCATGTTCTGAAACTGCTCAAGCCCACGTCTAGAATCCATACTCTGCAACAAGAGAAGCCACAGCAATGAGAAGTGAGGGGAGCCCTTAGTCACCACAAGAAGAGAAAGCCTGCTCATAGCAACAAAGACCCAGGGCAGTCAGTTCAGTTCAGCTCAGTCGTGTCCAACTCTCTGCGACCCCATGGACTGCAGCACACCAGGCCTCCCTCTCCATCACCAACTCTCAGAGCTTGCTTAAACCTCATGTCCATGGAGTTGGTGATGCCATCCAACCATCTTATCCTGTGTCATCCCCTTCTCCTCCTGCCCTCAGTCTCTCTCAGCATCAGGGTCTTTCCCATTCAGTCAGTTCTTCACAAAGAATTGGAGTTTGAGCTTCCACACCAGTCCTTCCAATAAATATTCAGGACTGATTTCCTTCAGAATTGAGTGCTTGGATCTCCTTGCAGTCCAAGGGACTCTCAAGAGTCTTCTCCAACACCACGGTTCAAAAACATCAATTCTTTGGCGCTCAGCTTTCTTTATAGTCCAACTCTCACATCATGACTGCTGGAAAAATCATAGCCTTGACTAGACGCATCTTTGTTGGCAAAGTAATGTCTCTGCTTTTGAATATGCTGTCTAGGTTGGTCATAGCTTTTCTTCCAAGGAGCAAGTGTCTTAACTTCATGGCTGCAGTCACTATGTGCAGTGATTTTGGAGCCCAAGAAAATAAAGTCTGTCACTGTTCCCACTGTTTCCCCATCTATTTGCCATGAAGTGATGGGATCAGATGCCATGATCTTAGTTTTGTGAATGTTGAGTTTTAGGCCAGCTTTTTCATCCTCCTCTTTCACTTTCATCAAGAGGCTCTTTAGTTCCTCTTCACTTTCTGCCATAAGGGTGGTATCATCTATGTAACAGGTTATTGAAAATTCTCCTGGCAATCTTGATTCCAGCTTGTGCTTCATCTAGCCTGGCCTTTTACATGATGCATATAGTTAGCAGGGTGATGAAAAAGCAGTCACTCAGTTTGAATAGCATTAAAATAAAAAACCCAATTAGGAATACATGTTACCAAGGAGGTAGGAGACACTAAAAATTATAAAATATTGCTGGAAGAAATGAAAGAAGACCCAAGTAAAAGGAAAGACATCCTGTATTCATCGATTGGAAGACAATATTATTCAGATGGCAGTACTCTCCATATTAATCTACAAGTTAAATTCCTTTCAAAATCTCAGCCTTTTTAAAAAAGGTGACAAGGTGATCCTGAATTTACATGGTAAGTCCAGGTACACAGAATAGGGACTTCCCAGGTGGTCTAGTAGCTTAGACGCCACNTCTTTCACTTTCATCAAGAGGCTCTTTAGTTCCTCTTCACTTTCTGCCATAAGGGTGGTATCATCTATGTAACAGGTTATTGAAAATTCTCCTGGCAATCTTGATTCCAGCTTGTGCTTCATCTAGCCTGGCCTTTTACATGATGCATATAGTTAGCAGGGTGATGAAAAAGCAGTCACTCAGTTTGAATAGCATTAAAATAAAAAACCCAATTAGGAATACATGTTACCAAGGAGGTAGGAGACACTAAAAATTATAAAATATTGCTGGAAGAAATGAAAGAAGACCCAAGTAAAAGGAAAGACATCCTGTATTCATCGATTGGAAGACAATATTATTCAGATGGCAGTACTCTCCATATTAATCTACAAGTTAAATTCCTTTCAAAATCTCAGCCTTTTTAAAAAAGGTGACAAGGTGATCCTGAATTTACATGGTAAGTCCAGGTACACAGAATAGGGACTTCCCAGGTGGTCTAGTAGCTTAGACGCCACACTCCCAGTGCAGGAGGCCTGGATTGGATCCCTGGTCAGGGATTGCATGTGCCACAACCAAGACCTGATGCAGCCATATATATATATATATATATGTGTGTGTGTGTGTGTGTGTGTGTGTGTGTGTTAAATGGAACACAGAATATAAAAAAACAGTCTTGAAAAAGAAGAACGAAAGTGAGTTGTCACACTTCCTTATTTCAAAACTCACTACAAATCTGTAATCAAGACTTTGTGGTACTGGCATAGCATAGACAATGAATGTAGGATATCAATGAAATGTAATTGAAAATCAAGAAATGAACTCATGCAGTTTTGGTCAATTGATTTCTGACAAGTGTGCCAAGACAAATGGGAAAAATAGGCTTTTTAGTATGTGGTGCTGGGACAACTGTATATCCACTTGCAAATGAATGAAGTTAAACCCTTGCTTCACATTATATTAAATAATGAACTCAAGATGGATCAAAGGGCTTCCCAGGTGGCGTTAGTGGTAAAAAACTTGCCGGTCAATGCAGGAGACATAAGAGACACACGTTTGATCCCCAGGTCAGGAAGATCTTCTGGAGGAGGACATGGCAACCCACTCCAGTATGCTTGCCTGGAGAATCTCATGGACAGAGGAGCCTGGAGGGCTGCAGTCCATAGGGTTGCAGAGAGTCGGACATGAGTGAAGCAACTTAGCACACAAAAATATAAAACTCTTAGAAGGAAACAGATGTAAAGCTTTGTAACCTTGCATTTGGCAATGGTTTCTTAGATATGATACCAAAAGCACAAGTAACAAAAAATAGAAAATTGGGCTTCATCAAAATTAAGAATATCTGTGCTTCAAGGAACACCATTAAGAAACTGGAAACGCATGCCACATAATATGACAATTTTCAGATCACATATCTGTTAAGAGTCTGATATGCAGAATATATAAAGAGCTCTTAAAATTAATGAATAAAAAGAAATTTAACTCAGTTTTAAAATGAGCAAAGATCTGAATACCACATTTCAACCAAGTGAAAGTGTTAGTCACTCAGTCACGTCCAACTCTTTGTGACCCCATGGACTGTAGCACTCCAGGCTCCCCTGTCTGTGGAATTCTCCAGGCAAGAATACTGGAGTGGGTAGCCATTCCCTTCTCCAGGGGATTTTCCCTATCCAGGGCTTGAACCCAAGTCTCTTGTGTTGCAGGGAGATTCTTTACCATCTGAGCCACCATGGAAGCCCATTTCACCAAAGAAGATGTACCAATAACCTCTAAAACATTAAAAGATGCTTATCTCTGCTATTATCTAGAACCCTGTATTCAGTTGGAAATGTCTTTCCACTTCTCCTTTGCCTTTTGCTTCTCCTCTTTTCTCAGCTGTTTGTAAGGCCTCCTCAGAGAACAATGTTTCCTTCTTGCATTTTTCTTTGGGATGGTTTTGGTCACTGCCTTCTGTAGTGTTATGGACCTCTGTCCTTAGTTCTTCAGGCACTCTGTCTACCACATCTAATACCTTGAATCTGTTCATCTCCACTGTATAATCAAGGCATTTGATGTAGGTCATACCTGAATGGCCACTACTTTCTTCAATTTAAGTTTGAATTTTGCATTTAAGGAGCTCATGATCTGAGCCACAGTCAACTCCTGGTCTTGTTTTTGCCAACTGTACAGAGCTGCTCCATTTTCAGCTGCAAATATCATCAGTCTGATTTCGGTAATGACTGGTGATGTCCATATGTAGAGTCTTTCTTGTGTCGTTGAAAGAGGGTGTTTGCAGTGCCTTCTCTTGGCAAAACTGTGACCCTTTGCCCTGCTTCATTCTGTACTCCAGGGCCAAACTTGCCTGTTACTCCAGGTATCTCTTGACTTCCTACTTTTGTGTTCCAATCCCCTATAATGAAAAAGATATCTTTTTTTGGTGTTAGTTCTAGGAGGTCATCACAGAAGCATTCAACTTGAACTTCTTCAACATCAGTGGTTGGGGATAGACTTGGATTATAGTGATGTTAAATGGTCTGTCTTGGAAACAAACCAAGATCATTCTGTTGTTTTTGAGATTTCACCTAAGTCTGCACACAGTTGGGTATCTTTCCCTTTCTCCCTTGCCACCAAAGGATGTTCTTGACTCAGGGATTGAACCTGTGCCCCCTGCATTGGCAGGTGGATTCTTTACTGCTGAGCCACCAGGGAAGCTCTTTGAACTTTATTCTTCCCTTATTTTGCAAAAGGCACACGTGACACTTACCTTAAATCTTACAGGGTGCTGTGAATTCCCTCAGGGCACCAAATGAAGGCATGATTGAAAAGGCTGATTTGCTGCGGAGGTGGAGAATAGGAAATAAATTCTTTACAAAATTGGAGGGTTTCCAATACTTGGCTTTCAACACAATTTAGATTTGTCAGCTGATCTTTTTCTCCATACGGATTTTAGTTCCCCTTTTGTGGATCAAATTGTGCCACCTACACTGGGAGCACCAAGTCTTAACCAATGGACTACCAGGGAAGTCCCTCAGCCGAATATTTAATTAAAAATGATTTTTAATTATAGACCTTGTTTTGGTTTTGTTAATAACAGAAGCAGTCAAGGAATTGAATGATATTGCTCCAGAAAACTTCATATTAATTTTTGGAGGTCTGTGGTACAGAAAGATTTAAAATGCAGTTTGACTTCAGTGTCCACAGATATTTCATGAACCTTTTAAAAAATAAATCTACTTGTAATATTAGGCTTCCCAGGTGGTGCTAGGGGTAAAGAATCCACCTTGCCAATGCAGGAGGTGTAAACGATGCTGGTTTGATCCCTGGGTTGGGAAGATCCCCTGGAGTAGGAAATGGCAACTGATTCCGATATTCTTGCCTGAGAAATTCCATGGACAGAGGAGCCTGGCAGGATACAGCCCATGGGCTCGCACAGTCAGACGTGACTGAGTGACTGAGCACATCTCTAGTATCGTCCATGCAATGCTTTACTGCAGTGCTCACAGTACAGGTGGGGCTCAGGAGTTAGCCCTTTTAAGAAGCTGAGCCAGGGTTAACAATTTTAGGACTAGGCTTGCTGTTCAGGTGGATTAGTATGTATTGAAACCAGGGGCATCCTGTGGGCTCCTGGGCATGGAAGCCTTTTATCTCCCATTTTTTTGTAGGCAAGACTCCAGCCTCCATGACCTTCCCTGAGTTCCAAAGAGTGGATTTGAACAGTTGCTAATCAAAGTGAGGAGCAGCCAAGAAACCAGCTGAGGCAAGATTAAAGGGACCAGAGAACTCATCAAGGTCAAGAGACCCACAACCTGTGACCCCACACATACCCCAACCTTGTCAGCCACCCCACCCTTGAAGTGTTTTTATAAAACTCAACAAATCCTTCCAGGTTAGGACACATACTTTTTCAAGCCAGGAGCCTTCTGTGTCCATCTTTACTTGGCAAAGTAGTAAGGTTCTCCTTTTCTATTTTACCCAATCTGAGATTTGATTTGGCACAGGTGCAAAGAGGCAGAATTTTTGGCTTTATAAAGTGGATGGCATGCTGTCACAAAGCGTGGGAAATTGTATAGATTTCTTGCTCTATGTGATAGTATATGTAAGTTTGATGCATTTTATAAGATTAAAAGTAATCCTGATTTATTTTAAAAATTATACAAATTCATCTTTTTATGGTAACAGGAGTTGTATCTTTTGGGGGAATAGTTTTACCGACTGTAATTCATATGGCACACAATTCACATTTTTGAGTACAGTTCAGTGGTTTTGGTGTGTTCATGGGGTGGTACAACTATGTTCGCACAATCGATTTTACTATGTTCTTGTTATCCCAAGAGACACTGCAGAGGTCATTGCCTCCAAAGCCCTCTATTCCCATAGCCCTGGGAGACTGTTAATCTCTAAGGATTTGCTTGTTCCAGACATTCCACATAAATGGAATCGTAAATGTGCAGTCACATGACTGGCTTCTTTCACTTAGTATAATGTTACAAGGTTGATCCATGTTGCAACCAGTACTTATTTCCTTTTTAAGGCAGAATAATAGTTCATTCCAGGGACAGTCTACATTTACTTGACTTCATTATCTAATGGACATTAGATTATTTCTGGTTACAGCCTTGTGGTTAATATAAGGTTTACATGGCTTGAGAAAGAATGGCTAAGACTGTCTAAAAGAGCGTAGGGATGGAGGAGGTAAGAATTGCGTTATTAGATAATTGGTAAAAAGCAGTTCAGGCTTTTTACCAGTTCAGATAAAAAAGAGGAACTGTTAGCATCATGTGAACTTCAAAAATAACTGTAATGTTATTAGTCTTCCCAAACCTCTTGCAGCTGCATGTCACCTGACCTTTGGAGCTGGGCCTTTGTCAAATCAGGGCCTCTGAGCATGGGAATCCTTGTCATGTGGCATCCACCATCATGTGAGGCAACCCAAAGGCCGTGTCCTAGTCTCTTTACCCCAGGCTGTTAGAGCAGGGTGAGTGACCTAGACTTGACCAGTCAGATGATCCTGCTTGGGCAAGTGACCCAGAGACTGAGGAAGTCAAGGTGCACGTCAGTCGTGGAAGCGGCGACAGACTGCTCACTGAAGCGAGGCCGGGGGAGCCTGACTTGGCTGTGGCACCCACGTCCTTGCCCGTCTTCCCCTGGGCTCGACTTTGGCTGTGGTTCTGACTGCTCAGCATGGGAGCGAAGAGCCAAGAAAACTGTGGCGAAAAAAAGTTATGAGGGACTAGCTACACAGTTACTAAATGCCATACTGTACTGGAGTTACTTAACTCAACTTGGCACAGTACTTTACTTAGCACAACTCGGGGGATCTCAGTTCCCCAAATGAGACTGAACCTAGGACCTTGGCAGTGAAAAGTGATGAGTCCTAACCACTGGACTGCAGAGGATTCCTTGTACTTACTTTTAAAAGTTTGTATAGCAGTTAAAAAATGGTAAAACATTTAAGAAGGTACATTTAGAGGCTAGAGTCTCTTTAAAAAATTATTGTAACATTCCTCTCTAGAATATCTGGCTTACCTATCACTTTGAAACTGACACTTCAATGCTCTGTTGTGTGTAACCTGTACAACTGATTAAAGTTGAACCCCTTTCCCCCATCTCATATCTTTATACCTGAACACAATGTAGAGGCTTGTTTAATCCTGCTTACACAAATAGAAACAGAGACATTAAAGACAAACATCCTTTATTTCACTAACAAAAGAATTTAACATCTTGTTTTCACCCTTCTATGCATTGCCTCTTTCTTAAATGACCTTTTCTCAAGTATCATTTTAAACCAATGGCTGCACATACACTCAACATGCCCAAATACTGTTTATCACAAACTAGACAGCAGAACACCCTATGTGACTCCTTTGTCCTTTCAGTATGCAACAGAATCTTGGCTGCTTTTTTTTTTGGTTCTGTCAACCAGGTATTTCTGACACATTTTGATTCTTCCTATCTGAAGATATTGGATCAGCTGCCTTCCATGGAGTCCAGGTTCCTTTCTGGGGGTATTAGTGTCTAAATTATATTTCTTAGGTCACAAATGGATTGGTTTTTCTAATTTGCATCTTGGTATCAGCTTCTACTTTTATTATAGGATGTGATTTTATCAACTAAATAACATTTTGCTTTGTATCTTCCAACTTTCTAAAAACTTCATAGGATAGTGTTGGGCATTTAATTATGTACATAATAGGCACATAATTATGTTGAGTGAACTCCCTAGACAAAAATGAATTGACTGTTTCTGTATCAAAGGTACCTGTATGAACTGATGTACCTGGAAAAGCATTTGATGGCAGTTTCTGACTACAGTCAATGAGAGGTAGAGCAGTGTTGCCCAGCTGCCTGGGGAAGCCCGCTTGGACCAGAGGCAGTGAAGAGGGTCTCTCTGAAAGGGTCTTCGTCTTTTCATCTGACTTTTGTTTCTCTTCACCCTCTACTCTTTCTCGTTCTAAGGCGAGAGCTTACTATCTTCTCTGTGTAACTACTGTAAGGGTCCTGTACTGTTGAGGTTTTGAGTTTAAATTCCAAGGGAGGACTTGTACATGGCTTCTAGGTACCTTCCAGTAAGGTGCCCATTGCTGGGCATGCAGAACTTTTAAGCCCATTTGAAAGTGGCTCAGAAGTTTAAGGCTGGCTGGCTAGCTGCCTGTGGGCCTGGTGGCCATTCGCTGTTTGCTCAGCTGTGACAGAAATGTGGTCCTGTTTGTAGGGTCATGTGCATATGCTCAGTATGTGAACCTAGACCTCCCAGTTCCAGAATCGCATATCCAGACTGGTAACAACTGGCCAGGGAGGGAAACCATGTGGTCCCTTTAAACGCTTTACTAGTCTGAGTAGATTGCCTTTCATCCTCCCAAACTGTAAAGCTGAAATCTGGGTATTATAGAAACTGTCAATTATTAGAGGAATATGTAATGATACTTCAAAGCACAGAGAACACTATCCCTCAATGAGAGCTACCCAGAAATTTTATGATACCAACTTATGATCAGAATAATTCAAGAAGTCTCAATTCAAATTAGTACAGATATACAATATGGGGACGAGATACTAACTTATTAGACTTGTTAGCTCTTTGAAAAGGAAAAGTCTAGTTTTGGTATCATACTTGGCTGAGAGTAAAAGGAATTCTGAAGGCCTAGTTTGATTATGAACAAGGCGGCCCCAAACGGGTAAAACCTGAAAGGTCACTGGAGGCAACACACAGATGTCTCACATATCTTTTAGGCGGAGTCCAGGATAAAAAGTCCCCCTGCAGCACCTACAATGCTCTCAAAGCTGTCTCCATTCCCGGGTGATGACGCTTCAGTCCTCTGTGACCCAACAGATTCTGCCATTTTCTCCAAGACATACAGTTCCACTGGCCACCAGCTGGAGGGCTGAGGGAAATATTTTATGTTCTGCTAACTTTACTCTCTCAGATAGAGTTTCAACAGTGTCACCCCTCTTCACTGGAACGGCTTCCTGTAAGATAATTTGACCAGCATCTACATCTTCCTGGAAAAGAAAGCACAAGTTTTGAACGTTACCTCTCACAAGTGTAACTGACAAATACTAATCATGAGCCATACTCACAGCTACAAAGTGCACGGTGCACCCGGTGATTGTGACCCCAGCGTCCAGGACTTGTTCATGGGCATTTGAACCCTTAAATGAAGGGAGCAAGGATGGGTGGATATTGAGCATTTTCCCTGGAAATTAATTAAAATGTGGTCAGAATCGGGAATGTACACTTTCCTGTCTAGAATCAGGAGTCAACAGGAGCAAGCTTTCTCTAGATTGGGTGTTTTCATTGTCAAAGACAGAAATGAGGAAAAGCGAAATACACGTTCTCATCCAAGGAGGCCCTGGGAGTAGCAAGTTTCTGCCTTGTACATATGAAGACACAAAGAGGGACTCTGAACAGGTACTGGCAGTGACTTAAAGCTGGAGGGGAAGGGGTCTACTCTGGCTTATAGGGCTCTTGACATTAACAGCAGATCCTGTGCAATCTGACAATAATGCCTTCTTTGCCATTTTCTGGCAATGGTTCACACTTCTAAACAAGGACAAAAGTCTCCTCCTAGTATTTACCCAGAAGATGAAATATTATATTTGTATTAATGTGAAAACAACCTAAGCTATCTGAGAAAACATAATTAGCACACCAAAGAAAACTGATGAAGAAGGATAATAAGTCATCACTGGGTCATTCTCTGGGCTAAAGGCAAAGGAAATTCAATTATTATGTATGTCAAAATAAAATGTCAAAGTAGATCTCTCATGACTGGAATGGTTTGGTAAATTAACCACCCTAGAGTCATTTTCAGTTGATTTCTCACTGTGGTATCAAACTGTTTTTTGCTTACCATTCCATTTTCTGACGAAGGGGCCAGACAAAATTCTCATGAATCCTGCAAGACAGACTATGTCTGTGGAGAACTCTTCAAGGACTTCGTCAACTGCATTGTCAAATGCTACACGATTTTTATATAATTTATGGTTAATCACCTAGAAGAGAAACAGGTAAGTACCATCTGTCTCCAACAAATTAACCAAAAATTATTTAAAATCCAACCTATAAATAGACCACACTGACCATCTGAAGACATATGTGATATCAAGAATGAAGGAATGAATCGGAATGGAAAGGTAAGTTTAGTAGCCACCCCAAATCCAGATGTCTTAAGAACACTTAGGCACAGATTGTGAGCTTGAATAATCTGTAAAGATACTTTTCAAAGTAACTTACTCTGGTGGGAATCCCAGCTTTTTCTGCTTTATCTAAGCCAGCTACTGCAGCTTTGTTGGAGATCACAACGACAATGTGTGCCAAGCTACTTGGCTCTCTAGTGCTGTCTATGAGAGCTTGGAGGTTCGATCCTGAAAAAAGGCAGAAAAACAGAGGTGAAGGAATATTTCTTTAAAAGGTTTATATACTTCAAATAGGGAATGGTCAAGATTTTTGAATAAAAATGTCTTGGAAAAGACTGGCAAAAAGTGTGAGGCTTTTACATTTCCTTCCTCTTGGAATAACAGATTAGTATCTCANCTGTCTATGAGAGCTTGGAGGTTCGATCCTGAAAAAAGGCAGAAAAACAGAGGTGAAGGAATATTTCTTTAAAAGGTTTATATACTTCAAATAGGGAATGGTCAAGATTTTTGAATAAAAATGTCTTGGAAAAGACTGGCAAAAAGTGTGAGGCTTTTACATTTCCTTCCTCTTGGAATAACAGATTAGTATCTCATGAAAACATAAGCACAAAATATGAATTAGCACAGCAGCAGAAACAGTTTAACACGTTAAAACTGGAGGAACAAGTTGCTTAATTAAACAAGAAAAAACCCCGAACACTTTCAAGAAGAATAAACCACTACAACTGACCTCTTACAATCATTTCTTTGCTTTACCATCAACTTGGATCTAAAGTATACCGAAATCTTAAAAAAAGACTTGTAAAGTGTTTGTATTTCTGAGAATGTAATTTAAAGAAAGAATCTGATATGTACTTATGAACCTATTGTATATTTACAAGAATGTTCATAGCAAAGTCACTTAAAACAGCGGCGGGAACTGCTGGGTGGTCCAGCAGTCAGGACTCTGTCCACTTATTGCCAAAGGCCTGGGTTCAACCCCAGAAGTCAAAAATTGTGCTGTATCTATCCGTATGAGAGAAAACAAGGCTCTTATTACTTTACCCCTCTGCCCATAAGAGGCAAATGAAAATTTTGTACTAAATTACTGTTGACAATTAAAAAAGCCTCAACTGTCTTAAGATTTTTCAACTATAAAGCTACAATAGAAAAGTTGCAATTTGCATTCTGTCTAGAAAAGCTTCTTTCTCTTTAACCATGTTCCCAACACCCTCTAATTTTCCTTTAGAAGCTGTCTAAGATGCCTGAGAAAAGTGGAAGGACTGAGGATGCAGAATAGCTAACATTCCTTAATAATACCCAGCCCCACTCTACTAACACTGTTCTCACAGTTGGAGATTTTTTTAGGGGGAAGAATGGGAGAAAAGGAAGCACATGTCTACAGCTCTGTAGTAAAGAGGGAGCCATGTCTCACCTGTCCCAGAAATTAAGACAGCTACTCTTGCCTTTTTCGGTTGAACAGAGAAATGATTTCTCAAGGTTCCATTCTCCAATACTGATCCATTTATTTGCATGGTTTCAATCAGATGCTCGACTTTCACACGAGGAGAACCTTTGGTGCAAACATACCCAATAAGTAAATCAAGAACAACTGTGAATTAACAGTAATATGGAAAGAGAAGTGCTTTAAAAACACTTAGAACACTGTTATTTTATTCTGAAAATAAGATATGCAGGATTAAAACAAATAGTAAGTTTGTTTTACTTATCATTACTCACTCATAGAAACTTCCTGAAGGCAGACACTGCCCACTTCAACTAAAAGCTACAGCACTGTAGCTAAAGTGGGTATGTTAGTGCCTGCCAGTGTCTTCTCCCATTTCCTGTAGATCTTCTATCCACACTAGTGCTATGACCTCTCAGCTTCAAGAGTAGGCATGTGACCAAGCAAGACCATTCAAAGGTTTGATATAGCAGGTTGAGAGAGGGCCTCTCTCAGTGCAATGTGAGTTGAAGGATGTGGGCTCAAGACATCTTATGGGTATCTGGAGAGCCTGCCTGAAAATGAAACCTACACAGTAAAGGAATGAAAAGCAAAATTAACGAGTCTTGACATCTCTGTTAGAGAATCTGAGTGGGTTTTCTCCCATTCTGCCAATTTCTAGTTCTTCTAACAGAGTTCCGGGTAATACAGTGCTTATCAGGGCGCCTGCTCACTGCTCCTCGAATTGAGCTGTGTCACAAAGCAGAGCCTGACTCAAGTCCTCGTGTGAGAGATTACTTTGGGAAGTGAAAGGGAACGATGATGGGGAAGGCTCTTATACTGAGTGTGTTATTCAGCTGGTCACCGCTGTGGGCACCGTGGGCTCGATCCCACTGGGACCTCAGAGGAGCCACGTAGACAGATTGTGCCTAGAACTGCTCCCTCCTCCTATTTCTCAAGTGGGTGCTGACTCATTATCTCTTACCCTACCAATCAAGGGCTGCTTCCTGCAGGGTGTGGTTGTGCATGTGACTGGTGTANGTGGGCTCGATCCCACTGGGACCTCAGAGGAGCCACGTAGACAGATTGTGCCTAGAACTGCTCCCTCCTCCTATTTCTCAAGTGGGTGCTGACTCATTATCTCTTACCCTACCAATCAAGGGCTGCTTCCTGCAGGGTGTGGTTGTGCATGTGACTGGTGTACACCGGGGTCAGACCCTGAGGCAGAAATGAAGAGACATGTGGTATTATTGGCTGGGATGTTTCCACGTGACAGCTGTGTAAAGACAGTTGCCATAGCAATGGGTGGGCAGAGCTCCTAAGGCAGGGCACAGTTATACTGAAGGTTATAGATCTAAGAGCCACTGAAGGAACAGGTTACCTTCTGGACACGCAACTACTCTGCCAATCACCCACGCTTCTTCCTGGTGCTGCTCAATATCCTGCAGAGTCTGCTTCACCAGGTCCTCTGATACCACGAGGGCAGCCCCAATCCCACAGTTAAATGTTCTGGTCATCTCCTCTTCAGAGAGGTGGCCTTCCTGCTGTAACCATGAAAAGATCCTGGGGACCCTCCAGGTCTGGGCATCTGAAAACAGGCAAGAGTTGTTCCTTAACCTACTGTTGACCCAAAGTATAAAATCACACACATTTACAAAGCTACGTAAATTAAAACCAGGATGGCTATTTTATATAAGGAGAAACTACTAACTGGCCTTTCAGAAGCTTTCTGGGGATCCATCTGTACTAAGGCATTAAGAACACTTTTGTGTCACACTTGGCCAATATTCACAATTGAGCAAATTTTTGCTCAATTAGTTTTGTGCTGCATTAACTATCTAGATCTGTAGAAATTCCCTGATGAAACAGATGCTCTAATGGGGCTGAATTCCAATAAAGGCTGGAATAGTACCCTTCTGAGAATGTCTAGTTGGGTATTAGTGATGACCAAAACACACCCTAAGTTTGATACAAAACTAGTGGCTTATATACAGACTTAGAGGAAATACAGCTACTACTGTAGAAAACGTAAGCTATATAGAAAGTTTAAGAGCAATACTCTGCCCCTCTGCATTAATTTTAAAATTTAGGGAACCACCTGTCAGTCCAGTGGTTAGGACATGCCAGGTTCACTTCCTGTTAAGGGACTAAGATATTGTAAACTGCACNACTGTAGAAAACGTAAGCTATATAGAAAGTTTAAGAGCAATACTCTGCCCCTCTGCATTAATTTTAAAATTTAGGGAACCACCTGTCAGTCCAGTGGTTAGGACATGCCAGGTTCACTTCCTGTTAAGGGACTAAGATCTTGTAAACTGCACAGTGGGGCCAAAAAATAAAACAAAAACAACAAACAAGCTAGACTTAACTGTTTTGGGGTTTTTTTTTTTTGCCCCACTGCATGGCTTGCAGGATCTTAGTTCCTGGACCAGGGACTGAAATGAGGCCACCACAGTGAGGTGCTGACTCATAACCACTGGGTCACCAGGGAATTCCCAACCAATAAGTTTCCTGAAACAGCAATCTTCACTTATTGTCTCTGTGTCTCTGCTATCATCTCTTGTGCCAATAATCTGGGGGGGGAGGTGGGGGGGGGAGTGGAATCTACCCTCTCAAGTTGCTTTTTGACACTGCTAACCAGTGTCACGTTGAAAACCTTGCTTGGAGTTGATACTTTCACATGGTTTATTCCCTGATTCAGACTGTTTTAACTTCTCACAGAAATATGGTAATGAACATGTCAAAGACTTAAAACACTGTATTCTCATTCTCTATTCAAATCTACTCTTCTCCTGTCCTATGCACGTTCCCACCTATGTACCCACTAAACCAGAAACCTGGGACTTCTTTTTTTCATGCTAAGCACAATGATTCTTCTGTCTCTCTTCCCAATGCCTTGGTTTGGGTCCTCTTTATCCCGCACATGGACTATTTAATAACTACCACTTCCCTTTCCCTCCCAGCAAGTTCCCGATTCTATCTTGACAGAGCTTAAGCTTACCAACCCTCTAGAGAATCTATTTAGAAAATTTCACCTGATATAATTATAGGGCTGTATGCCTTATATGTAGGACTTCCCTTGTAGCTCAGATGGTAAAGCGTCTGCCTACAATGCAGGAGACCCGGGTTTGATCCCTGGGTGGGGAAGATCCCCTGGAGAAGAAAATGGCAACTCACTCCAGTACTCTTGCCTGGAAAATCCCATGGATGGAGGAGCATGGTAGGCTACAGTCCATGCGGTCGCAAAGAGTTGGACACGACTNGCAGGAGACCCGGGTTTGATCCCTGGGTGGGGAAGATCCCCTGGAGAAGAAAATGGCAACTCACTCCAGTACTCTTGCCTGGAAAATCCCATGGATGGAGGAGCATGGTAGGCTACAGTCCATGCGGTCGCAAAGAGTTGGACACGACTGAGTGACTTCACTTGGTCTATGCATTATAAACATGGTCAATAACTTGAAAAGACATGGTAAAGGGTCAGTCCTATTTTTTCCACAAGAAGTCCAAATGATGAATAATTTCTGGGTATAATCCTATGTGTATTTAAACTACCCAGAGTTTCCTTCCATAATGTATTTTTTCTCCTAATAGTTTTCTGAACAAAATTTCTTTTTAGTGCTCTTACCTAAATTCACCCCCAATTTCTGAGGGAGGACTCTGGGGATGTTTTCCAGTAATCCTCCACCAGTAATATGTGCAACAGCCTTAACACATCCTGAACGCAGGACAGGTAACAGTGAGTGGCTGTAGATTCTGGTTGGGGTTAGAAGTAAGTCACCTGTATATTGGGGAGATAAGATAAAAAACTTAAGTCTATGAAATGAAACCAAAGCATACATAAAAAATAATTCTGAAACAGAGAAGGACTGTGACCCTGCTAGATACCCCTGTTCCATAACATCTAAGCAGCCAAACCACAGCCTAAGCATTAATGTTTTGTTCCATTCTAACTTTAAGTAACGGAGAAGGCAATGGCACCCCACTCCAGTGCTCTTGCCTGGTAAGTCCCGTGGACGGAAGAGCCTGGTGGGCTGCGGTCCATGGGATAGCGAAGAGTTGGACACGACTCAGCAACTTCACTTCCTTTTTTCACTTTCATGCATTGGAGAAGGAAATGGCAACCCACTCCAGCGCTCTTGCCTGGAGAATCCCAGTGACGGCAGAGCCTGGTGGGCTGCCGTCTATGGGTTCACACAGAGTTGGACACGACTGAAGTGACTTAGTAGCAACTTTAAGTAATGAAAGCAGCCTAACTCTAGTGACTGGCTGTTCAGACATTTCCAAGTAGGAGAGTTCAAACGTGACTATGTGTACCTAAGGTCTGGTCACCACAACCAACAGGTGCTGGAGAAGAGTACTGGAGGGAAGATTTTGCTACAATTTTCCTCACAAGGCTGAATCCGTTGCTGTGAAGACCAGATGAAGCGATTCCAATAACAGCATCCCCTTCCGTGATTCTTTCCAGGTGAGGAAGTTTCTGATCCCGCTCCATGGCGCCAACGGCAAAACCAGCTAGATCATACTCTCCAGGAGGATACATGTCAGGCATCTCTGCCGTTTCACCTCCTGGCAGAAGGAGAAAACAAGAACAAAGAAATCATTGAATGTTTATATACCTGTCTAGGAAGTAGTGACTGACACCAGCTACTCTTCATATGGACAGTTAAACACAAGCTGTATTCTGCAATCATTCAGTACAATGCTATCTAAGGGCCATCTAACAGAACTCTCAAACAAGCATGATTTCAGGAGAAACAGCACTAATTTCCACAAAGGGTGAATATAGCCTCCAAACATCGTTATTTTTACAGAATGAATGCTCAGTTGGACCTAAGGCCATTTCTCTAGCAATTTAGTTTCAGAAATGCTTTCACCTATATTTGATCTTTACAATCACCCCATGTTCCAATAATGGTACAAGCTTAGGAGAGTGATTTAATCAGGGCTGCCTAACTCTAAATGCCCTGGCCTAATAAATACATCAAGTTCACATTACCACCATATCATATAAACACAGGGTCTAGGCAGGCAGATTTAAATCAGGAACGGTTCTAAAAGATGGCTGAAGGCAATTTTGGCTTCTGGGATAGGCTTGTCCACAGAAATGGGGATGTAAAAACAGTTTTATTCTCTGGTCATCCTACAAATTTATCTTGTTAAAACCCTCATGTATGTACTCCAGCAATAGTCCTATAAACCTTGGGTACATTTTACCCTTAGTGTCATTTCTGTGGGAAATTAAGGCTTAAAGAGTCAGAATGCCAGGAACTGACCTGCCTCTGCTGCAGGGCCGTAAGGAAACAGGCCCCTACCCTGTCTGTCCCGGAGGCCACTGAGAGACATGGGAGTCAAACAAGGGCCAAGGATCAGGAGGGAAGACAGGCCTTGGCTGACGGTGAAGTGCGAGTCTGACCCTCGAGGGGAGGGTTTGGGGACACCGAAGTTTAAGTTTTCCTTAGCTGGTACTGTCTATATTTTGTTTGCCTTATCGTGTGGCACAGTTTGTCTTGCTGGCTATACTGTCACCAATCAGGCTTATACGCAGGGCTGAAACGCAGCGAGGGTGCATGATTAAAATGGAAGCGCATACCGAGGAGAGCACATCCAGCCTTTCTACAAGCTTGGGCGATCCCAGCTATAACAGCTTCAGTCGTATGGAGGTCAAGTTTTCCACAGGAAAAATAATCGAGGAAAAAGAGGGGCTCTGCTCCTTGTGCCAGAATGTCATTTACACACATCGCAACCAAATCCTGACCAATGGTGTCATGTTTACTGCACTGCTGGGCAATCTACCAAAGGGTATAAACATCCACATTAGAGAGTAAGTTCCAAACTGTATCTTGTCAATTATCAGAGAAGGCTAACAAATAATGACTTTTGGCTAGTGCTGTGAACACCTAGAGACAAAAGAACACTAAATTTTGATAAGCTACTTGGTCCAAAATTATTCTCTTTTGTCCCAGATATACTCTCAAAGACAATGCGTCACTAGAAACATGTAGCCACTGTAGCAAAACGATATCTGGTATGGTTCTCTTCAGTGCATATATATCAAGAGGAGAAAAATATTTGATAAATAGTAAATTCATATCTTTCACAAAAGGCCTTTACTCACGCAAGTGTATGATTACCTTCAGTTTCGTCCCAACGCCATCTGTTCCACAGGCCAGAAGAGGATCGGTGAAACCAGCTGCTTTCAAATCAAAAAGACCAGCAAAACCTCCAAGATCAACATCACAGCCTGTTGGAAAGAAAATTTATTTCTTGCTGCATTTCAACAGCAAAGGATTGATCAAGAAAGCTGATATTGAAGGGGCAGACACATCCTTTTGAGTTTAAGATCATGGATAAGAAACGCTTTCCCTACTATTAGAGATAAGAAAGCAGAAGACTATGAGTCTGGCTTAAAGAGGATAAGACTTACAGCAACTTGGCATTAGTCTGGAACATGTTCTTCAGTTAACTACAAAGCCCCAAATCAATACACAATGTTTGTCATGGTTGACGAACTAGCAAAGGACAGGATCTGACTTACCTGGTCTGGAAGTGGCCTTCGCTAAAGGTTTAATTTTCTGGATCAGCATATTACCAGCTGCAATGTCTACCCCAGATTCCTTGTAAGTCAGGCCCCTAAAAAGTTCAAAAAATAAACTAAGACATCACCAGGGAAAAATTATTTTAACTTTAAAATATTATTTAAAGCAGAAGCTCTTCACTAGGCATTTTTCAGATCCCCTAATGTGCTTGGCCCCATCCAGAGATTTTAATTTGGCTGCTCTAGAGCAGGTCCTAGGAATTGAAATGTGTTTAAACAACCTCCGCAGTTGATAATCACTATTTGGAACTACTCTAACTTAACTATTTCTTCCAGAAGTACCTGTCAGAGGGAAGGTAAATATATCAACATTTGGCCACAACCTTTCTCTGTTCAATTTTGGTATGGGAAGGAAAAAGTACCAAAACTGAGTCTAAAAAGTGAAAATCAGGATGATAAGAACTCTAGAAAGAAATCATTTAATAATGACACTGAGCTCTTACTGCATTAATAGAGAACTGTATCAGTTTTCTTATAAAGACTGTAAGAAATAATTTTAAAAACTCAAAAAACCCCCAAACCCAACCCCCCCCCCCAACCCCCACTGAAAACAGGTAATAATATTCA
>SJYA01000017.1:277376-337188 GCA_006410615.1 Neotragus moschatus | reverse complement strand
AGTTCACCATTTCCATCTTTATAAAAGTGCCACCAAGCTGGAGCATTCCATTTAGTGCTCATTTGCTCAGTCCTGTCTGACTCTTTGCAACACCATGGACTGTAGCCCACCAGGCTCCTCTGTCCATGGAATTCTCCAGGCAAAAACACTAGATTGGGTTGCCACTTCCTTCTCCAGAGGATCTTCCTGACCCAGGGATTGAAAGTGTTTTCTATGTCTCCTGCATTGTAGGCAGACTTTTTACCCACTAAGCCATCGGGGAAGCCCAGTCATGTTGAATGGCACTGACTTGGGCGGTCTAGCCTTACAAAAACAACACTGGCCTAGTGGGATTCAGGGATATAAAAAGAAATACCTCCAGTTTTATTAGAAACAAGATGCCAGGGAACAAACAGATTTGAGACTTTGGGCAGCTAACTACAAAAAAGTTGGCAGTCTAGGGTCACACTAGGACAGAAAATGAAGTTCTACTGATTAGAAGTTTCAATAGGATCTAATTTCTTTTTTTAAAATGTGGACCATTTTTAAAGTCATTATTGAATTTTTTACAATACTGCTTCTGTTTTCTGTTTTTGTTTTTTGGCCACAAGGCATGTGGGGTCTTAGCTTCCTAATCAGGGATCAACCCTGTACAGCCTCCTGCACTGGAAGGTGAAGTCTCAACCACTGGACCATCAGGGAAGGCCCAGAATCTACTCATTTTAAAAGTTAAAAAAATAAATTTTTAGCATGTTATTCTCATTTTGTCCTAAAACAAGTATTTCTCATACATGAACTCAATGAACATACTGTGATAAGATCAAGACAACCACATCTGCAGTTAATAGTTCATTGATATTTTACAAAATAGCAGCTGTATATGACAATCAGTGAAGTTATAAAATACACTTCAGTAATATAAATGCAGTGACCAAAAGAAATGGTAAAATTTATAGTATAATCAAAGCTGTAAAGTTAAGATAACCAGTATTTACATCTCAAACTCTTTTGACAAAATCAGGATAACTTATATATATATATAATAGTAATATGTGAATATATGATAACTCAAGGAATAAAAGTCCCTTCCCCTATTTTTCTTGATGAATAATTGACAGCTTATTGCATACACCTAAAATGTAGAATTTGAAAAAACCTTTTAACAGCACATTTCAAATATGAGCTACCATGAAGTTTTTCCATTTCATTTGAATATAACTAATACTTCTGATTCAAACTAAATGCAAATCAAAACTGGACCAGTTTCAGAGTTCAAAATACAGAATGCCTTAGTTCAAGTTCAGTGGAGTTTTCTACATCACCATCTCTGCCAGTTCTAGCTGTGCTGTGATCACCTGGGTCACAAGTTTACCTGGTCTGCTGGAGGAAAGCTATGGCTCGAAAGCCGATGTCTTTCCTATAAACAGCTCCCTCAAACTTTATAGCGGCAAGTCCTCTCCTGGCTTCTTCAAGGGCTGAGATGAGATTTTCCCTGATGGCCGTGACAGTAAGAACCCTACCCCCGTTAGTCACCACTTTGCCATCTTTTAGGTCAGTGCCTGCTTGGAACACCTCCAGTCCTAAAGCCCGAGCCTCAGGAAACCCTGTGAGAGAGAGCATATTTGATACATCAATTACAATAATAATATTATACACTGTGGTTTATTCATTTTGAGATGGTTTTTAAAAAATATAATCTTTATTTCACTTAATTTCACTTAAATCAATCTTCACAAGAATCCTAACAGAAAGGAATTATGTGATATAACAGTAAATCAATTCTTCCTCCTAAGAACAGCCTGTTCTGCTCTAGGGTGACAACTGTATTACACTAAAGCTTTGTGTTATCATAGATCTCATGTAAGAATGATTATTTCAATGAACAGGAAAAAAAAAGGCAAGCTCTGAAAAGTTCGGTACTAGAAGTACAGTTATTTCCTCTTAAAAAGTAAAAAACTTAAACATCAATGAATAAATCCTGATCACTTTTTACTGAAGAGTAAAAGAATTTTTTTGCTTTACCACAGCTAACTAGATAAGGTTGCTTTTCCTTTTAAAATATTTTTAAACTATATTTTCTAAATCCTCAGTTTGTCCTTTTCCTTTTCTCTTTTAGCACCGTATTTGGTAATGTTAAATTTTTTCTGTATCAATTAAAAAAAAAGTTTTTTTTTAAAATTGAAGCATAGTGGTTTATAATATTGTGTCTTCTCTTGGTGTTTCTATAAGATAGGGGCATTTAGTCACAGATACCAAAATATCTGGTGTTATCAGTTCAGTTCATTCGCTCAGTCGTGTCCCACTCTGCGACCCCATGAACCACAGCACCCCAGGCCTCCCTGTCCATCACCAACTCCCGGAGTTCACCCAAACTCATGTCCATTGAGTCAGTGATGCCATCCAGCCATCTCATCCTCTGTCGTCCCCTTCTCCTCCTGCCCCCAATCCTTCCCAGCATTAGGGTCTTTTCCAATGAGTCAACTCTTCGCACAACTCCAAAGTACTGGAGTTTCAGCTTTAGCATCAGTTCTTCCAATCAACACCCAGGACTGATCTCCTTTAGATCAGTCCATCTTTAGGATGGACTGGTTGGATCTCCTTGCAGTCCAAGGGACTCTCAAAAGTCTTCTCCAACACCACAGTTCAAAAGCCATCAATTCTTCAGCATTCAGCTTTCTTCACCGTCCAACTGTCACATCTGTAAGCCTTGACTAGACGGACCTTTGTTGGCAAAGTAATGTCTCTGCTTTTAATATAATATCTAGGTTGGCCATAACTTTCCCTTCCAAGGAGTACGAGTCTTTTAATTTCATGGCTGCAAGCAACATCTGTAGTGATTTTGGAGCCCCCCAAAAATAAAGTCTGACACTGTTTCCCCATCTATTTGCCATGAAGTGATGGGACCAGATGCCATGATCTTAGTTTTCTGAATGCTGAGTTTTAAGCCAACTTTTTCACTCTCCTCTTTCACTTTCATCAAGAGGCTCTTTAGTTCCTCTTCACTTTCTGCCATAAGGGTGGTGTCGTCTGCATATCTGAGGTTATTGGTATTTCTCCTAGCAATCTTGATTCCAGCTTGTGCTTCTTCCAGCCCAGTGTTTCTCATGATGTACTCTGCATAGAAGTTAAATAAGCAGGGTGACAATATACAGCCTTGACATACTTCTTTTCCTATTTGGAACCAGTCTGTTCTTCCATGTCCAGTTCTATCTATTGCTTCCTGACCTGGTGGTATCAGTAATATCCAATATTGGGGCATCAGAAACTATTACACTTGTCACTAAAACTTTAGGGAAATTTCACTGATACAAAGATCTTGATTCTATCCCTTCCCTTCCTTTGTTTTAAAAGGCAATCAGTTCCTAACTGACAAGTTACCATGTGTGATATTTACAGGGCAATGGACTTCCTGTCTGGGTAATACAGTAAATAGAGTGTCTGGAACTTATTTACCATTGTAAAACACTGAGTTATGGTGTTCGAGAAGACTACTGAGAGTCCCTTGGACTGCAACCAGTCCATCCTAAAGGAAATCAGTCCTGAATATTCTTTGGAAGGACTGATGTTGATTGAAGCTGACAATACTTTGGCCACCTCATGCAAAGAACTGACTCATTTGAAAAGACCCTGATGCTGGGAAAGACTGAAGGCAGAAGGGGATGATAGAGGATGAGATGGTTGGATGGCATCACTGACTCAATGGACATGAGTTTGGGTAAACTCTGGGAGTTGGTGATGGACAGGGAGGCCTGGCGTGCTGTGGTTCAAGGGGTCGCAAAGAATTGGACAACACTGAGTGACTGAACTGAACTGAACCTATGTAGTTTATACTTATGTTCCTCTGACTCATATATTCCTATTATCTTACTGGCTCTCAGAGGATGGACGAGAAAGGTGGGCCTGGGTGATTCTCCGTAAACTTGGCTAGGCCCACTTAAGTCTTCATTGTGCAGAAAGGAAAATGGATAGCAGTTCCTAAATACAGCAATTTTAGATATCTGGACACCCATATCCAAGCAACAAGCAACAGAGTTATGTTAAGAACCCCTGAAAAGTTACTGATGGCCTCATACCCTTACAGGGAGCTTTCCATGGGAGAAATGCCTACTGTGGTACTGTTCACATTGTCTCCCAACCTTGCATTCTCTGATGTTTACCTGTTATCTCTACACCCTTGATGCAGTCTCCTGGATAACCTTTACTTGCCATGACCACAGTTAGGGCAGCACAGTTGTCCAGCCAAACAGGCAGAGATGTGCAGAGCAAGCCATCTAAGGTAGACTGAATCACTTCATAAAGATCACTTTTAAGAAGTGGGAGAATCACCTGGAAAAAACACAATCAATATGACAACTGAGAGAAATTTCAATTCTCTTGGGACATTTTATTCACCGAAATACCAGAATTTGCATTATATTTCTCAAAGGTAATTATTTCAAGGTTGAAAAATCCTAAGATTAAAATAGTACACATCTTTTTTACTCACTTGGCACTCTGGATCACCAAAACGGCAATTAAATTCCAGAACTTTGGGGCCGTTCTTGGTCAGCATTATACCAGCATAGAGGACACCTTCATTAAAAAAGAAAAAGAAACTT
Organism: Neotragus moschatus; assembly: GCA_006410615.1. NCBI lineage: Eukaryota > Metazoa > Chordata > Mammalia > Artiodactyla > Bovidae > Neotragus > Neotragus moschatus. Next base: position 332,611 of record SJYA01000017.1, on the reverse strand, counting down.
TAATGCAGACATTGTATTGTGACTATGAAATTTAGAATATAGACTCAAGGTTTTGGAATGACCATAACCAATGTTACAACAATGGTCAATAAAAAGGTGGTTTAAAAAAAAGAGAAAATGCTGTAAACTTCCTCCATGAATTATGTCCACAATGACATCCATGTGCTTACCTGTGTATGGCATACCCTCCTCCCGCATGCCATCCACTGTCCTCTGAAGAATGGTATTTTTAATTTTTAGCAACAAATCCTTAGAAACCTGGGGAATACAGGGAAATATTTAAACGTAATTGGTATTAAACTAAAAAGTCCCCACATTGAGGCTCCTTTGTATACTTCCAATATAGTGTGCATACCTCGTAAGCCTGTAAGTTGAAAATCTAAGAGGTTATAAAATTAATTACAGAAATCAGAGTTAGAGTTAGTTCTTATATTAAAATCATTTTCACCAAACGGTAGTTTTAATACATAAAGTCTAAAGTGAACCGTGTTTGCTTTTTAATCTTTTAGTTAAGAAAAATATCAAAAAGGCACCATGTCATTAGCACTAATGCTAAGTCACTTCAGTTGTGTCCGACTCTGTGCGACCCCACAGATGGCAGCCCACCAGGCTCCAATGTCCCTGGGATTCTCCAGGCAGGAATACTGGAGTGGGTTGCCATTTCCTTCCCCAATGCATGAAAGTGAAAAGTGAAAGTGAAGTCACTCAGTCGTGTCCGACTCTTAACAGACCCCATGGACTGCAGCCTACCAGGCTCCTCCATCCATGGGATTTTCTGGGCAAGAGTACTGGAGTGGGGTGCCATTGCCTTCTCTGGTTATTAGCACAATTTTAACTATCATCAGTGAAAGGAAATGTAAGTTTCTAAGTGCTATTTATAATATACACAATGCAGATTTTTCTAAAACTGTCCAGGAATTGTGTGCAAACATACTTTATCCATTATAGTAGAAACAGAACAAATGATAGTCTGATTTGCTTTTTGATGCACCGCACCCACTCTTACTAAGCACTTGTTGGCCCCTGCATATCCAAAGATGCATAACTAATTCCAGATTATAATTGGCTCAAGGGGTAAAAACAGGGTATAGAAAGGAGGGGCTGGAAGGATCTGTTTAATCCACAAAGTTAGTTTCACAAAGGCTTTTAGAAAAGGTTAGTTTTAGAGTGAGGCCATAAAAGATATTTTTCATTTATCAGGAAAACCAATTTGCTGATTAGTAATGTCATTTACAGGAAAAAAAAAACAAACCGGAAAAGTGTCTAAGAGTTCTTTGCAAAGACCAAATGATGACTACCTGAGGGGCTGGACAGTAGGCTCCCATTCCCCCCGTGTTGGGGCCCTGATCGCCTTCCAGCAATCGCTTATGGTCCTGTGCTGGAGGCATGGGGGCCACAGTCCGTCCATCAGTGAAGCACAGACACTGCAGAAAAAACAAACAGTCCACTTAAACTTCAATGCCAAAAAGTTAAAAAAAAAATTTCATAAGCAGAACTATACATACCTTAACTCCATTAGAGGGTTTTTTTTAAAGTAAAATGATTTAAAACACAAATAACTTTCCTAGATCAAGTATCAAAAGATTTTGTATATTCAATTCTGAAGGATCTGTAATTTTTGAGCTAGGTTGGTCAAGGGGCAGGTCAAGCTACTCCCAAAAGTAAAATAGTTCAACCTTCCCCCTCTTCAAATAATGTGTGATATAAGTCCAGTTCCCCTACTGATACACTAGGGGTGATTTAAAGAAGATAAATTACTTTCTCATTTGTATCCAAAATAGTAAACACATACAAATTCCTTTGTATTGCTCAGTTTATGCTCTTGGCTGAAGCAACCAGAACAAATCAAGCCTTTTTTGGGGATCATAGATCAGATAACACAGCATATACTCTATACAAGTTCAAAAGATGGATATACGTACAGACACCTCTTCTCCTTCAAGAAGTTCTTCAATGACAACTGTTTCTCCTGCTTCTCCGAAAGCTTTACCCTTATTGGAAATAAAAAAACAAAGAGAAATTATAAGCTTTCATTACTTATTTAATCGGCTGCTGTCATTTGCACCATTTGTATAATGAACCAATGCACTAGTTTATAATTTCTCTTTCCCTTTCTGAAAGCTGCATAGGAACATATGAACGTCTCCTATTTTTAAAAGTGGCAACAATGTAGAGTTAGCAGTGGTACAGAAGAAATGAATACATCATTAGAACCCTCCTGGGTAGCCTACTTTCCAGGTTCAATAAGGGAACAGAAAAACAGATGTTTTCATCATCACTTCTTCACTCTTATTTCCGATTACAATTATGTTTGGTTATAGTAATTATACCGCAGAGTCTGTGAAAGCAGATTTCCAAAAGATGGAGAAACCCAAAACAACCAAGATGGATCATAAAAGCAAAACATTAGGGGCTTCCCTGGTGGTCCAATGATTGGGAATCCGCTTGCCAGTGTGGTGGTCCAGGGTTCAATACCTAGTCTGGGAGAGTTCTGCATGATCTAGAGTAGCTAAGCCCCACGTGCATAACTACTGAGCCTGTGTGCTGCAACTGCTGAAGCCCATGAGCCTGGAGTCTGTGCTCCATAGCAGGAGAGGCCACTGCAGAGAGGCCGGGGCCCCACTGTGAGGAGTGGCCACCTGCCAGCCTGCCTGCTGTCAAAGCCTGTGTGTGGCAGTGAAAACCCAGTGCAGCCAAAAATAATACTTTTTTTTTCTTAAAAAAAAAAAAAAAAAAAAATAAAAAGCAAAATATATTAAAATAAAAAGCAATATATATTAACATTGTTTCACTTTTCACCAAGAACAGATACTTGTTTTTAAAGAGATGGATTATAATACATAGTATTATAAACAGTAACTACTACGCATTTTCCTCATCTTGAGAATAAGAATTTGTAAGTATTTGCAAAATTGGGAGTAGTTATCCAGTGTGACTAGAAAATTATGAACGTTTTTCAGAAGGATAAACTTACCTGCATAATCTCTCTGACAGCTTCACAGGCCTCCTCTTTGCTCTTGGCAACAATTACCCCTTTCCCAGCTGCAAGACCACTGGCCTTCACAACCAAAGCGGGGAAGTCTGCACTGTGAAGACAGAGGAAGTTTCAGTATTCAGTAGATCCTTACAATTCAAAAGTTTAAAACACTTTCAGATTTTATGATGATATGCTATATCAACAACTAAAAAGCAGAAAGAAAAAAAACAGCTAACACCATTTTGATGTATTTCCTGCTAGGATTCTTTTCTTCTGTATTCCTCTGTACATACGATCATATGGTATATACGATTTTGCTTTTCTCACCTACCCTGAGAGCATATCAACAAATCTTTGGGAGAAGAAATAGCAGCAGTATAGCATGGATAAGGAATGATCTTTAAGATACAAAGTATTGAATCATGGACCAATATAAGCACAGATACATAATTTCTCCAAGTACACATAAAAAACTGTTGTTGGTAGTTTTTTCTGTTGAGTAGACCTGGAGATCCAGGAGACTTATCCAAAGTAACTAAATTGTTACATCCAACGAATCTGGCTACTAGAAAACAATATAACTTCAATGTAGAATAAACAAGAATAACAAAAATGAAAACTATGGATCAGAGGTTCGTGACATTGTATAAGAGGCAGGGATCAAGACCATCTCCAAGAAAAAGAAATGCAAAAAGGCAAAATGGTTGTCTGAGGATGCCTGAAAAGAGAAGCTAAAGGCAAAGGAGAAAAGGAAAGATATACCCATTTGAATGCAGAGATCCAAAGACTAGCAAGGAGATATAAGCCTTCCTCACTTATCAATGAAAAGAAATAAAGGAAAACAATAGAATGGGAAAGACTAGTGATTTCTTCAAGAAAATTAAGAGATACCAAGGGAACATTTCATGTAAAGATGGGTACAATAAAAGACAGAAATGGTATGGATCTAACAGAAGCAGAAGATATAAGAAGGGGAAAGAATACGCAAAAGAACTATACAAAAAACATCTTCACGACCCAGATAATTATGATGGTGTGATCACTCACCTAGAACCAGACATCCTGGAATCAAAGTCATGTGGGTCTTAGGAAGCATCATTGTGAACAAAACTAGTAGAGGTGATGAAATTCCAGTGGAGTTATGCCAAAATCTTGAAAGATGATGCTGTGAAAGTGCTGCACTCAATATGCCAGCAAATTTGGAAAATTCCGCAGTGGCCACAGAACTGGAAAAGGTCAGTTTCCATCCAAATTCCAAAGAAAGGCAATGCCAAAGAATGCTCAAACACACAATTGCACTCATCTCACACGCTAGCAAAGTAATGCTCAAAATTCTCCAAGCCAGGCTTCAACAGTAGGTGAACTGTGAACTTCTAGATGTCCAAGCTGGATTTAGCAAAAGCAGAGGAACCAAAGGTCAAATTGCTAACATTTGCTGGATCATTGAAAAAGCCAGAGAGTTCCAGAAAAATGTCTGCTTTATTGACTATGCCAAAGCCTTTGACTGTGTAGATGACAACAAATTGTGGNCAAGCCAGGCTTCAACAGTAGGTGAACTGTGAACTTCTAGATGTCCAAGCTGGATTTAGCAAAAGCAGAGGAACCAAAGGTCAAATTGCTAACATTTGCTGGATCATTGAAAAAGCCAGAGAGTTCCAGAAAAATGTCTGCTTTATTGACTATGCCAAAGCCTTTGACTGTGTAGATGACAACAAATTGTGGAAAAAACTCTGAAAGAGATGGGAATACCAGACCACCTTACCTGACTCTTGAGAAACTTCTGTACAGATCAGGAAGCAACAATTAAAACTGGCTATGGAACAACCGACTGGTTCCAAATCGGGAGAAGAGTACATCAAGGCTGTATATTGTCACCCTGCTTATTTAACTTATATACAGAGTAAATCATGAGAAACACTGGTCTGGATGAAGCACAAGCTGGAATCAAGATTGCTGGAAGAAACATCAATAACCTCAGACAAAGAGATGATACCACCCTTATGGCAAAAAGTGAAGAACTAAAGAGCCTCTTGATGAAAGTGAAAGAGGAGAGTGAAAAAGTTGGCTTAAAACTCAGCATTCAGGAAATTAACATCATGGCATTTGGTCCCATCACTTCATGGCAAATAGACGGTAAACAGTGGAAACAGGGACAGGCTTTATTTTCTTGGGCTCCTATATCACTGCAGATGGTGACTGCAGCCATGAAATTAAAAGACACTGGCTCCTTGGAAGAAAAGTTATGATCAACCTAGATAGCATATTAAAAAGCAGAGATATTACTTTGCCAACAATGGTCCATCTAGTCAAAGCTATGGTTTTTCCAGTGGTCATGGATGTGAGAGTTGGACTATAAAGAAAGCTGAGCGCCAAAGAATCAATGCTTTTGAAGTGTGGTATTGGAGAAGACTCTTGAGAGTCCCTTGGACTGCAAGGAAATCCAACCAGTCCATCCTAAAGGAAATCAGTCCTGAATATTCACTGGAAGAACTGATGTTGAAGCTGAAACTCCAATACTTTGGCCACCTGATGCAAAGAACTGACTCATTTGAAAAGACCCTGATGCTGGGAAAATGAAGGCAGGAGGAAAAGGGGTCGTCAAGAAGATGAAATGGTTGGATGGCATCACCAACTCAACGAACATGAGTATGAGTAAACTCTGGGAGTTGGTGATGGACAAGGAGGCCTGGCGTGCTGCAGTTCACGGGGTCGCAAAGAATTGGACATGACTGACCAACTGAACTGAACACAAAAACATACCAAGTAGCTTAGATGTATCAACAAAAAAAAAGGCAAAGGCATGCATCTTCCAACATTCATTGATTGATCAATGTTTTCCATAGAATAAAGAACAAGATGTTTAATTTCACGATTTAGGATTGAACAGTGGTGGCAGAGGCCAAGGGATGATTCTTCTCTCTAGTTAATTATTTATGAAAAAAAAAAATCCATACCTCTATGTTGTAAGATGCTGCTGGTGCTAAGTTGCTTCAGTTNCATTGATTGATCAATGTTTTCCATAGAATAAAGAACAAGATGTTTAATTTCACGATTTAGGATTGAACAGTGGTGGCAGAGGCCAAGGGATGATTCTTCTCTCTAGTTAATTATTTATGAAAAAAAAAAATCCATACCTCTATGTTGTAAGATGCTGCTGGTGCTAAGTTGCTTCAGTTGTGTCCGACTCTGTGTGACCCCATAGACGGCAGCCAACCAGGCTCCCCCGTCCCTGGGATTCTCCAGGCAAGAACACTGGAGTGGGTTGCCATTTCCTTCTCCAATGCATGCAAGTAAAAAGTGAAAGGGAAGTCGCTCAGTCGTGTCCAACTCGTAGCAACCCCATGGACTGCAGCCTTCCAGGCTCCTCCGTCCATAGGATTTTCCAGGCAAGAGTACTGGAGTGGGGTGTCACTGCCTTCTCCAATGTTGAAAGACGCCAATATATCAATTTGGCTAACAGTGCATGGCTATAGAACCAAATGTATCCTTTCCCCCTATAAACTATTCAGCAGAATTGTTAAAAAGCTTATTCTTCTGCAAAGACACAAGAGTGAATCTTGTTTTATTTTGATGATGGAAAAAGGCAACCTATATTATATGAGTTTTCCCCTAGAATTACCTTACTATAAACTCGTAACAGTGACTTACATTCCAATATCATAACAAGATAACAAGACAACTGCCCTTCACAGGCCGTCTTCTATCTACCTCATAATGAAGTCACAGGCTTTTTCAGGTTTAGTGAAAGCTCTCCATCTTGCTGTTGAGATTCCATGTCGGTCCATAAACTCTTTAGCAAATCTCTTGCTGGACTCTAACTGAGCTGCTTCTGCTGTGGGGCCAAAGCACCGAACTCCCACAGAGTTCAGGTTCCCAACAATTCCTAGTGATGGAAATAAGCAGCCTTAGTCAGGTCTGTGCAGGGCCTTTTCATTCTAAAGAATTAGGAGTAGACTAAATCTACACTGAGATAAGGCAGATGGAAGAGAGTAGGAAACACAAACATTTTTCATGTTTTCTACAAGATATAACAAAATGCTACTTGCACATGATTCAAGTACAACAAAAATTTATGTGACATTCAAATATATGGATAGAACAGAATAAAAACAAAATATTTCTCATGGCTGCAAATTTGATCTCTCATTCAAATTTACTCATATTATTATTTGTATTATCCACAATAGTAACGCCTGGGAGAAAAAAAATCCTAGAATTTATCAATTTCAAGAGTGAAAACTTTTTCCAAGGTAATGTTGTTATTAGGAAACCTCATCTGTAAAATGTATGAGATTAGATGATCTCCAAGCTCCTACTGGCACAGTAGAAATCATAACAATAAACAGAAATGAACTTTACCAGCAGCTAGAGGTGCCTCTGGTCCAACAACTACAAATTCAATTTTCTCATCTTTGCAGAACTGTGCAAGGGCAGTATGATCACTAACTGAGATGTCTGTGAAAAGAGAAAAGAAACAAACCCATCTTGTTTATATAAACACACTTTGTTTAAGGTATAATAAGTAAGTGTCTTCCTGAAGTCTAAGTACTATACTCTGGTATGCCTGTCGATTGTTGATTTTTAGTGCTGCAGGAGAGTTTCACCATGAGAAATTCAGAGTAGAGTACATTAGGCTAACCAAGAAAGCTGAGTTCTCTGTTATAACTACAGTGACAGAGAACTGAATAAGTTTCCCAAGAGGTATACTCTGACTGTAGTGTTCATGTCACTAGTGTTGATTATAAACAAAACAGTGTATCAGAGAATATACTTAGAAACTGGCCTTTTAAATGTCTTTCATTCAAGATTTACTAAAAATTACTATGTGCTAGATAACTGTCCTAGTCACTGAGTTAAGACAAACAGGGTCCCTACACTTAGGATGCTTATATTTCACTATGGGAATACTGGGTTATGACTATCCAAGCAAACTAATAAAGTTAGGCAAATCTGATATGAAGTAAATTGGGAGGCTATTTCTGACTAAGCCAGGCAGGGGGCTCTTTGTGCAAAGATGTTTAAGCTAAGAATAGAATGGTGATTTTATGATCTTCCTCACTTTCCCAACCTACCAACAAGGTAAATCTTCTTTCTCAACAAAGTTCTAAGTAGCAGTGGGATCAACCATATACTGAGCATGAGTTCATTTTATAGGCACTCTTCCACTTCACTGTATCTGGGCCACCATTCCTAATCTGGCTGAAGTCTCCAATTACTCTGCACATATGTGGTGTTTGTGATGTATAGGGAGTACGTGCAGAAAAGGTAGAGTTCTCAGTGTACAGAAACTGCCTGAAGGGGATAAGGATGGAATACCATGAACTCTGGGTTAGTAGGTGCAAACACAACTGGGCCGAGCAGAGCCAACTATCTCAGCACAGCAAAGGAAGATGACACACCTAACCTGTCAATACAAGTGATGGAAGTCTCATAACAATCTTGGGAGATTTTCATGGGCTGGTCCATGTAACAGCAATTACAGCTGGATAAAATGTGCCAATACTTAAAAACAAAACAAAAAACCCCTCACTCCCAGAGCTAAGATCCCAGGGAAGTAGATATTTTCCTATTTATCTTTTATCTGTGGTCCTGTGTACACAATCATCTTCTCCCAGTTTGTGGTTCACTGGATCTATGTTTTCCCTGTAAATACTATATGCCATGCAGAGTACTAGGCACAGTACACACAGTGCAGAATCAGACAGGCGAGTTCCTTGCTCTCATGCAGTTTACATTTTAGAGCTTCTGTTCTAGGAGGAAAGTGAAGATAAGAGACAGACAAGAGAAAAGTAAAAGACACAGGTAACAGTTCACTTTAGGAAAGTCCTCTTTGAGGAGGTAACGTAAGTTGAGACCTGAATGAGGAGGAGCCAGTCATGCTGGGGGTGAGAACAAAGTGCAAGGCAGCTCTGTTTGGGAAACTGCCAGGACTACATGGATAGAGCACCAATGAAAAGAAAACAAAGAATACAAAAGATCAGGCTGGAAAGGCAGAGGCCAGATCACAACAGGTTTTGTAAGCAACAGTAAGGAGTTTGAGTTTTATGCTAACTACTACGAGAAGTTATTGGAGAGTTTAATGCAGCATAAGAACTGATCAAGCTTCCCTGATGGCTTAGAGGTTAAAGCATCTGCCTGCAATGTGGGAGACCTGGGTTTGATCCCTGGGTGGGGAAGATCCCCTGGAGAAGGAAATGGCAACCCACTCCAGTATTCTTGCCTGGAGAATACCACTGACAGAGGAGCCTGGTGGGCTACAGTCCACGAGGTCACAAAGAGTCGGACAAGACTGAGTGACTTAATTAAGAATTGATCACCTTCTTATATTTACCGGTGGAAGAGATAAAGGCTGCGATCTATTATGGAATAAGAATTAGCAGAACTTACATTTAATAGCACTGCTCAATTTTTCATTCCCCAAAATATATACCCGAATACCTTGAATCTGTATTAGGTACTTCTTTGTGACTTTCTTATTAGACATGTTTTAAAGGTTTAAACTAATTTAAGGTAAGGAAGTGCTTGCTATACTCTGAACAACAGGATACCTTAAATTTACAACATATGGCAACTATTCAAATTATCACATACATTTTTGGGTTAAGCAAAGCATTAGAATCTGAACAGCGATTGACTATTAAAAAGAACAGATGTGGTTGACAGTTTATCATTTGTAATTGTTCACTTTTACTTTAAAAAAGTGATTACCAGTATTTGAAATCTTCTCAGAGCAGGCAGTGCCTGCATTTCCTGGGGTAACCAACACTTGTTTGACATGAGTGGACTGTGCAAGTTTCCAAGCCAGCGTGTGTTCCCGTCCTCCATTGCCAATGACAAGTACTCGGGCTGCCATGGTGCTATCTGCAAAGCAGGTATTCAGCAGGAAGATGAAAACTGCAGAGAGAAAACCACAGTTGACTGCTTTAAACTGGGATTCATAATTTAAGAAATATGACTGTACTCTTAAGGATTAGTGTGGTACTTTATAAGTAAAGCAGACTGGCCTAGAGAGCTTGATTAAAAAAAAAAAAAAAAAACTCCGAACAATCACCCTTTCTAGGGCTTCACTTTTAGAAGATTTAATAATCATCAAACCTCAGTTAAAAATGAGTCTTAATGTTGTTCCAGTGGTTAAGAATCCATCTTCCAACGCAGGCGACATGGGTTTTATCTCCGGCCAGGGACCTAAAACACCACATGCCATGCAGCTTGCATGCACAATATACTATTGTGCTGCTGCTTGAGCGCCACAGCTACAGAGAAGCCTGTGCGCCACAAAGAAGACCTGATGCAGCCAAATAAATAAATAAATTCTGATGGCCATATAGCCTCTGTTGCAATTACTGAACTCTGCCATTGAAGCACAAAGAGCAGCCTTGGACAAGAGATAAATGTGGCCTGGCTATGCTCAGCAAAAACTTACACAAAACAGGCATGGGCTGTAGGTCATAGTTTGCCTATTTCTACTCTAAGCAACAAGAAGCTGTAAGAGGTTTATAGACAATTAAGTGTGGCTATGTTTCAATAAAACTACTTATGGACATAGCAATTTAAATTCTGCATAACTGTCATAGAAACATCACTTTTACTTTTTTCCCCCTAACCATTTAACAACATAAAAATTACTCTTATTTAGTGAGCTGTACAAAAACAGGTAGTAGGAAGGATTGGCACCAAGAGCTATAGTCTGCTGATTCCCATTTAAGAAGTTGGTGCATGGCTTCCTCGGTGGTGTAGCGGTTAAGAATCTACCTGCCAATGCAGGGGACACAGGTTTGATCCCTGGTATGGGAAGATCCCATATGCCTTGGAGCGTTAGTTGCATGTGTGTCACAACTACTGAACTAGCGTTCTAGAGCCCAGGAGCCCTTCTGGGCCCCCTTCCCCTAGAGCCCCTGTTCCAAAACAAGAGAAGCCACCAGGATGAAAGGCCCATGCACTACAACAAAGAGAAGACCCTGCTCTCTGTAACTAGAGAAAGCAAAAGCAAAGCAAAAAAGATCCAGTGCAGCCAAAAATACAAATAAGTAAATAAATTTTAAAAAAAAAATACAATATGCTGGCAAAGGGACTTCCTTGGTGGTCCAGTGGTTAAGAATCTGCCTTTCAATGCAGGGGATGTGCGTTCCATTCCTGGTTGGGGAATGAAGATCCCATGAGCCAAAGGGCAGCTAAGCCCATGGGATGCAGCAGCCCCCTTCTCCCAAAGGAAATTGGTGGAGAAGGCAAAAATCAAATTTAAACACATCTCACTTAGTTCTGACATCTGATCCTGAGCAGGATGGGTAACTCTCTCTCCGCTCAAATTAGCATGTGACCTTGGTTAAGCTCTTACTGTCTGCAATTCAATTTCTATGCATCTTACAAGGTGGAATTAACATGCCTTAAGAGGCATAATGAGAATTGAAATGCCATTTATTTACAAGTAATTAGTACAACTGCATACACTCAGTAGTAAAAGAATGCTAACATGCTACATTTGATTACTTTTGTCTAAACTGATGCTTCAGGGATAGAAATTCTAGAAAGCCAAAACAGTGAATAATCTGTCATATTTGTCATATTCATTTACTAATTTTCAGAAGACACCTAATTATGCAGAATGCAAACTGGTAACAGGAAAAACAAATCGGTTACTTACGAAATACTAGGAATACATATTTAAAGAAAAATCTAAGTTGATAATATAAAACACTTCTTGAGCACTTCTTGCCAGATGCTACTCTAAATGCTTTTAATTTTAAAATTCTATGAGGTAGATAGGATTACTATGCCCACTTTGCTGATAAACATACCTGAGGTTCAGTTAGGTTAAGTAACTTGCTGCAGGTCACATAGATCAGAAGGTGAGATTCCAACAGAGGCAATTTTGCTTTAGATACAATTGAAAATATGAAGAAGAAAAAAATTTACTAAGTTATCTCAGAAAGGAAAACGGTCAATGGAAAACACAGACTTGCCATGTATTCTGAAATATTTGAAATAAATACACCTTTAAATCTAGAGAAGACATTAGTGTGAATTACAGGGGCAGTGAGGGTATCTATCGCAGTAGATCTGTGAAATAGTTTTAGGACTTAGACTGAGGGAATGTACATACAGGAGTGGCTAGGAGCCCTTCAGTCAGAGGACCTGGGATAGGGTTAAGACTTACTAGCTGGGAAACCTGGCGNTTTTAAATTAAAACAGTTCAAGTTAACGTTGGCTATTTTGACATGATATTCGAGGTGAGGATGGAAGGAGACTTTGAATTACTAGTAATTACTAAATTTAGTAAGTGGAAAGTGGTGTTCCTATATTGGTCTAAATATTGTTGCTCTCTCTACCCCGATTAACCTATTTGACCAACACGCTGTTTTGGTCATCGCTACTAGTTTAGTCTTGGTTCCACACAATTTGAACGGGAAGAGACTTTCAAAGAAATAGTTGCTTACTCAGAAAGGAAAATCGCGTGGGTCATGTTATTTAGTGGTTGTCTTTTTGTATTTTTATTTTGTATAACGTAAACATTTGTTCCGAGTTCAAATGCATTGTTAGTTGTGTTTTAAAAAGTTGAGAGCTAGAATCAGACGTGAGGTGAATTTGAAAATTAGCCGGAAACTCAGATGTAAACTGAATGCTCCAATTAACATAAGGTTACGGGATAACGATAAAGATTTGCTGGAATTCTTTGCGTATACATTGTTTTTTAAGTGGGAAATACATCTGTTCATTGATTTAGTTGCTTTTTGAAATTTTGTAATATGCTACTTACTTTTAGGATGGTGAGAAACGACCCGAGCTAAGGGAATAGAATTTTCCTGGAAACTTTTTAATAGTTGCGTGCAATCAGTAGTTGTGTTTGTTGATTGTAATGTCTTGTTTCTGTACCTTTTAAAAATTAGGTTTTGTATTAGAAGTTTTATTGTAGAAAGTTTAGAAAAAATAGAGAAACGAATTTTAAAACACATGGTTATTGATCTTTATGTTCGTTCACTTTTTTTTCCTGTGCATACAGATGCACGTGTTTTGTGTGAAATGTGGTCATCTTGTTTTGTGTGTGTGTGTGTGTGTGTGTTTTTAACCTGTATATTGTGAACTTTTACCATGGTTTCAGTAGGCTTTGGAACATTTTCCCGGGCTCCACAGAATTCTGTTTATTGTAGGATTGTATTGATATTTAGGGGCCTTGAAATTTCCCTTTTTCAGTAATCGAATGAACATCCGGATAGCTTTAAGATGATTACTTTCTTACAGACTGCCTAGTTTTTTTTTTTTTAATCCCTACTTTTCTGATTTTTAAATACGTGGATTTTTTAGTAAGGTAAGCACAGTGTATTAGATAAAGCAGTGTATTACTGGAGGAATATTCAGCTTCTTTTCAAGTAACGTTATACATTATCAGTGTCAGGATTATTTGCTGTTTTAGTGAGCTGTAGTTTTTTTGTGTGTTTGTCATTTTTTTATGTATATTGGTTTGAGTGAGGAAGACTGATACTTAAATAGCTTTAAGTTTTTATATATAGATGGTTAGGAGTAAGAGCTCTGGTTTTGAATGCCAGCTTTACTGCTTAATAGATGTGTAACCTTCAGCTAGGCTTTTTTTGTTTTGTTTTGTTTTGTTTTCTCTGGGCCTCATTTTCCTCATTGAAAAATCAGAACAATAGTGCTGATTTCAGAGTTTGTGGGGATAAATGAGTTTAGAAATGTAGAGCCATGTGACCCTAATTAATAGTTAATGTTAAATAACATTTATTGTATGATTCATTGTATTAGAAAACCAAATATTCTTTAATAACATGAAAAGCTACTGAATTTTTTTGTTAAAGCTTAAATTACAGTAAGTCACACATGCTGTTGTGAAAGCATTTTTCGAAACAGTTTTGTAAATTTGTACAAAATAGTACAAGTGACAAATGATAAAAATAAATGATATATAAAAATGTATTTTCTGTCAAGATTCTTCTGTTTCTGTGAATTGAGAATATGTTAAGTGATTCATTCATTGACTTACTATAAATGAATTGGTTTACATGATTTTTGGTAACTGGGTGAAAACTACATAAGTGTATTTTTTCTTTTCAATATTGTGGCATTTCAGTAACTGAAGAGTTTCAACCTGATCTGAAGCTACCAGTTATACTTTTGACCAAATGTATGTGGCTAAATTTTTGTTCCTTCATATTGCTGATGGTGACTGTGATCCATCCAGAGGTGTAGCTTTATTGTCACTGTAGCGTTTACCATAATGTTAGGTAATGTGTTTTTCTTTGGTTTTGTGATTGTGATCTTAGTAATTTTTTTCCCCTGAAATATGCTGGTTGGGGACTATTTAGTTTTTTTTTTTTTTAAGAGCTTGGAAACCTGTTTTAAAGATTTTCTTAACTTTAACACTTTTGAAAACTAAGAAATTGTATGAAAATAAAAATGTGCCAACTGTAAGTGTTAAGGAAGCACTGTTGGTGGGGAAAAGGGGAATATCATCCAAAATTAAATACAAAATGGTGAAATGTATGAATAATATAAAGTTTTTTTAAATAAGTTACAAATATTTGTATGTCATGGTAGAATTATTAATGAATTTTGATAACTTTTCTTGTCAAGTGGAAGGAGTGAAGGACAGCTCAATGGTGAAACAAACACACCTATTGAAGGAAACCAGGCAGGTGATGCAGCTGCCTCTGCCAGGAGCCTACCAAATGAAGACATAGTTCAGAAGATAGAGGAAGTACTTTCTGGGGTCTTAGATACAGAATTACGATATAAGCCAGGTAAGTTGAAGATAATTACCTGTCCTGAAAGCTAAATTTTTAAAAATAGTTAATAGTTAAATAGTGTTTCCGATTGCAGGGTATTTAAGATGTTCATTAGACCTAAAATGTCAGTAAGTTGAATTTTTAATGTAACTGATTTACTGAAGACTTGCTTTGTTTATGTCCAGTTTTTGAAAATACAGNCCTGAAAGCTAAATTTTTAAAAATAGTTAATAGTTAAATAGTGTTTCCGATTGCAGGGTATTTAAGATGTTCATTAGACCTAAAATGTCAGTAAGTTGAATTTTTAATGTAACTGATTTACTGAAGACTTGCTTTGTTTATGTCCAGTTTTTGAAAATACAGCTGTACTTGTTTGCTTTACTGGTGGAATATAACTGTATTTGATTCAGTCTTGTGGTGCCTCAGTGCCAGGATTTTGAATATGGATTTTCATTGAAAAATTGTGTAAATGTCAAGTTTTGGAAGGTACAGGAGTCTGGACCAAATTGTAGTGATTTTAAAACCCTGGAAAGTTTTATTTTAAAGCTCAAACTTAGAGATTACCTTGTTTTTGCATCTACTTTTAAAGGTGCAATAAATAGGGAGGAAGCATTGCTGGATATTGAGCATTTGGAGAACTGATTAAATAATTGGTGCTTAGAAATGACTTAACAACCATCTTTTAGTTTTGGAAATGGAGACATTTTATGGATTAAAATAAAATTTTTTTTTTTTAGTATAGAGTATGGCTTAAAAAAATAGTATAGACTGGCCATGCTTAGATTCATGACTTGAGCAACTTTTTGTTGAAGTATAATGTAGATTTGGTGTATAATGTAAACAAGTAGCAGAAAATGGTTAGTTTTGCTTTGAAACAGATTTTGTCATGTGTTAATTCACTTTTTCCATAATCTTGATGACCTGGATTTCTGATGATCTTTTTCTGAGATCACTAAGGTTTATCAGATTTTATAGTAGCATTAGAGTAAACCTCATCTAGTAATAAACTATAAGCCATTTTTTGGTTTAGATACACAGATTGAAATGTTCTTAATTTCTTAAAGGGTTGTAAGTTAACTTCTTGGTAACTTTAGAAGAGTAATGAAGAGGTGTTACTTTTCCGAGAATACAGCATGAGTGAGAACTTAGGTTCCATGTTTTGCATTTGTTGCTCAGACCTTTGCATTCTTTATAAAAGCATTCCCTAGCATTTGCTGAGGGTTTACTTGATGGCAGGCGTTATTCAGTGTACTTGGCATGTTTTAACTCAGTTTGTCCTCTGCCTCTGAAAGACAGTGTCAGCAATTGAGTGGTGCATTGATTGAGTATGCAAAAGCAGACAGTCTGTTCTAAAGCCAGTGCCACATTGCTGCTTGTATGAGTAAATAGGGGTTATGAAATAGTCACAAAAATTATTCAGTATATGTATTTTTAGGAATTTTGATAGTTAATAATATGAAAGATGTTCGTCTGTAAGTGTAGTTTAAGTAACTTGTATATTAAGAGCTAGAGAAAATAATTGTTTTAGATGAACTTAGGAAAAATACATTTTAATGTAATTCTAAGAACTTTTGTAATAAATTAAGAACTTATTTTTAACCCTGGCTTTAGTTGTAGAAGAAGTATTGCAAAGGTGCCAGTCTTCAGATAGCTGGTTTATGGAAAATTACTTAACAGGAGATGTCTTACGGTATCTTAACGTGGAATGTAAGGTATTTATATGATTTATCTAAATCTATCTTGAGGAATATTTGACATAATTAATTTTCCTTAATTTCAGACTTGAAGGAGGCATCCAGAAAAAGTAGATGTGTGTCTGTCCAGACAGATCCTACTGATGAAATTCCTACCAAAAAGTCAAAGAAGCATAAAAAGCACAAAAATAAAAAGAAGAAAAAGAAGAAAGAAAAGGAGAAAAAGTATAAAAGACAGTCAGAAGAATCCGAGTCAAAGCCGAAATCACATCACGATGGGAACATAGAATCGGATTCCTTTCTGAAGGTTGATTCTGAACCTTCAGAGATGGCACTGGAGCATTCTGTAAGAGCATTTGGTCTATATGACACCAGTGAATCTCCCGCAGTTGTGCTTGAACCTCCTGTAGTTTCGATGGAGGTCTCAGAGCCACACATCTTAGAAACTCTGACGCCAGCTATGAAACATACAGAACTGTCAGTTGCATCTACATCAGTAGTCTCAGTGCAGTCAGAGCAGTCTGTGGCAGTAATGCTGGAACCATCCACAACAAAGATTCTGGATTCCTTTGCAACAGCACCAGTGCCTACAACAACAGTAGTGCTAAAGTCATCTGAGCCAGTGGTAACAGTGTCAGTGGAGTGTCAGATGAAATCTGTGCAGAAATCTTTGGAGAGCACACCTCCAGAGCCGTCAAAGATCATGTTGCTAGAGCCTCCAGTAGCAAAAGTGCTAGAGCTATCAGAAACTCTCGTGTCATCAGAGACACCTACTGAGGTGCACCCTGAGCCAAGCATGTCAACAACAATGGATTTTCCAGAGTCGTCAGCAACTGAAGTGCTAAGATTGCCAGAGCAGCCTGTAGAAGGACCATCAGAGATTGCAGATTCATCCATGACACGACCGCAGGAGATGCTGGAGCTGCCCAAGACCACAGCGTTGGAGCTGCAGGAGTCGTCGGTGGCCTCAGTAATGGAGTTGCCGGGGCCACCTGCGACCTCCGTGCCGGAGTTGCAGGGGCCCCCTGTGACTCCAGTGCTGGAGTTACCTGGGCCCTCTGCTACCCCGGCACCAGAGTTGCCAGGGCCCCTTTCTACCCCAGTGCCTGAGTTGCTAGGGCCCCCTGCGACAGCAGTGTCTGAGTTGACGGGGCCCTCTGTGACATCAGTGCCACAATTGTCACAGGAATTGTCAGGGCTTCCAGCACCATCTATGGGGTTGGAGCCACCACAGGAGGTACCAGAGCCACCTGTGATGGCACAGGAGTTGCCAGGGCTGCCTGCAGTGACAACAGCAGTAGAGTTGCCAGGGCAGCCTGTGGTAACAGTAGCAATGGAGTTGACCGAACAACCTGTGACGACGACAGAATTGGAGCAGCCTGTGAGGATGACAGCGGTGGAACATCCTGGGCAGCCTGAGGTGACAACGGCAACAGGGTTGCTGGGGCAGCCTGAGGCAGCAATGGTGCTGGAGTTGCCAGGACAGCCGGTGGCAACGACAGCGCTGGAGTTGTCAGGGCAGCCTTCGGTGACTGGGGTGCCAGAGTTGCCAGGGCTGCCTCCTTCGGCAACTAGGGCGCTGGAGTTGTCGGGGCAACCTGTGGCAACTGGGGCACTGGAGTTGCCTGGGCAGCTCATGGCAGCTGGGGCACTGGAGTTCTCGGGGCAGTCTGGGGCAGCTGGAGCACTGGAGCTTCTGGGGCAGCCTTTGGCAACAGGGGTGCTGGAGTTGCCAGGGCAACCTGGGGCGCCAGAGTTGCCTGGGCAGCCTGTGGCAACTGTGGCGCTGGAGATCTCTGTTCAGTCTGTGGTGACAACGGAGCTGTCAACGATGACCGTGTCGCAGTCCCTGGAGGTGCCCTCGACGACAGCGCTGGAATCCTATAATACGGTAGCACAGGAGCTGCCTACTACATTAGTGGGGGAGACTTCTGTAACAGTAGGAGTGGATCCCTTGATGGCCCAAGAATCCCATATGTTAGCTTCTAACACCATGGAGACCCATATGTTAGCATCCAACACCATGGACTCCCAAATGCTAGCGTCCAACACCATGGACTCTCAAATGCTAGCATCCAACACCATGGACTCCCAGATGTTAGCCTCTAGCACCATGGACTCCCAGATGTTAGCAACCAGCTCCATGGACTCCCAGATGTTAGCAACCAGCTCCATGGACTCCCAGATGTTAGCCACCAGCTCCATGGACTCGCAGATGTTAGCAACCAGCACCATGGACTCCCAGATGTTAGCCACTAGCTCTATGGACTCCCAGATGTTAGCATCTGGCACTATGGACTCTCAGATGTTAGCTTCTGGCTCCATGGATGCTCAGATGTTAGCGTCTGGTACCATGGATGCCCAGATGTTAGCATCTAGTACCCAAGATTCTGCTATGTTGGGTTCAAAATCTCCTGATCCCTACAGGTTAGCTCAGGATCCTTACAGGTTAGCTCAGGATCCGTATAGGTTAGGTCATGACCCTTACAGGCTAGGTCATGATGCCTACAGGTTAGGGCAAGACCCCTATAGATTAGGCCATGATCCCTACAGACTAACTCCTGATCCCTATAGGATGTCACCTAGACCGTATAGGATAGCACCCAGGTCCTATAGAATAGCTCCTAGGCCATATAGGTTAGCACCTAGACCCCTGATGTTAGCATCTAGACGTTCTATGATGATGTCCTATGCTGCAGAACGTTCCATGATGTCATCTTACGAACGCTCTATGATGTCTTACGAGCGGTCTATGATGTCCCCTATGGCTGAGCGTTCTATGATGTCAGCCTACGAGCGCTCTATGATGTCAGCCTATGAGCGCTCTATGATGTCCCCTATGGCTGAGCGCTCGATGATGTCAGCTTATGAACGCTCTATGATGTCAGCCTACGAGCGCTCCATGATGTCCCCAATGGCTGACCGATCTATGATGTCCATGGGTGCTGACCGGTCTATGATGTCGTCATACTCTGCTGCTGACCGGTCTATGATGTCATCGTACTCTGCAGCTGACCGATCTATGATGTCATCTTATACTGCTGATCGTTCAATGATGTCTATGGCAGCTGATTCTTACACCGATTCTTATACTGATACATACACGGAGGCATATATGGTGCCACCTTTGCCTCCTGAAGAGCCTCCAACAATGCCACCATTGCCACCTGAAGAGCCACCAATGACACCACCATTGCCTCCTGAGGAACCACCAGAGGGTCCAGTGTTAGCCACTGAGCAGTCAGCCTTAACAGCTGAAAATACATGGTCTGCTGAGGTGCCAGCATTACCTCCTGAAGAGTCTGTATCACTACCTGAACCTCCTGTGAGTCAAAGTGAGATTGCAGAGCCTTTGGCAGTGACTGCTAATTATTCAGTGTCAGCATCAGAGACGTCAGTGTTAGCATCAGAGGCTGACATGACTGTTCCAGAACCACCACTAGAGCCAGAGTCTTCAGTTATGTCAACACCTGTAGAGGCTCCTGCTGGAGCAGAAGAGCATGAAATTGTTGCAGAGGGACCAGTGACTTACATCGTGTCTGAAACTCCCACAACATCAGCTGAACCAATTGTGTTAACATCAGAGCCTTCTGTTATGTCAGAGATAGCAGAAACTTACGATTCCATGAGGGCTTCAGGACAGAGTGCCTCAGAGGTATCTGTCTCTCTGCTGGAGCCCCCAGTACCTATTGGAGAGCCATCACAGAGCACTGTAGATCTGCCAGCCATGGCTGTTACAGAGCTGCCATCTGTGGCTGTTGCAGAGCACCCAGCTGGGATTGTTTCAGAGACATCACACGTGGCTGTCCCAGAGCCACAGGCTGAGGCTGTCCTAGACCCTCCAGCTGCAGCTGTCCTGGACCCTCCAGCTGTGGCTGTCCTGGACCCACCAGCTGAGGCTGTCCCAGAGCCCTTGGCCTTGTCTGAGCCAGAGCATGTTACTGTTCCTTTGCCAGTTGTTTCTACCCTGGAGCCTACTGTGCCTATTTTGGAACCAGTGGTGTCCATCCTTCAACCTAATGTGATTGTTTCAGAACCATCTAATTGTGTCCAAGAGTCCACTGTGACAATTTCAGAGCCTCCTGTCACTGTCTCAGAGGAGACTCAAGTAATACCAACTGAGACAGTTGTAGAGTCTACACCAGTAATATTAGAGTCTAGTATTATAAAAGGAATGAATTTACTATCTGGTGATCAAAATATTGCTTCAGAGATTGGCCTGCAGGAGATAACCATGCATTCAGATGAAGAGCCACGTGCTGAAGGACTCCTGAAGAGTGGCTCTAATGAAACTGAAAATTGTATAAATACAGACCTTAACATAAATAATCACTTAATTGCTCAAGAAATGGAACGTAGCACAGTGTCTGCTGCCAGCACTGGTGCTGTTGGTGAAACTGGTGAAGAGACAATTTTACCTACCAGTGAGACTAAACAATGCACAGTATTGGATACCTGTCCTAGTGTTGGTGAAACTGAGTTAGGGGGAACTCTGTCTTCTGTTGGTCCCCTTGTCCTTGAACCTGAAGCAGTGGGAACTGGTAAGGATCTTGAATTTGGCACAGCATCTGCTCTCAGTTCAGTTAGTAAATATGATGGTGAAGTATCTTTAACTACTCAAGATACTGAACATGACATGGTAATTTCCACCAGTCCCAATGGCAGTGAGGCTGACATAGAGGGACCTTTGCCTGCTAAAGACATTCATCCTGATTTATCTAATAATTTTATCAATAAGGATGCAGAAGGATCATTACCTGTACAGGAGAGTGACCAGATGTTAGCAGCTGCTGTCAGTCCTAAAGAAAGTAGTGGAGAAGATAAAGAAGTATGTCTCACTACTAAAGAGATCTTGTCTGATTCAGGATTTCCTGCCAGCATTGATGATATTAATGAAGCTGATTTAGTGAGACCATTACTTCCTAAGGACATGGAACGTCTTACAAACCTTAGAGCTGGTATTGAAGGACCTTTGCTTTCTAGTGAGGTGGAACGGGATAAATCTGCTGCCAGTCCAGTTGTAATTAGTATACCAGAAAGAGCTTCAGAGTCATCTTCAGAGGAAAAAGATGATTATGAAATTTTTGTAAAAGTTAAGGACACACATGAAAAAAGCAAGAAAAATAAGAACCGTGACAAAGGTGAGAAAGAGAAGAAACGAGACTCTTCATTAAGGTCGAGGAGTAAACGTTCCAAGTCTTCTGAACACAAATCGCGAAAGCGCACCAGTGAATCTCGTTCTAGGGCAAGGAAGAGATCATCTAAGTCCAAGTCTCATCGCTCTCAAACACGTTCACGGTCACGATCAAGACGCAGGAGGAGGAGCAGCAGGTCAAGATCAAAGTCTAGAGGAAGGCGATCTGTATCAAAAGAGAAGCGCAAAAGATCTCCAAAGCACAGATCCAAGTCCAGGGAAAGAAAAAGAAAAAGATCAAGCTCCAGGGATAACCGGAAAACAGGTAGAGCTCGAAGTCGCACCCCAAGTCGTCGGAGCCGGAGTCATACTCCGAGTCGTAGGAGAAGATCCAGATCCGGGGGGAGAAGGAGCTTTAGCATCTCCCCGAGCCGACGGAGCCGCACCCCGAGCCGACGGAGCCGCACCCCGAGCCGACGGAGCCGCACCCCGAGCCGACGGAGCCGCACCCCGAGCCGACGGAGCCGCACCCCTAGCCGTCGGAGCCGATCAAGATCTGTGGTAAGAAGACGAAGCTTCAGTATATCACCAGTCAGATTACGGCGATCACGAACACCCTTGAGAAGAAGGTTTAGCAGGTCTCCAATCCGTCGCAAACGATCCAGATCTTCAGAAAGAGGCAGATCACCTAAACGTCTCACAGATTTGAGTGAGTCATTTTAAAATTTAATGGTATTAAAGAATGATTTGAATCTGAATTTTTTTCTGTGAGTTTAATGAAATATTGGGGATTATTGGTTTAGGATAAATATTTCTATAAGTTTTTGTAATTACCTTCTGTTTAGAAAATGTGGGAATAAGTACATTTATAATTAGCTTTAAAAGATTTGCTTTGGAGTATATTAGAACCAAAGTATTTCCATACTTGTTTTCTTTCTGCTTGAACCATATACCATAACTAAAAATGGCAAGTAGAAGTTCAAATAAGTGTTGTTACTGTAATTATTCCAACATAGGTTCTTACAAATAAGCCTGAAGTCTGGCATTTCTTTTTTAAATAGTTACATGTCTTAAATGGCATATAGAACTGTTAAATGTTTATGAAGATAATTCTGATTGGTATAATGGATAATGTAAGTGAGTAGGGAATTTTGCATGTGGGGAGTTAATGATTTCAGTCTGTCTTTTACAAAATGAAGTGTTCTGATATCTCCAGGTTTTTTAAGTGTGCAGAGGTGACTAAAATTTGATGAATAATGTATGACTACTGTTAATAATAATGGATAATTTGTAATTATGGATAATGTATGACTACTGTTAATAATAATGGATAATTTGTCATCCTAGTAGATTGGACATTTCCAGGTCAGAGTAGTCTAAAGAAAAAGCCCTAGACAACCCTAGGGGAGAATGATTCAGTTTAACAGATGGTTTTTGAGTTTTTTACTATTAAAGATTACGAGCTAGTACAAGAGATACAGATAAAATGCATGTATGTCTGTTTTACCAAGTAGTGAAACTGCCTAAGAGCAGAATGTGATGATTGCTGTAATTACTGGTACAGGTTAGGTACTTTGGGAGCACAATGGAAAGGAAAGTTAAATTCTGACTTAAGACTTGTTACTTTGAAATGGTGGCAGTTTTGAAATTGGGCTCAAAGAGAGATTTAAAATGTTATTAAGAGATTTAGAAGGAGAGTAATTTAAGGGGCACCATAGTTCTGGAAAATAGAGTAGGCTTTGGCAGGTGCGTGACTTAGCGTGTATAGCAGGGTGATTATTATAGTTGTGTAGTTTAGCTGTTTTGTATAGTGTTTGAGTGGGAAGCTAAATACGGACTTAATTCATTTTTAAATATGGGGCATTTTCTTTATTTCTTTAAATCTTTGAGCCAAAGAATGATTTCATCACAGCTGTAAGTTTGGGAAGAAAATTGATGTCTTTAATTTTTTTAGCATGTAAAACATTAGATAATATAAAATATATAGCCTTTCAGGAAAGCTGCTTTTTGTATTTTTCCTCTTGCAGATAAGGCTCAGTTACTTGAAATAGCCAAAGCTAATGCAGCTGCCATGTGTGCTAAGGCTGGTGTTCCTTTACCACCAAACCTAAAGCCTGCACCTCCACCTACAATAGAAGAGAAAGTTGCTAAAAAGTCAGGAGGAGCTACTATAGAAGAACTAACTGAGGTAAGCTAGACAGAATTTGTTTTCTTTCTTAAATGGATTACTCCAGTGATGTTGACTCTGGAGCGTGCCAAAAACCTGAATTGTGGGCTGAACTGATAATGGCTGGCACCGAGTGGCCAAAACCCGAAATACAGACGTGGCAGCGGCAGAAGCTCTGTTTAGCAGGCCATTATCCGGGATGGCTAAGCTCCGCTAGCTAAGTTACTTCCCATTACTTTTGCTTTCCAGTTTTAGAAGCCAAACTGACTGAGGAGTGGGACGGTTCGTTTGAATGGAGGAGGTGTTGAGTGAGCAACACGCAGAAGCTCGCCTACAGTTTCGTTTCCATTCACGACGTGTTCACTGATCGCCACGAGTGTACTGCATATACGCAAAGACACAGACAATCTTCAGAAATGATCTTTTGCCACCGGAGCTTGGAAATTAATGAGAATAGCTGGCCATTGCCTGAAAGGAACTTCTTTCGCATCAACATTTCGGGTTTTGGCTGTTTGGTACCAGCCATTGGTGATAATGGCCGGCCATTATCAGTTCTTCCTGCGGTTCGGGTTTTGGCAGTAACATATGTATTTTAAAAACAATTAGTTTTGTTTTTAAGAATTTGATCTTTTCAATTGAGGCTTTTTTTTTTTGTCTTTTGGCTTTGTTTTATTAAAATTTGTTTGGTTTTTTTTGTTGTTGTTGTTGGAGGACGCTGAATATTGCTGCTAGGATCCAGAAATACCACACTGTTTCAGATATTGAAACTTGTTATTGGCTAGCCTTATGCCAGCCTGCCACTGTCAATATATTCTGTTCCCCTTGGTTACAAGCTTGGTATACTCTGTGTTTTTGGCTAAATGAGCTTTTTATCCTGTTAAAATATTTTCAATTGATAAGGGATATGATAAATTCTACTGCTTGTATAGAGACACATCCACACAAATTTACTCTGACCTTTTTATAAAGCCAGGTAATGGGAGTCTGTTCCTTTGCTTCTCAAGGAGGAATTGACTTTGCTTTATGTGTCAGACCTCATTGCACCCTCTCCATCATGCCTTATATTCCATCCTTGAGTTCTGTTCCTTTAGATACTCAACCTATAAAACATTTATGGAAAGACATGTTATTATCTAGCCCAGTTGCAAGTGTTTCAAATTTTATTTAGCCATACGTTTGGGGATTGCATAGTTTCTTAATCTCTTTCCTTAGATTTACTACAATATGGACTACAACTTTTTATTTTTTTTATGTTTAAGGACCTAGTGAAGGCTTCTATTGCTTGCTTATCAAATCCAAGCTCCTTATCCAAAACCTTATGAACACTTAGTGATTCCCTATATAAGCCTCATCTTCAGCCCTCTTATCCCTTTTAATAAGTTTTCTCTCACCTCTTTACCACTACCTGACTATAGAGTGACTTTCTTTTCCTTTCCCTGCTAATCCTTTTTCTTAACTATGAAAATCTGGCTTAGAACTTTCAAGGAATATTCCTTGATTATCAGATTCTGCCTGATTCTGTTCTCTCTTAAGCTTTTGTTCTTTGAGCACTTATGTACTCAGTTTGTATTATATCAGTTTGCACTTGTTAAACTGTGTTGCTCTGTAAAAGCGTTCCTCAATTATCTCATGTGTATGTATTCCGTCTTTTGAACTAGATTGTAAGCTCCTTGAGAGCAGGGACCATGTCTTTTACTTTATTTTTTTGTATTCCCTGGACAGTGCCCAGTACAGTGCTCTGCACATAGTAGGTGCTCAATAAATGTTGTTAACTGACTGACCAGCTAGAGTGTTTAAATAGTGAGCTAAGTTACCCAGCTATAATCTATCATTAATCTTGTTTTACTTTTGAAAGTTGATTTTATGTGGTTTTGAATTTAAGAAATTACATGTTATTCTACATAAAGTGTAAGATTTATCTTTTGTTTGTTTTTACTTTTTAAGAAATGCAAACAGATTGCACAGAGTAAAGAAGATGATGATGTAATAGTGAATAAGCCACATGTTTCAGATGAAGAGGAAGAAGAACCTCCTTTTTATCATCATCCCTTTAAACTCAGTGAACCCAAACCCATTTTTTTCAATCTGAATGTGAGTATTAATGTTTTTGAACTGACGAAACAGCACAACTTGTAGAACTATTTAAGTAAAACTGAAATAATAATTAGTTTTTAATTTAGGTTAAATATTGTGAGAAATAGTCATTTTCCGATTATGTTGAAAATCTATTGAGTTTTGAATTAAGAAAAACATTCTTGAATTAAGAAAAACATTGTGTTTTTAGATTGCTGCAGCAAAGCCAACTCCACCAAAAAGCCAGGTAACATTAACAAAAGAATTCCCTGTATCATCTGGATCTCAACATCGGAAAAAAGAAGCAGATAGTGTTTATGGAGAGTGGGTCCCTGTAGAGAAAAACGGTGAAGAAAACAAAGATGATGATAATGTTTTCAGCAGCAATTTGCCCTCTGAGGTAAGTAAGAGGACTATTATGTATTTTTCTTTTTATATACCTGAATCTGCATTTTATTGTTATTTTATATCTGATTTGGATTCTGTTTCACTCTTCTTAGGGCCGGGTTAAACGGCAGGGCCGGGTTAGACGACAGATGAAACAACCCGCAGCTTCTCATTTGACAGTAACTCGATGCAATTCACTTTGTGGAACCAAGCCACAAAGTGAAAAGCATCGAATTGCAGAGAACAGTGTTATCACATCCCTACCCAACATTGGGCCCTCCTTGCACTTGTGGGAAGGTAGCCCAAGGTACAACTATTTAGCTTCCCGTTTTGCTTCAAGGCTCTATAGCTCTAGATTTTGGTGGTAGCAAATTTATTGGGTGGAGGGATTTGAGCAGAGAGAGGCAGATCCTCAGGTTCAACACAAGAACTGGTTTGGAAAAGGTCCCTGTAGGCTGATGTGAGCATCTCTGATACATAGCCTGTTGCCCTTTAAATAATGGTTTCTTACTATATTTCTCTTGGTTGTTTGTCAGATAGCCTTTAATTTTAATCATTTTCCCCTTCTGTGTGTTACCTTGGCCCTTTTGAATTCTTGTGTTTAACCTAATGCTCAGCCTTGGTACTCCATTTCCCTTCTCCTTCCCCTTTTTGCTACTATTAAAAGTTGGAGAAGTGGAATTCACACCTTGAAATTTCCAGGAGGCTATAGTTGTATCTTGTCAAAATGACGCAGTAATAATGCCAAGTGTCAAAACAGCCCCATTAAAATGCCGCCTGATTAAATAATGTGCTGCTAAATATAGTGCACATGAAAACAGTGAGACTGTATATATATGTAAATATATATATATCTGTATCTTTGTATGTATCTCTGTATCTGTACCTTTGCTGTATCTTTTAATAAACAGTTTACTTTTATTTAACTTGTTGTGCAAAATCACGCTTGGGGGATCTGGGAGGGTGGAGACTTACTAGGGGGGTGGGAGTTTTAAATGATACAGTAGACTAGTCATCACCTCTTGCCCTCGGTTTCCAAAACCCAGACATTTGTCCAAGGACTGGACTAGATATCTGATGCCCGTTACAGTGTAGGGATTCTCCCCCAGTTCCTATCCTTGCTATTTTGGGATATGTGGATCCAGAGAGACCTGTACTCTGCACCTGCAGGTTCCCCTATATCATCATCATCCAATAAACACCTCTGATAATACAAATAAATTCTGTTTATAAAGTTAAAAGTGAACAGAACCCAAATCAGAAACTTTGGTAGTATTTTTTTCCCCTGAGCTATTCACAGGAGACATTGTTTGTTGTTTTTTTGTTTTGTTTTGTTTTTGACCTGTGGCATTTAGAAAAGAGAGCACGTTCTGTGCAGTGACACTGGACATAACTAGCCAGTGCAACTTACAGTCACTGATATTTACATGAGGTTCAACAACTGAAGCAAGGTACGCCATTACCAGTGACGGAGAGACAGATAGCTTATTTGGACAATTTTTAGTGAAGCCAGTTGAGTAGTTCAGTTGCTGATTCACAAATTAGGCTACTTACTGCACACCTTAAGGTTAACTGACAACTGACTTGAATCTAGTAACAGCTGAGTATAAACCATGGTAAGAGGGCTGAACTGACTGACCTAGAAATTCTAATACACATGCTTTTAGTAATTTCTTCAACATTAAGCGTTTAACAGAGTTAGAAAAAACATGAGACATCTATGTGAAAAAAAATTTCCAACATGGTAAAGCCCTAGAATATAGAATAATTCCAAAAGATTTTCCTGGGAAGATAAGTGCCTATAACTATTTAACTTCAGTGGAACATGGGAAGGATGCTTAGTGAATCCTGGTGATTACGGTTCTTATTGATTAAGAGTTTATATATAAATGTGTGTATGTATATATATATTACAGTATTTAGCCATTTTCAGTCTTAACACTGAAACTGTGGTGCCTTACATTGTCTGTCATCAATAGTGGTTGTCATATTTGAATCAAAAGTTGGGGAAATTAACTCCAAAGACATCTGGGAGGGGGGAGTAGGTGGGTATTAAGATTTTATAATAAGTAAAGGAGCCTTTTATTAAAGCAGGAGACAAAAAAAGGTATATTCATGAAACAGATTTCTCCTGTGGGGGAGATTATATACAACTATTGCTATCAGAACTCTAAGCTAGTTTCTTAGACAGTTAGACTAAAAAATATGTGTTAACTTTAATTTCAAGTAAAACAATCCCAAAATTGTAGGAAGGGACAGAAATGTGCTTTTGTTTTTAGGTCTGTGTACTTTTACCTAGAAGTAATATTGAACATCTAAAGGAAGTGTGTACTGTATGAAATGTTTAGGTCTAGTTATTTAGCTGTATCTTACAAATATATTAGTAAGATTAATGTTCTATATTCTAATGTTTGTAGAATACTATTGGTGACATTTTATGGGAGCATTGAGTCTTGATTCCCTGTCAGGGGTTGAAATAAAGATTTTTATATAGAAAAGGAAAGTTCTTTTTATATGGTCAATATTTTAATTGAATAGTGCTTTGAATTTTTCTACCTGTTATTTTTTCATTTTAATAAATACAATTGGAATTTGTGATTCTTTAGTTTTGAGCATAAAACATTCAGGCAAAGATCACAGAATTGATCTCAGCTTTGCTATATGATCCTTAATCCTACCAGTTGTGCACATGAGTGCTCTTTGACATAAGTAAGAGTGGATAGACTGGATGGATCAACATAAATCCATATCTTATGGAAATACCAACTCATCACACTGTGGGCTGTGCTGCCATAGCATCGTCTTTCTACCCAGAAGCCAACCAGCATCATCCTCAGAAAAGAGTGACTACAGAACCTTGATCATATTTGTGTGAATTTTGATTTATAAACAATGAAACCAAAAGTGTTGGAAAACAGTTTAAAACTTGTCCTTTGGGGGCATTAATTCTTGGTAATAAAGATAGCAAAGCCTTACTGGGTAGAGGATATAAGTGTAGTCTCTGGCATAAAGTTTCCTTACTTCATGTCCCAGTGGAGCTAAAATTTCCTTATGGTTAGGAACTCGGTGTTTTTGAGGTTTAAGAAAACTGAGTTCTTGTGGTAAAATGAAAATTTTCATTGAAAATGAAACACACAGGTCTTGACAGTGCTAGAATGTTACATACAGCTTTTTTATTCATTCTTCTCTCTTTAGATTCTCCCAGGTTATTAACAAGGAATTTCTTTACCATTTAATGGTTTATCTAATCCTCCAATTATTGTAATTCGTTTAAATGTAATAAACTAAAAATTGCACTAGAGAATTTTATGTGAAATAAAAAGATTCATAAATCAGTTTTTAAAACTAAGCCATCTAACTCCTGAGGCATTCTGTATTTAGTGTGGCTTTTGTTTATATAGTTGTCATTTACTTTGTATTTTATTAATTTTTGCTAAATATTTTAAATCATGTTTTGATGCAGGCTAGGTGCTTTTTCTTTAACTCTCTTTACTTAAAAATTTCCTTTTATATCATCTTAATTGCTGCAGCAGCAGCAGCAGCAGCAGCAATTTCTTATATAGAAAGTAATTTGCCTTTTACAGGTACTATTTTTTCCTTACCTGAATGACCACCTTTTAATAATTCTCATTAGTTCTTTTATAGCCTTTCACTGACTTTTTTTTTTTCCCCACTGACTTTTTAAGAATTATTTATGATAATTGTTTTATTTTTGTAAACAGTTGGGTTAACACAGGGGAAAGGTAAATTGACCGAGAAGGATTTTTAAAATAAGGAAGATGCACAGTTAATAACTTAGGTTGTGAAATGCATATTACAGTGTCAATTACATTATAGTGTTTTATTAGTCCTGACAACATTTTAGGTTACAGAAATGTTGCTGAAGTAGAGGAGTGAAATAACTTGGACAGGTTTTTATTGATGTGTGAACTGGAATAATAATTCAGGATACTCTTTTTATGTGGATTTCACCTTTCAGAACAAGCCCTAGGGAGAAGGAAATAAAAGAGTTCCCCCCATCATGATGCCTAGAATATTACTACACATTACATAGAAGGTCTACTGTGCATTAGTGAAAATAAATTTGCTTTGTTGATGATAGCTTGATAATAGTGTTCTGCAGGGTTTAAGATAATTCCCACCCCTGACTTTTTAGCATCATTTTGGTACCTTTCACACTTGACCACTTGACTGTTTCTGAGCAACATTAAGTTAAGACTCACTCTGCTCTGTATTACAGTCTGGTAGTGGTGGTATAGTTGTGTATGACTCTTAACGACCCAGTGGATTGCACATTGCCAGGCTCCTCTGTCAGTGGAACTTCCCAGGCAAGAAGAGAGCAGTGGGTTGCCATTTTCCGTCTTCAGTAGTGATATGCTTTATATATACACATATAACTCCTATGCAGTCCAATACGGTAGTCATTGAGCCACTGAGAAATCAGTTCTTTAATTGCACTAGGCACATTTCAAGTGCTCATTAGCTTTCACTGTAAAAGTTCTGTTGGACAGTGCTGTTCTAAAGGGTAGCTGTGATGTTTTATGAGTTTTTTAATACTGATTCAGAACTTTGGTCTAATCTTTGAATATTAATGTTTTGAGAATTATAGTTTTTTATTGCATATCCTGAGTTATCCTGGCAACTTGGATATATGCTTTTTGACATAAACTCTTGAGGATTCTTAAGAGATTAAGATGATCCTGATTGATCCTATTTTGGGTATGTTTCTTCACATTAAAAGTACAAATATGAAATTAATAGTCAAATTATTATTTGTTAATAAAGTTTTGACATGAACTTACAGCTCACTTGGTAAGCCTATTGAAGAATACATGAAGTTGTATTTACCTTAGGAAAAAATCTAGTTGTAATTTTATCTAAATTTATATTAAATCTCAATGTTGATAAATAAAAGTTCCTTTCAGAATGAGATGTGAATTTAACATAAAATATTGAGATTTGAATGAAGTTTCATCCTGAGGATAAATGGAAGTATTTAGGTTACCTGCTTGCTTAATAAAGGTTAAAAGAGGAAAAAAATATGAAGATATAAAGTGTCTTCAGAAGGATAAAGTCACAGATAGGTATGTTAATTTGCTTTCCAGTTGGGAAGAAGTAATTTTATTTTAGAAAAGTTGGAATTTTCAGAGCCATATTAACTACATTTTTATGGCTAATTTACAGTTAGAAATTGGGGGATCAGAGCTTGGCTTGGTGGTGGGTAGGTACATATTCCCTAGTATCTCCTCTGAATTTCAACTTTTTAGAATAAAAACCTATTATTTATACCTAAACACCCTAATGCTTAGATTTGTAAACGAGTATGAAACCCACAGTAATTTTGGCAAAGTTAAAGAATAGTATTTCACACATATTTAATGGGCCTCCAAAAATTACTTCATCATCTTACCTGACAAGTTTATGAAATATCTACATCTTACCTGACAGGTTTATGAAATATCTAAGGCCAAAAAAGAATGTGATTCTGATTTAAAATAATCTGAATTCCCACTTAAAAAGTCACAGCAGGTGATCACAGCTGTAATAGAAGTGAAAAGTGGACATGCTGTGTTTTTCAGTGTTTCAGTTTGCCTTTACCTGTATATCCCCACAAATGTTCCAGTTAGTGTGGATAATTTACTAAGTTAACTAAGAAATTAGGATCTTCTATTAATGAGATCTGTAAGCAGTCTGATTACAGAATGAATTCAGTTTAATTCTGCTTTTATTTAAGGACGGCAGATATATAGAAACCTGTACTTTTTGGTACCTTGTGGAAGAAAATTTTAATTTTGCTAAAGGAATGATACTAGGTGACTCAACAAGGTAACTAAGAATAAGAAGATAGGAAAAAGGAAGATTGGTAATCCTTATGCATGAGATAGAATTATTCTCTAATAGTCACTTACTCTTATTTTTAAAAGTATTTCATATTTAACTATACAGTCAAATTAGAGGTTGCCTTAGTTTGGCTTTAAAAAAACTTATCTGTTAACTTATTTTAACTGACTTCCTTATATTTGTCACATCCATGCAGTTGTTACTAGTTATTCTTTTTATATGAATTTAGGAAAATCCTCCCATGTCAGGTAACTATTCTCCAAAAATGAATTTTCTTGGATGAGATACCAGAAAATATTAATGGGTTTAGTAGTGTTAGAAGAAAAGTATTAAGAATTGGTGAGCTGACACAAATCATCTTGAGCTCTTAATGTTAGAACTAAAAAGCATCAAATACTTGATTTTCTTTTTCCTCTATGGTTGAGCCTTTCACAAATTTGGTAAATAGGATATTTGGTCTAAAGATAATCTTTGAAGTTTTCCTGGATATTATGAAACTTCTTAAAAAGTCGCATCTGCTTAGCATCAGCTTTTACAGGTAGAACCTGAGCACTGAAGAGGCGGACCTAAGGCATTTCAGACATACTTTAAGCGTTCCGGTCTGACACTTGTGCACCCCACAGAGACAGTCTAACTCCCATCATCAGTGCACATACTAATGAATGGAAAACCATACATAATGAATATATTCTTTGAAGAAGCTGAGTTCTTTGTATCAGACTTAACGAACCACCACAAGTAGGTGAAAACGTGCAGACATCAGTAAAGGAACGGTCTTTGACATGGCAGTGGTTTTCTGCTTGCTTATTTAAGAACCTTGCTTATTGCCTTTGAGGGCTATGGTAAGAAGCAGGATAAAATGAAAACTCTAATGATTATTTTGTTAGGAAAGGCGAGAGATTTTTAAGTTCTTCATGAAACTTTCTATGATTGTAGTTTGATGTAGAAAATAAGAAAGCAGTTGGATTTTGGATTGAGTTTATCTGCTGCCTGATACTTTGTAACTTACCTTAAACAATCTGTCTATTTTCCAAGGTTATTTTACCTTTTAGAGTCTTCTCCCTGCTTTACAAAATTATATATATATATACACATTTTTATATATTTGTATATACAGAATTTATAAACCTTTGGTTTTTGACATGAAGCAACTAAAGATGTGAGCATTTTTCATAATTTAGGGAGTATTTGGTTATTTGAGATAATTATCTATGTTTTCTTTCTTAGCCTGTGGACATCTCTACAGCAATGAGTGAACGGGCACTTGCTCAGAAAAGACTCAGCGAGAATGCATTTGACCTTGAAGCTATGAGCATGTTAAATCGTGCTCAGGAACGGGTATGTAGTGGTTTTAATGTCTAAATGATATTAGTGAAATAGAGAGTTGTGACATAAGTAAACTCTGTGGCATGCTGTTGACATGTAGGTATTTGAAAATAATTTTTCTAGCAAGCTTTCTTAAGTGAAAGTGATTTGGGGCTTGATTATTCAGTAAATGTCATGTACTATGGGGCAGGAATTATTTGAGAGAATAGAAATAGAAAAAATTACCTGCCCTCATAGAGTTTGTAATCAAATATATAAAAATAGTAGCCAAGTACCCATAATAGTCTTGTGAGACATTTGAGTTTGCATTTAGAAAGAGTGGCTAAGTGAGGCCCAAGGTCACAACATCAGTAGGGGAACTGGGATCTGAACCTAGACAGTCTGAATCCAGTCTGTGTTTTTAACAGTGGACAGCTGCTCCATACATCCTCTTTCTATGGTAAATATATGGAGACAGTAAGTACATGTTCAGACAAATAGAAAATACTGCCTGATAGTTCCAGGTGTTCAGTAAATATACTTTGATGAATGACAACTAATTCTTTAACCATCACAGTGTTTGAATGATCAGTTCCCTATATTATGTTTTAAGCATGTATCTTGAATTGATTCTTGATTTATAACGCTTCAGAGAAAGTAATTAAAAATTGAGGCTATCAACATTTATTATCATGCATTTATGAGATATGTATGGAGGGCAAGGATCCTTTACCATGTGAACAGTTTTCTGTATATTTTCATGTATCTGTGTGATATTTTGAAGAATTAAGTATCACAGCCATGCTTTTCAGTTGTTACATATATATTTTAACTTTGTTATTATTAATGGGATCCACTGAACGGTTACTGAACTGCTTTGGAATGTTTAAGGAAACAGTTTTAAAGATACAGTAAATTCAGTATATATGCTTTTTAAAGCTAAATATTTAAGTCTGTTATTTAGTCTTTGTGGGAACCAAATAAACCATTTCATTTAGAGAATTAATACCAGTGGCATTTTAACTAGAGAAGTAAGTTTACTTAATTGAGGCCTTTTTTCTTCAGATTGATGCCTGGGCTCAGCTGAACTCTATTCCTGGCCAGTTCACAGGAAGTACTGGAGTACAGGTTTTGACACAAGAACAGTTGGCCAATACTGGTGCCCAAGCCTGGATTAAAAAGGTACACAACATATGCACATACAAAAGTGTCCATGTACAAAGTTAAAAATTTTAAGAAAATGTTTTATTAAAAGTGTACAAAGAAGCCAGTGAATTTAACTAAAGTTCATGAGTAAATCTGCTATGTGTATATACTCCAGGATGGACGATGAAGATGGATTGATCCATGAGACAATGGCTAATGTATAAATACGGCTCAAGAGCCACTCAGTTTATATCCTGCTCCTGGGTTTTGTCGGGGCGGTTTTTAAACTGTGTTTTGAATGCTAACAGTGTATCTCAGCGGCTGTTCAGAATATTCTACAGTTCCTGTTGGACAACTGATCTTATGATTTCAAAGCAGTGGTTCTGAGATTTTTTTTCTCATCATGGGATACTTTATTACAGGTTCATTTTTGGTGAATCACTGCCCCCAAGAATCTTCTGCCAGTTGGTTTTCCATTCCTTTATTCCTTTGCCCTTCTTTCCCCCTTCATTAGTGCCCATCCCTTCTGTAAGCGCCCTTGGCCCCTAGTCCTCACTTGTGTTGTGACCTCCAGCCCCAGGTCCATGTGGTTATCAGCTCTTGGTTACAAGTGGTTGGGAGCCCCCCATGTCAACACTGCATGTGGTGGTCTTGCCAGGGGACTAGAAGTATGGGGGAGGATGGCTGAAGTGTGGGGTGGGCGGTGCTGAAGGGTGGCGAAATTGGCTGGGATGGGGGTGGAGAAGACTTATCTGTGGACCACCATTTAGGCCCTGGTGGCCTCTGGTGATCCACAGGTTCAGTTTGAGAACTACTGATTCCGTGAAAAAAAAAAAACAAAACAGGATATGTAAGACGTAAATGCAAGGGAGAGGACGGACGCCTCGTGCTGTGAAGATGTAGGTGCTCCTGGTTTCAGATTCCTGCAGTGAGACATGTGAACTCCACCTACGGCTGCCTCATTGTTGGGGGAGTCTTAGGTGGTTACCAAGGGCTTTCTGAAGAAACGGGCTCTGGCGAAGGGATGTGGCTTGGTTGGATGGGTGATGGGGAACTTTGTTTCAGGAGTACTGGCAGCATAGCAGTGCTGAAACAGGGAGGCTGCCTGGTCTAACGGATTGGGAAGGTTTCTTAATGGCGCTGTACTCCTGACTCCTGTTGTGATCGTGGCAAGTAATTACTTGGAATTTCAGTTTCCAAGTGCCTTCTTAACTGCCTCGCGGGGTGGTGATCGATGTAATGTCATGGGTAATAGAAAACTGCTGAGTGCCAGTGAATGAGCTGATTTTTTCTGAAAAATCAGATTTTTGGTTGCTTTGGACCTTTTAATCTCATAACATTTCTTTTTTTCAATTTTGATAGCATTATCTCTGGTGATCTTATTAACAAATTAATATAAAGCATACCCTTACTTTGCCTGCCCCCTGTTTTTGGAGCAGCAGAATAGTTGCACTAAGTATGATGTGCTGTGAGTACACAGTGAGATTGGTTAAAAAGTGAATGTAGTTTACTAGGGGTTGGTGTTGGAAAAAAAGATGAAAATTAGAAAAATTAATTTTGGACTAATTACAGTACTTAAAATATGAAAGTGATTCATGTAGTGCTTGAAAAACGGCTTTCATCTCATTGGGAATACTTATAAATGTACATAAATTTAATACTATCTAATGGTGAAGCTGAATACTCCATATTTCAGAAAGTTAGACTTGAAGCTTTTATGGGTGTTTAGGCACATAATAATTAAATAGTCATGTACATTACTAGGTAGAAACTTAAGAATGTGATTCCATTGCAAAGTGCTGGTCTTCATTTGTACATTGAAGTTCTGATATATATATATATTGCTGAAGACTTGTAAACATCACGTAACTTTTAAAAATGATTAAATTGGGTTCCTCATAAACTTTCCGTTTTCTTTTTGATTGCTAGTCCTTGTAGATAGTTGGCAGTTACATCATTTGTAGATGTAGATCATATTTGATGAGTTATCAAGATAAAGATGTGTTCATTTATCACACCAAGTTTTTGAATAATTACAAAAAGTGCTTTCAGGAAACTTCTATTTGTATGTTGCTGAAAAATACATGCTGCTAATATCAATTAAGGCAGGAACATTTTACTCAGAAAAATGAGCAAAAACATGGACAAAGGTCATTAGGCAACTATAATATTCATCCTCGTGGTCAAATATCACAAACTACTTGTTTCATTTAGAAGACTTTTTCAAATGTTTATTCATACGGTGTTCATTGCCTTGCTAAAGGGCAACACCCTCTTAATGTTAAGGACTACAGGGAATGCCAGCATTCTCCATATTCTTTTCTCGTTTGCTGCAGTATATTCTTGCATGAAAAGGAATGAGTCTTATTAGTAGTAAGAAAAAATTCGAATGGTTATTGACTTGAAAGAACCTTTATTTTCTGAAATGATTTGGACATGACCTGATGAATATTGTTTACTATTGTAGTCTTACTAGATTAATTAGCTTTTGGTTGAACTGTATATACACCGTGGTGTAAAGAAACATTTGAAGATAATAGAGAAAGGAAAAAAAATTGGAAACCTACGTTATTTGGGGATTTGTGTTATACTCTGCACAGTTGCCCTTTTTTTTAGGAGTGTTTCCTGGAAAAGAGGGGCGGATGAACCTGAAAGTAAGTAAAAGTCATTCTAGGTGTGTAGAAACAAGGCAGTTGGTACCCAAGCATCAGCTAACTTCTCTCTCTACATCAACACTGCATGGCCTGCACCACATACGGAACTGAACCAGGGCTATGTTTTTACCTCCACAGCTGCCTCCTTCCATCAGAGCACCTTGGTGAACTTAATGTCTAGTCACATACCATTGGCATGTTTTCTCCCCAGCTTATAATTAAATAGCTGGGGGGGGGAGGGAAAGGATACAGTTTTACTACTGTGTAAAACCAAAATTAAAAATTTAGTAGTAACTTATCAGTGGAGGAAGTGATTATACTGTGTCCAGAGCTACCAAAATTTTTGACTCCCTCTGTTGATAAGTTAAATGACTTTTGCTTACATTTGTTAGAGAATGTAAATGTAAAATACTTAATAATAAGGGGAAACAAGACATGATTTGGAGATTATATTTTAAATGTTTAAAACATGACCATAAAGAACAACAGTAGAATTCAGTCATTTTGTTACATATACATGGATGCCCTTTAAAAAGAGGCATCACTTATTTCTTAATGTGTGGAAACAATTGACTGTTGACCATGCTAAAGTATATAGTGTTGTGCATCTTATGACATTAAGTGGTTTGCTGCTTTGATGGAAATTATGGTTCAGTGGGTTGGATACAAGAGAGATGATTGTTCACAGAATAACCTGTGAACTTTCACCCCTCTGTATGGAAACTTGTTTCAGGGCCAAATCCTTGTAGCTGTCTTCTTGCCCCGGTCAGTGCCAGCCCTACTATTCACAACACTGCTGCTACCGAGGCCTAGGTATGTAAACATTTAAGGAGTTTTTTAAAAGTCTTTTAACATCAAGCTAGGTTTTAAAAGAGTTCAAATTCAGTTTGGTTTAATTACAGGGTATTGTATGTGCTGTCTTTTTGCTTCATAGGGATTTTCTAAGTAAAATATTTATACTTATGGTAGAATGGGGGAAAAAAGCTTTGGATGATAACAGTATGCTTCTTCAGTGTTCAAACTATTTCTAAATGATTGCTGGGCTTTATTCATTAACTAGGTACACCTGGGACAATTAATATTATTGACTGTTTTAACATTGCCTTCTTTTTATTTTGCAAGCTAAGAAGAGATACCAGTGAACCTAAATAGTGGACGAAAACAGGAGTGTTCTTTTTTTTTTTTTTTTGGAGGGGGGCACAAGGGCCAATGTTTCAAAACTGCCATTTGACTTATTTGACTTTTAAATACTGTTATGTTTATGTGAAAATAATTAGAACATACACACTATAGTACGTATATAAGTATAGAAGCATTTAATTGCTATAACAGATCTAGAAGTAAAGTAAGCTTGCTTTCTTTACAAAGTTACACTGAGTCTGTAGTCAGATTCTAACTATAAACTGGGGATCTTTTACCTTTCTCTCTTTGGATAGGATCAGTTCTTAAGAGCAGCCCCAGTAACTGGAGGGATGGGAGCCGTTTTGATGAGAAAAATGGGCTGGAAAGAAGGAGAAGGATTAGGAAAAAACAAAGAAGGAAATAAGGAACCTATCCTAGTTGATTTTAAGACAGATCGAAAAGGTAAGATTGATTTTTTTTTTTTTGGTAGAATGTTTATTATGCCTCTTGTAACGTTTAGGGTTTCACTACTATTATAAATTCATAAATTCTTCTGATGTCAGTGATCCTGAACTGTGGGCACTTCTTATAGTACAGAGTTAGGAATAAAATGTTTAACCCATTTTGAAAGCTTTGTACACATAATAGGTGGAGACACTAATTTGAGGGTAAAAGGCAGCCTTTGTTATGTGTAGTACCATGATTAGGTTTTTAATTAGATTTCATATTTAGAAAGTAGGATTTCCTTTTTTTCTTTTGACAGGGAACATATGCTTCTAGGATTTATTCTGTTTCTAGAATTTATTTCTAAGATTTTTATTCTGCATATTCTCATTTCCTGTTAGAGTTCTGTTTAGTCTTCACTTTGTAAACCCTTTTGCATGTCCCTTTTTATCAAACTCAGTGATTGAGTGTTGAGGCTGGAGAATAGACCAGCTACTGACAAGTGCTGCCTCTTTAACACTGTATTTTCATAGTTGGAATAATGTCCATTGTAGAATCATACGAGGCTGCCAGCTAAATGCGATTGTTTAAACCGGATTTTTTAAAATTCCGGAAAATTTAAAACCGAAATTTATTTTTATCTCCGTGATCAGATAGTTTAAGTTGAGGTTATTTAATGCAGTTAAATTGTCATGCTAATGAAATAACTAGCTGTAACCAAATTATATATTTTAAAAAGTGTTTTGTGAAAAAGAAAATAGAAATAAAAATGTTTTGTATCAGAATCTCTACACTGTCATCCAGATGATAACTATGCTGCCATTTTGTTCCATATTGGAGTGAATTTATTATACTGCTGCTCAGAAATAGGTTAGACATAACACAATTCTGTAATGTAGTACTAGTGCAAACATGAGAGAGAAATTGTCATACTGACATTGTACTGCTTTTATACAAGTTGAACAGAAGGTAGTTTACTGGTAGAAAGCATCTGTGGGTACATTGCATAATTCTAGGCAATAGTCCTTTGGAATTGTACAGCATGGCCTAGGGAAAGCATAGTGGCAGAATTTGTGAAGAATTCTCCCTAGCCTAAATGGAAAGCATTGATTTTAGATAGTAATATAGCTAAGCCCCTTTTGGAAAGGGAGGCCGAGGCTGGTGTCTCTCTTCATCTCACATTTGAAGTCAGAAAGGGCTAGTTTGCTGGAAAAAGAAATGGAGAGAGCCATTTTCGCTATTCCCACTTGGTTTTGGCCTAAAATCCTTGAATTTGGGGGAACATACTTAGCATCATTTTTTAAGGGATGAGAAACCTTTAGAAATCATTTGCAAATAGCCACTTTTTGGGGGGGAGGGGCCACTAGTTTTTAAAGATGGGGGAGCCTGGTGGGCTGCCATCTATGGGGTTGCACAGAGTTGGACACAACTGAAGTGACTTAGCAGCACCAGTAGCAGCAGAGTGGTTGTTAATTATGGCAGTTTACATATGTATTCACATATTGTTTTTATGAATATTTTTTATACAGTTTCCAATAAGATAAATGAAGTTTGGCTATGTGTATAGAAATGTCAAAACAGGTTTATATACAAGTCAAGAGTAGTGAGTGAGTGTTGAATATTTTATTTGAGGGCATGGATTGAGGTTAAGACTCTTACAGAGGGAGTAGTTGTTTTGCCATATTATAATTTTAAATCTTTCGAAATTTATTCAGTGATCATTGATTTTTTTTTTCTTTTCTTTTTTTTAAAAGGTCTCGTGGCAGTAGGAGAAAGAGCACAAAAGAGGTCCGGAAACTTCTCTGCTGCAATGAAAGATCTATCAGGTGAGAGTATGATTTTGAGTTTCCTCTTGTCCCACCCTCCCTTTGAATTCATAATTTGTTGCCACAGGTGTGGAGATAAATAATTGTTTATTTTTCTCTCTGCAGGCAAACATCCTGTGTCTGCCTTGATGGAAATCTGTAATAAGAGAAGGTGGCAACCACCTGAATTTCTCTTGGTCCATGATAGTGGCCCTGATCATCGCAAACATTTTCTCTTTAGGGTAAATATGAATTTTTGCGTTAATTTGATAACTTAATGTTAAGAGGGTGAGGGATCAGCATTCTGTGATCACAGGGTTAATGTTTGTGGGCTGGGAGTGTGAATATGTGTGGGTAGAGTGGTAGAAGTTTTAAACATTTAAGTATGCTTCCCTATTTTTTCAATATTGGAGGGAAAGGTGTGGGCACAATCTGGTGAACAATTTGTTGACCTTTTCTAGTGAAACATGGGGAATTAAGTGGTTTTTAATCAGGTTTTTTCTTTCCCTTCAATTTGGAGACCTGCTTCTAAATTTGCAGTCCCTTTTCCCAAATGATTTGCTTCTTTTGGGGTTGAGATTAATTTGACTCACATAGTATAGGTTTTATATCTTTGTAAGTTATTTTTCTAGCATTTAGTGAAAAAAAATACAAAGCTAATAGATATTAAAGTTTGATGCTGTTCTTATTGTATGTTTTTCTTGAATAGGTATTGAGAAATGGAAGCCCTTACCAGCCCAATTGTATGTTTTTCTTGAATAGGTATTGATAAATGGAAGCGCTTACCAGCCCAGCTTTGCCAGCCCTAATAAGAAGCATGCTAAAGCCACAGCAGCTACTGTGGTTCTTCAAGCAATGGGCCTTGTACCAAAGGACCTCATGGCTAATGCCACTTGCTTCAGGAGTGCCTCACGTAGATAGATTGAGGTTTTATATTAATCATTTCAGATAATTTTACTCTGCATCAAAATGTATTTCCTCTTTAATGTTGTAAATATTTGGCAATTTAAGACATTGTGTAAAAAGCAATCTGTACAAACATCTCCAGGCTTTGATTTTTGTACCATGGAAATTGTATTTAACCATACAGGGTTTTGGTATGTTTATATTGTTTACCTTAGTGATGTATTTGTTTAAGTGGCTAACATCCAAACGATTGTTTGAAGGCATCCGTAATCTTCAGTGTGGAATGTTAAAAATAACGCTTTTATACTGTATTTTGTACTATGATGTAACTCCCCTTCCTTATGGCTCGGCTGCTGTAACACTTGCCTGTAATCAGTGAAGGGCTGTGCACCTTGTACTAGTTCACAATGGGTTCTGCTGGACAGATACTGGGCCAGTGTTACTGAGTTAATCAAGCAAGATCTGTTCCACAGGGCTAATGCCACCACCTCCCCTTTCAAATTTTGTAGAGGTTATAAAAAAAGACAGTGGTATGTTGTGTGATGATCAGCACAAAGTCCTGCGTTTCTGTCAGAGCCACTTGGGCCATGAATGAGAAGGGAGTCAAAATGAAGTCTGACTAGAATTTTACTGCAGAGGCCAAGTACATTTAGTATGGCATTGAGTTGTGATATAGTTTTACTTTGATGTGCATTTTGAATTTCAGCTACACCTAGATAGACGTAAAATGATAATTAAAATGCTGTAACCAACTTATCTAATAAAATCGGCACCCAGCCACTATTTTGTTGACTATGAGAAAGTTTATGTTAATTTTAGGGTCTGATAGAATATTTCATGTGT
This sequence comes from Neotragus moschatus, assembly GCA_006410615.1. Classification (NCBI taxonomy): domain Eukaryota; kingdom Metazoa; phylum Chordata; class Mammalia; order Artiodactyla; family Bovidae; genus Neotragus; species Neotragus moschatus. The sequence continues at coordinate 290,378 of SJYA01000017.1, read as the reverse complement.
ATTACAGTGGTATTCATATGCTATGTCTCTAAACTTTATTTTCAAAAGCTTAAGGCCCAAATATAAACTTCTCTGGAATAAATGTGGTGTTTTATTTTCTGGATTACAAAGTGAACACATACTTCTTCACTACTGTTACTTCTTTACCCAATGCTTTTGATTTCTAAGCACTTTTATTTAAGAAAATTTGAATTATATATGTATGTGTATATATATATATACACACACACACAAATAACCTACAAGAACATATTAAATACTTTGTTATGACAGCTTAGCGAACTTTATAACTCTTGACCCTATTCTATACGGAATACAAAATACCCTAATCAGAATGAACACGCATTAAAACAAGTATTTGAGAACACAGGAATCGTAAACAGGCAGGAAACCAGCTAAGGTGGAAGCACCATCAATCAGCCCAGTAGATAAGCTGACTGTTAGTTTTGCCCCGATGCTGTTACTCACAATGTCTCAAGATAACTAAGCCTCAATTTACATTTGCAATGAAACAGTCATTTTTCTACCATTTACAATTAATGGACCTAGAATTTTCATTCAAGTTTTAAAAAAGTTTTATCTTCATCAAGAATAAAATCAAAATGATTTTTTAAAAACCTTAATCCTACTCTTACGCTTAGAGCGTGTAGTAAAAAGTTACTGTGAAAGATTAATATTTGTAAACATTTGGGTAACTTCCAAAGTGAACTTTAAAGCCAAAGGTATAAGAATCTTGAATTTCCTTGCTAGAAGGCTTTTTTCCTCATAGATTCCTTTTAGGCTTACTTTGGTGTTCAGGATCTCCAATTATAAATGTAGTCACTCATTTCCACATGCCGTAAGGACAATTTTCCCAGTATTGGTGTTTGACAAAGGTGGTCCAGAGTTTTAGGGTGCAGTCCACAGTTGGCAAGCTCCTCGTGAACAGCCTCCTGTGAATATTTGTAAGGAAGTCAGTAACAAGCGTGAGTCTGAACACGTAAGTTTTGAAAATTACCATGGGATCTTTGACAGATGCCTCATTGACGATTATAAAGGCAAATTTATCATGATCAATAGAAGCTCACCCTGAGAATTTCTACACAATGATGGCATCCCCAAATATAATTTTGGTTATTTTTAGAAGTCTGGCAAACTGGTAAGTTTAAAAGGCCTTATTAAAAAAAAAATCTACATGTTCAAAATTAAAGGCAAACGCAGAAAGTGAAAAGGAACTAAAGAGCCTCTTGATCAAGGTGAAAGGAGAGTGACAAAGTTGGCTTAAAGCTCAACATTCAGAAAACAAAGATCATGGCATCTGGTCCCATCACTTCATGGCAAGTAGATGGGGAAAGTGTCAGACTTTATTTCTTTGGGCTCCAAAATCACTGCAGATGGTGACTGCAGCCATGAAATTAAAAGACACTTGCTTACTCCTTGGAATTAAAAGTTATGACCAACCTAGATAGCATATTCAAAAGCAGAGACGTTACTTTGCCAACAAAGGTCTGTCTAGTCAAGGCTATGTTTTTTCCAGTGGTCATGTATGGATGTGAGAGTTGAACTGTGAAGAAACCTGAGTGCCCAAGAATTGATGCTTTTGAACTGTGGTGTTGGAGAAGACTCTTGAGAGTCCCTTGGACTGCAAGGAGATCCAACCAGCCCATCCTAAAGGAGATCAGCCCTGGGATTTCTTTGGAAGGAATGATGCTAAAGCAGAAACTCCAGTACTTTGGCCACCTCATGCAAAGAGTTGACTCACTGGAAAAGACTTTTATGCTGGGAGGGATTGGGGACAGGAGGAGAAGGGGATGACAGAGGACGAGATGGACATGAGCCTGAGTGAACTCCGGGAGTTGGTGATGGACAGGGAGGCCTGGCGTGCTGCAATTCATGGGGTCGCAAAGAGTCCGACACGACTGATTGACTGAACTGAACTGATACTTCAATTTTTAAATAGTGTGTGATACATATCTAGAAACTTCTATAGCACGTGAAACTTACCAAGTAGCGCTCTCCCCCACCTCCCCCCAGCATCTAAGAAAAACTTACATAGAAAAAGGCACAGGGGTTAAATAATATCTATAATTATTAATATTCAAATAATTTATAAAAGGAATCAGATACTGTTAAGTTCTGCATCCGAAAGGACAACGAAAATAACATGCCTTTTGTTAGGGAAGTTCTTTAGTAAATATTTCCTACAACGGTGTGAATTCATAGAATTTATCTCCTCAAAAAAAGTAAGTCATTTTTCCCTTCCCCTTGCTAATTAATACTTAGTACAGTTTAATAACTTAGAACACCAGTTTGGCTCATCACAAATGACTGATTTCCTCCATCCATGTAATTTGAGAGCTTCTCTGATAGCTCTGTTGGTAAAGAATCTGCCTGAATGCAGGAGGCCTGAGTTCAATCCCTGGGTGGGGAAGATCCCCTGGAGAAGGGGAAGGCTACCCACTCCAGTATTCTGGCCTAGAAGACTCCATGGACTGTATGGTCCATGGCGTCACAGAGTCAGACACGACTGAGACTTTCACTTTTATGTAGTTTGAGAAGACTACAACTAAATTTGTTTACCTGCGGTCTACTTACCTTATCCACTACTTTATCCTTTGGCGGGGAGATATTAAATACAGCAGTTGGCTCATGTGTATACAGTCCTGCAGAAAACGACCCATTCTGTGAAGACCGGAGTAGCATCATCACAGAGTGTAGAGCATGAGGCATAATGGGGCCTGTAATCTCCAAGCTAAACTGATTTCTGTATCCAGAAAGACCTTGTGTCTTCACATTCACACTTCGAGCCTTCAAGAAAATTTTAAAGAAAGTTATGGTACCATCTCAAGCTTTTGTCCCCAGCTAAAAATGCGATCAATAACTTCTCATTTGGGCATTCTTCTCTTTAACAGTTAAGGAACAAAAGTAGTTCATAAGGTCCACCACTAGAAAGTTTTGTGAGTAAACCTGTTCAGAAGTTCTCAGCTTCCAGCATCCTCTCCTCCAAATTATGAGACTGTCAATGGAAGTACTAGTTCTAGAGAAAATAACTTCTAGTAATGGTATCCTTTGTGGCTTATTAATATACATTCAATGCATAATATTAGGAAAATAAAGATTCTGTTGCTGTTATTCATCATGTAATTCACATCAAAACTGCGTATGTATTTCTTCGACAATATGGAGAGGGATTCTTTTCACTTAACCATGATCCACTTTTTGAGACCTCCTATAATTTGAACATGGGGCTTCCCCCGTGGCTCAGTGGTAAAGAATTCACCTGCCAAGGGAGGGATATAGATTTGATCCCTAGGTCGGGAAGATCCCCTGGAGAAGGAAATGGCAACCAACTCACAGTATACTTGCCTGGAAAAATCCCATGAGCAGAGGAGCTTGGTGGGGTCACGAAGAGCTGGACACGAGTTAGTGACTAAACAACAATGTAATTTAACATAACATTCTTGGTTGGATCTGTTCTTTCAATGGTTCAGAAAGACAAAATGAAATTAAGCAACTTTTCCTATGGCAATAATTCAAATACAACATTTCAAATAATTAATACAGTTCATATAATTCCTTTGAAACAACTTTATATCAAGGAATTTTTTTACTTGCAGGAAAGAAAATGTGCACCATGTAAAAAAGTTGTGGTTTAGTCACTCAGTTGTGTCTGACTCTCTACGACTCTACGACCCCGTGAACTATAGCTCTCCAGGATCCTCTGTCCATGGGATTCTCCAGACAAGAATACTGGTGGGGGTTGCCATTTCCTCCTCCAGGGGATCTTCCTGACCCAGGGATTTAAATCTGTGTCTCTTGCATTGCAGGCAGATTCTTTACCACTGAGCTACCAGGAAAGCCCCTGTAAAGAAAACCAAGAATTCATCCTATCAAAAAAGGGGAAACTACATATTTAGAAGTTAGGTGATGACAATTAGTACAGAATTTCTTTCCTTTTTATTACCTTAAGCATTTGCATTGTGGCACCTCGGAAAGCTACTGGGGCTAAGAGGGTTGGTGGAAGTCCTGCCTGTGGACCTGAGGTAGCAATTAAACTCTTACAGTTGATCAAAAAATTTAGCAGTGTAAAGGTATTCATTCCCTTCACCAACACAACAGACTCTGGTCTGTGATCCATTTGTACTTCATGTATCTCTTTACGTCTGAACATGACAATCAAGGAAATTACAAATTCCATACCAACAGTACCAGTGGTTATCTTAATCTTGACTCACCAGCAACCCTTTTCTCTACTCCAAATGAAATGCTCTTGCTAACTGTCTTCACTGCAATCATGAAAGTGAAGTGAAAGTGTTAGTCACTCAGTCAGGTCCGACTCTTTGCGACCCCATGGACTGTAGCCTGCCAGCTACGCTGTTCATGGGATTCTCCAGGCACGAGTATTCAAGTGGGTTGCCCTTTCCTTCTCCAGGGGAATCTTCTCCACCCAGGGATTGAACCCAAGTCTCCTGACTACAGGCAGATTCTTTACCATCTGAGCCGCTAGGGAAGCCCTTGCAATTATAAGGCGTCCTAATAATCAAAATCATTTCTTTATGACCATCTGAATTTGCTAGAAATTGATATTCCTGAGAAAAACAAATTTCTTCTCTAGTCAAAAATCCATTCCCCCTCCTCAAATTTAACTAAAATGGAATATTTTTACTTAAAAAAACTTTAATTTTTCTTGTTTTACTGCTCTTAAGGGTTTGCTTTTTAATGTCATGTGGGAAGTTAAGTTTGAATATGATCTTAAGGATACTTTAAGATAACAGTAAAAGAAAACTTCCAGTCAATATTACATTGCTCAAGAGAATTACCTAGTGGTCCAGCAGTTAGGACTCTGACCTTCCACTACAGGCGGCATAGGTCTAAACCCTGGTCAGGGAACTAAGATCCTACATCCTCCTCCAAAAAAAAAAAAGTTACACTGCTCACTAACTGAATTCAATGAAAATCAATTTGAGTTAACAGTAACTGAAAGGATACAGCTTGATAGAAAGTACGTCTGGTTTTTTAATTTTATCTTGCACACCCATCTCTTCCAGCCAGGAAAAACTTTCTTCTTCATCCTCATCACTGATGGCTTGCTCCCTAGGACATGGCTATAGTTAGTTAGGGTTCACATTTCATAANTTAACAGTAACTGAAAGGATACAGCTTGATAGAAAGTACGTCTGGTTTTTTAATTTTATCTTGCACACCCATCTCTTCCAGCCAGGAAAAACTTTCTTCTTCATCCTCATCACTGATGGCTTGCTCCCTAGGACATTGCTATAGTTAGTTAGGGTTCACATTTCATAACGCTGTTTCTTCTACACAGAGTCCTTAAGTCACATGGATGATGTAAAAGGTTATCTTAATCACATACTCCCCGTGTTGCAAGCCTGTTCCAGACGCCTTCCTCTTCTCAGGGCCATTTTCTTTTATTAAAGGCAGAGAAAACTCAATATCTGCATGAGAAAAGAAAAGTGTACCTGTGTTTAATATACTCTGAAAGAATTAACAGTCTTGTTGACTTGTAGAAAATATTTGAAAATGAGTTTCTACACTTGATCATTAAAGCAGTGTTTTCCATGCTTTCTTGACAGCAGCTCACAATACCCACGTATCTCCTTGAAACAAATGGTTTAGGACAATATATATTCTCACTACACTTGGTAATCTTTCATCGAGTATATATTACTCTATTTCCTTTTTTTAAAAAGTGCTGATTAAGTCCACTGAACAGACTTCATGATCTACTAATGTGTTGACAAAGTTTATAAATCAAGTTACTAGAAGAGTGTAGACAATTAGTACTATAAAAGAAATTCTACAGGAGCATATTCAGACTGGGACTTTCCAGCTCAACATATGTTTAGACACTAGAAAGGGAATGTAGCTTAAAGCTATGTACAACGGATAACTTAATTAAATGCTAAGAAAAAAAAACCAAAGTGAAGAAATGAAGTAATTTTTAAAGTAACAAGATAAAAGTTGTAGAAGATAATTCAACTGTTAGAAGACAGTTCAAATTTTAACTTTTAAGGTGTTTACAGTTTGGTATTCTCACTTTAAAGGTACAGTTTTACCTTCATTTTTCATAGCTTCTCTTATGCCTCTAGTTGTGGGAGACATGAGAGCTGTGATGACATCATCTCCTGCTAATCCTGCTGCACGGAACAGGATAGAAAACTGATAGGTACAAACGTAGAAGTAGGGGCAAAGTTTTGTCTTCAGCAGGTTATATAGAGAAGTAAAGCTCACAGACCTATGAGGAAAAATATTTTTCTTTAGGAATTATTAAAATGTCAATTCAATGTTGAAAAATTTTATATCACTTGATCCTCACCTGGTTTTAAACACAATTATTACAGGTAATGGTCTGAATTTTTCCCATGACATAGAACTTGGCTTTTTAAAGGGCTGAAATTGGTCATGGGACTCACTGATGAATTTTAAATACTTTAACGAGTAGCGTTTAACATTTAAATGCTTGCCATTTTTCTTTAGACAAAGCAGTTGATATCAGGTTGCTGACTTTTAATAAGCAGTTTCTACTGATGAGAAGGGACACAGCCATTAACAAGAAGTAATATTAAAGAATTATGTCTCTATATAGTCATCAAACATTTATATACATCCTATAACTATGTAAAGAGAATACGAGCTGGGAATTTCCTGTCAGCCTAGTGGTTAGTACGCCCGGCTTCCACTGCAGGGTTGCATGGGTTCTAACCCTGGTTGGGGAACTAAGATCCCAAAAGCTTTGCAATGCAATCAGAGGAGGGAGATAAAAAGGAGTAAGAGCTAAATAAGTAAACAATTTGAGAAAAAAAAAATTTTGGCAGGGAGTGGCCTGCACCACGCAAAATGCAGGATCTCAGTTCCCTAAGCAGGACTGAACTCGGGCTGTGAGCCCTAACCAGTGGACTACCAGGGAATTCCCCAAAAGTCAACAATTTAAATCAGTTTAAACTGGTAGTCATGGCTGTGGTTGTTCAGTCGCTAAGTCATGTCCGACTCTTTGTGACCCCACGGACTATGCGTGCCAGGTTGCCCTGTCCTTCACTATCTTTGGGAATTTACTCAAATTCACATTCATTGAGTCAGTGATGCTATCTAACCAATTCATCCTCTGCTGCTCCTTTCTTATGCCTTCAATCTTTCCCAGCATCGGGTCTTTGCCAATGAGCCAGCTCTTAGCATCAGGTGGCCGAAGTATTGGAGCTTCAGAATCAGTCCTTCCAGTGAATATTCAGGGTTGATTTCCTTTAGGATGGACTGGCTTCCGTGCTGTTCAACAGATTCTCAAGAGTCTTCTCCAGCAGTTAATCATTAACATTTTAATAAAATAATTCAGAAGGACAGAGAAATCCATCTACTAAAGTCCAATCACACATCATAAATAAGGAGAGAATACTGCTAAAATGAAAATTCACTATGAGACTCAGAAATTTTTATTCATCTTACCAGTCACTCATTAACACGTGCTGCAGGGTTTCATCATTTGACCATGGAGTTGTCTTTCCAGCCATTTTTCTGTCAGCTCCGATACGAGGGAACAATGGCAGCCAAGACAAGGCAGGGTGGAGCCAGTAGATGAGGCTCTGTTGGAAAGCACAGCGGAGCTCAGTGGAGAGTTTGGGGTCCTAAAATCCAAAGATGATATTGGACAGTTTTTGCTCCATTAGAAACACATAATTTAATTAAAAAGACATTGAATATACCAAACATTTATTCTTCTGTAACAGTGTGTTAACAACAGTTACAGAGGCTAAAGTGTAGTTTATTATTGTTTGGGAAAACCTTCCTTGCCAGCAATTGCAGTCCGCTAACCCACATATCAGAAAGGACACCTGGACATAGAGAGGAACATTTGCCTGTCTCCACCATCCTTGAGAACAATGATGATCATTTTTTACCACCAGGGCAGGGGTGCGTGTGTGTAGCTAACACTATATTAAACTCCTTTGCCTCAAAACTCTTTCAAAAGTAGCCAGTAAAAACAGACAGTCCCAATCACAAATCACCAGGATCTACTGATTAAAAACGAAGTAACCAAGGTAATCTCTTTTAACCTAGTTTGAGTTGAGCTGCTTGAAAGTAATGGTAATTACACTTTTGAAAAGCTTTCTAGAACTCATTAACTCTACTAAATTTACAACAGACTGTTGCCCAAGCGTGTAAGAGTGCATTTAAAAAACGCAGTATACAGTATATGAGGAAACCAGTAAAATCTCTTTGCAATCCTACTCCTCAATTGCTTTTCATTTCCTTCTATTTTTTTTCACAAAAGGCCTTAAAAAGAATGGTTTAGTTCAAACAGTTCTTGCCTGCAACAACGAGTAATTCTCAGGACAGGTCTATAAATTTAACAGTTACTCAGTATGATTTTTAAAAGTATATGAATGCGGCATTTGGAAAATAAAATAATTTCCCACTTCTCTGTTTCTTAAATGTCCAAAGAAAAACTTAATGGAAGGAAATATCGCCCAACAGTTTGCAGATAAGTACTTTTTATACTTCACTTGTTACTTTAAAGCATAGCTATTTTCTCACAGGATTACCTGTATACTTTGAGGCAAAGTAACTTCTGTTGCCCTGCAATGCTGGATGATACCTTGAGCCTCTTCCTGGGCTTTCAAATGATCTGCCCAGGTAAAGGGTTGAGAAGAGGTGAAAAGGAGTCGTGTTTTAATGCTCCAGTCCACAGGTAACTCAGTACTTTCTGAAGGTGGAATATCAGATTCGGAGAATGATACATGAGGAGTCTTTCAGAAAACAAAGAACACAAAAATTAGTACAGTACTAAGGGAAAAACCCTTCAGTCTACAGGAGTCATCCATGAAACATGTTCATGACTACCGAAATCTCAAAATGTTACGAACTACAATAAGTAACACTGGAAACTAATTACACACTGTGAGAACGTCCAGAAAGAGCTATACGAAACCATTAGTAGTGATGTTACCTCTGGAAAGTGGGAATTTGTTGTTGTTGGGGGTGGTGGTAGTGTTGGAAAGGCAGTTTTCACCTTTTATTATAGTTCTACATAGTTTAGTCACAAAAGAAATACTATTTTCATGATCATAAGTTTTAAAAATCTGCTATTGATACTGCAGTCAAAACATAAATCTTCCAAGCATTTTTAGCTTCCCAAACTCTGGAGCCAGTACTAAGCTGCTCCTTGCAGGGAACCTGGCCTCTGATCAGCCTCTCAGGCTGGTTGAAGAAGCGTCCGCTGTCTCAAACATTTCCCCCAAACTGTCTGCTGTCCAGTCACTGTTCTCCACATTAAAACGACTCTTTTAAGTGATGCTATTTAAAAATAATAGGGAAGGGGGACCCATTTCCAACCGACCTGAAGGCCATTTACTTGCAAAGAAGGGAGACTGTGTCTTGGGGGAACTCTTCTAGCCTGCTCCCCTCTGGACAAACCATCACCAAGGAAGTAGCTGAGGAATGGAGTCGAGAGCAGCATGGTGTTGAGGGGGTAGGACCGAGGTTCAACGATAGGCCACCAGCTGTGGAAGTCATCTGGGGACTTGGTTTGAAGATTCAGGGTGGGATAAGCCTGGAGGCACTGGTTCTGAGTGACGCATTGGACTTGTCACTACCTATGAAAAAGAAACCTCACCTCTACATCTGCTTTAGCACTGGTGCCATGATAGACTGTTTCTACTACATACAAAGTCGTTTATCAAGGCTGATGCTGGCGGTCCTTTCAAGTCTAGTAGAAATGATCACACAGGACTCTCTGGTAAACTATTTTCCAGGTAAAACACTTCTCAGCAGTCTGAATTTATAAAAACATACACTCTAATGACATTTCAAAAGTATTACCTGGTGTAATTCTGTAACGGCTGTTCTTTCAGGAACCTTCTCTTCCCAGAGCAAATCATTTTCTTGATTAGAATCTAAAAACTGAGGTGAAAAAAATGGTCCTTTTAAATTCTAAATAATGCTGGAGTTCGCTTTAAACCTGCAGAACTTCATCTGGCATACAAGCTTCTCAATAAGCTCAGGAATTCGCAGGAGCCCAAATCAGAGTGTCACTTCAGCTTTGTGTCTGAACTTTAACCATCAAAATGCACGGGGAAAAAGGCAGGTGGTCTGCACAACTGATAATAATCTCAACTCAAAAGATCCAAAAGGTTTGGGAGTAAGACAAATCATTCATGGAGTAAATTCTGACCCCCTGACAATCCTCACCATTCCTCCAAATCCAGAATAATTTGGAAGGCGAGAGAAGGGACGCACTGAATGCCGCAGGAAAGAGGGTCCTGTATTCTTTCCCTCAAACGGGGGCCTTCCCCGGGTGGCTCCAGGACGACTCGGAGCCACCCGCCCACTGACCTCTCATCCTTTTTATTTGACTGCGGCCGCCTAGGCTCCGCAGGCCGGGCACCGGACGGGAGCGCGGGAGATGCAGGGTCCGCTCCTCGGGACCGGCCAGCCCCGCCCGCCCCGCGGCCGCTCGCGGAGCGCACTTCATGCCGCCCCCCNGGGACACATTGAACAATATTCTGGGGCATTTTTGGCTGTCAACGTGGAGGAGGGTGGATGGAGACCATGGATGCTGTAAACATCTTTCAATCTACAAGACAGAGCATAAAAGAGAATGATCTGGTCCAGAAAATTAATAGCCCTGAGACTGAGTATCCCTGGGGTAAAGCATATGAGTCAGGCATTGTGTGTGTTTTCAGTTGTGTTTGACTCTTTTGTGACTTCATGGACTGTAGCCTGCTAAGCTTTTCTGTCCATGTTGTCACTTCCTTCTCCAGGGGATTGACGCAGGAATCAAAGCCACATCTCTGGTGTCTTGTGCTTTGACCATTGGATTATTTTCAATCTAGCACCACCTGGGAAACCCAAAGAATATCTGTACTTGTGATATTTATAGCTGTCTTGGGGTTGTTTTTTTAATCTTATAATACTTTATGTTTATGCTAGCAAAATTAGAGTACTGCCTTTGCTACCAGTTTATAATATCATATATGAAATGAGTCGCTGGAAAGCAAGAATTCATTTCATATATGATATTATACATAATACTGGATGCTTGGGGCTGGTGCACTGAGACGACCCAGAGGGATGGTACAGGAAGGGAGGAGGGAGGGGGTTCAGGATGGGGAACACATGTATACCTGTGGTGGATTCATGTTGATATATGGCAAAACCAATACAATATTGTAAAGTAAAAAAAAAAAAAAAAGCTTTCTCTTGGCTAGATCCTTTGATACTTGAAAATGTATTCCAAGTATTAAATTACGACAGCAAAGGATGTTTAAAGAAGGTAAGTATTGAGAAAGGAACTGATCAGAAAAGTATTTAGACATAGCAAGACTCCCAACAGCTTTGTTGACATAGTGTGGATTCCGATGACAATTTTTCTTCATGTAAAGAATTTATGAGGCAAATGTATAGGGACAATAATTTAAAAGGCTTTCAGAATATTCCCTTTAGATGTTNAAAAAAAGCTTTCATGTTGCAAAAATAAAATAAAATAAATAATACATAAAAATAAAATAACTTTAATACAGTAAAAAAAAAAAAAAGTTCCAACCTCAACCATCATAACAGTTCTTAATCCCAGTCTTTTTCCCAGGCTGATACATAAAGACGTTTCATGTTTTCTTAAAATATTGTTCAGTTGCCAATTTTACGTTCTTCCAGACAGAGAGCCATTTATGCCAGATTTTATTTAACAACTCAATCATTTCCTACTAAACTGAAATATAATCTAGCCATATAAATTGAGACCTAATTTTGTATGATCTCTTCTATCAGTTGATCACATTAAATGATAGAAAGCTTTTTTTTGCATCTTTACTAGTAATAATATCTTTTTATATTTATTATTAAACATTTTCTTTTCCTTGTTGCTACCTTTTATCTTTTCGTGGTTAGATATGTTTTGTTAAATAGCAACCATACTACCCTATCTTGTGAGAGACATTCTTTTGCATTCCAACTATTGCCTCTTCCTCATTGAAATTCATTTATGTTTCCATAGATGAAAAGTATAACATTTCATACTGCTTCTTCAGTTTTTCAAAATGTGTATTTTTATATTTTTCATTCCCACATTTTTGACATTCTACACTTTAATGAGAGACCCATGTTGATGTCATTAAACATTTTATTCTGTATGTTTTATTTCAGAGGTCATAAATTTTAATTAAATGTCATTTAATGTAATTGTTTGGAGAAGGCAATGGCACCCCACTCCAGTACTCTTGCCTGGGAAATCATATGGACAGAGGAGCCTGGCAGGCTAAAGGCTATGATATCGCTAAGAGTCAGACACGACTGTGCAACTTCACTTTCACTTTTCACTTTCATGCATTGAAGAAGGAAATGGCAACCCACCCCCAGTGTCCTTGCCTGGAGAATCCCAGGGACAGAGGAGCCTGGTGGGCTGCAATCTATGGGGTCGCACACGACTTGTTCAGTTGTGTTTGACTCTTTTGTGACTTCACAGCCAAGCTCCTCTGTCCATGTTGTCACTTCCTTCTCCAGGGGATTGATCCAGGGATCAAAGCCACATCTCTGGTGTCTTCTGCTTTGGCCAGTGGATTCTTTACAATCAAGCACCACCTGGGAAACCCAAAGAATATCTGTACTTGTGANGTTTGACTCTTTTGTGACTTCACAGCCAAGCTCCTCTGTCCATGTTGTCACTTCCTTCTCCAGGGGATTGATCCAGGGATCAAAGCCACATCTCTGGTGTCTTCTGCTTTGGCCAGTGGATTCTTTACAATCAAGCACCACCTGGGAAACCCAAAGAATATCTGTACTTGTGATATTTATCCAAATACAGATATTACTTGTGATATTTGTCCAACAGTCAGAGTTGGACACAACTGATGCGACTTAGCAGCAGCTGCAGCAACGATGTAATTGTTTGACTCCATTATGATTTAGTCTTTGTAGATTGTATGTCTCTATACAATCTTTATTCCAAGTTATCAAATTTGTTGGCATATAACCATTTATAGTAGTCTTTTGTGATCCTTTATATTTCTTGGGTACTGT
>SJYA01000017.1:213772-276554 GCA_006410615.1 Neotragus moschatus | reverse complement strand
GCGGGGCGGGCCCTCGGGAGGCTCGGAGGCAGCCCGCGGCCGGTTGTCCAGGCGGGCGAAGGGGTTCCTTCGGTCCCCTGCCGGGCCGCCACCGCCGCCGCCTCTGCCCGCCGCCGGGAACGGGCGGAGGGGCAGCCCGGCCGCTCGGGCGGCGCGGCGGGTCGCCGGCTCGGGCCGCTCCGCCGGCGACGAGGCGGCGCCGAGGCTCCGACCCCTTTTCCGTCGCAGCCGCAGTGTCTCGGGCGGCCTTTTGAAACTGGGCGAGTAGCCGGGCACAGACACGGCCATAACGCGCGCCGGAGGCCGAGGGGGCCGGCCCGGCAGGCGCTTCCCGCGCGCCCAGGCTCCGCCTCCGCCGTGACCCCGCCCCCGAGCCGCTCACGGCGCGTGCGCGATGAGGCCCGCGCGCGGCCCCGAGTCCGAGCGTCTCCCGGCGCGTGAGTGGCGGGCGTTCGCGCGGGCCCGCCCCCGCCATGTTCCTCCCGCGTGGGGAGACGCGCTGCTGTTGCCTGTCCCAGGACGTTCCCCGGGCGCGCCAGCCTGACATCCCGGGGCTAGGTGTTTGGGAGCGCGCTGGGAGAGCCGAGTGCTATTTAAATCCGCAGCGAAGCGCCAGGAAGAAAGGAAACGTCACACTTGAGCTGCTGCTTCGGTAAGGTTCCGGAGCTCAGTGGCGACGTCCAGGGCTGCAGAGGGGCCTGGGCCTCCCCTCCCGACCCCCCAAAGCAGCCCCAGCCGGCATCGCCGCTGCAGCCATTCACGCAAACACTGCAAAGGTCACGGGCAGAGGTCACACTGCAGAGGTCACGGGCGCGTCAGTGCTGCTCTGAGGAAACCCTGGAGTGAATGAATACTTGAAGTAAAAAAAAAAAAAAAAGCTTTCTCTTGGCTAGATCCTTTGATACTTGAAAATGTATTCCAAGTATTAAATTACGACAGCAAAGGATGTTTAAAGAAGGTAAGTATTGAGAAAGGAACTGATCAGAAAAGTATTTAGACATAGCAAGACTCCCAACAGCTTTGTTGACATAGTGTGGATTCCGATGACAATTTTTCTTCATGTAAAGAATTTATGAGGCAAATGTATAGGGACAATAATCTAAAAGGCTTTCAGAATATTCCCTTTAGATGTTAAATTTTACAACTGTCTCGACCGTCTGTACGATAATTTTTTTCAGATACTTTTCAAATACTTCAAATAAATGAACATCTTGTTTCAGCAGAAAAATATGCTTAAAAACACAAAACTTGCTTTTAGGTTCCTTGACTTTTATGAACGATTTCCAAGGAAGCTCTGGCTTCAAATACTGGAACTGGTTCATCCAACTGAGGTCTGAGAGAGAACTTTAAAAATGAACAACTTGCTTCTTTCTTCCTTGATTTTTCTGAACAACTTCCATGGTAACTTTTGCCTCGTATAGTGGAATGGGTTCATCCAACTGAGGTCTGAGGAAAAATGAAATTATTAGAGATGTCTAGTTAAGGATGAGTAGAGCACACAGCAGGGTAGTTGACAATTGCTGTAGTTGAACTCTATTAGTTTAAATAAAATTTGTCCATTAATAGTTCCACTATTAAAAGTGGTTAGATTTTGAAAGGGGAAAATACCCATTCTCTCCATTTCCTTTTTAAATTCCTCTTTTTTGATAAACAGATTCAGCTGCAAAAAAACTGTACTTTTCCCTCCTGTCTATCTGTGGGTCATTTCAAATTGCGTTGGGAGGGGTGATGTGGATAAGTGAAGGGGCTGATACAGTATGGAATACAGTAAAGAAAACTCATGAACCACTTATATCCTGCTGCTGCTAAGTCGCTTCAGTCGTGTCCAACTCTGTGCGACCCCATAGACGGCAGCCCACTAGGCTCCTCTGTCCCTGGGATTCTCCAGGCAAGAATACTGGAGTGGGCTGCCATCTCCTTCTCCAATGCACGAAAGTGAAAAGTGAAAGTGAAGTCGCTCAGTCTTAGCCCCACTCTTCGCGACCCCATGGATTGCAGCCTACTAGGCTCCTCCGTCCATGGGATTCTCCAGGCAAGAGTACTGGAGTGGGGTGCCATTGCCTTCTCCGAGGGAGTAATTAATGGTGTATCACAGGATACACTTTAGAAATATTAAACAGCAGCTGTTTATCTAACCAAAATGTAACACATGGTGGCAACAAGTATACTGAGAAAGCTGAAACAAAAATGGGAATGCCCATTTTATCTCTTGGAGAATAGAAAAATAAACAAGAACAATGATTTGGTAGTGTAGCATACCTAAAAACACCAGCTGATAACTTCTCCATCACGTCTTTTAAGATGCGTAGCTGGAAAAGACTGTTAAGGTGGCAATGCAAAGGAGCAAATAAAACTGTCTGATAAGCAGGGGATGCTAGGCAGGCCGCCTATTTCTGTAACAAATTATGTAAGCTGTCCAAGTCTACCTCTAAACCAGGAAAATGAGGGGAAGTGATTTGCGAGAGACAGTGACATGGAAGAGCATAAAACTTCAAAGGACAAGTGATGAAAGAAGCCTAAAGTTTCTCCTTAAGTAATGACTAGTGTTATCCCAAGTGGACGGTATTAGTAACAGAATGGGTCAGGGTTTCATCTTAGTGCTACATATGGTATTTTTAGCTAAAAATTTTAGCACTTAAATTTCTTAATTTAGGTGCACATTTATTAAGCTAGTTGATATATGTATGCAAGAAAGTTAATAATCTAATATATGCAAATAATAAACAGTATAAAATTTAAAACTCTAGTCATTTAATTGAAATAATATTAGAGCTGAGGGTCTATATAACTGCTGCTGCTGCTAAGGCGCTTCAGTTGTGTCCGATTCTGTGCGACCCCATAGACGGCAGCCCACCAGGCTCTGCCGTCCCTGGGATTCTCCAGGCAAGAACACTGGAGTGGGTTGCCATTTCCTTCTCCAATGCATAAAAGTGAAAAGTGAAAGTGAAGTCACTCAGTCGTGTCCGATTCCTAGCGATCCCATGGACTGCAGCCTACCAGGCTCCTCCATCCATGGGATTTTCCAGGCAAGAGTACTGGAGTAGGGTGTCATCACCTAATTGATAGTACAGGAGAATTATTTATGATGTATAATCACACAATTGGAAGGCCATATGTAAATCATAAGCATCAACTGGCTCATGTGTGATGCAATTGAGGGGGTTTTGCACAAGTGAGGACTAAAGTTTGATTCAGGACTTTAGGAAATGTAAGGGAGAAAACAGAAACATAAGCTGCTTTAAAGATATTTTTAAAAGGACCTAAAGAATACTGATTCACTCTTTGTTACTGCAAATTTGCTTTCTTCTGTTAATGAAATTGCCAATGGTATGTGTAAGAGTGTGTGTGTGTGTGTGTGTATAAATATGTATTTCTGATTTTTGAAAATTTAACATTTCTTATAAACATGTCATATTTCACCTTGGTCCATGGGTTTGTCAGATAGGTTAAAATCTTACGGTGTGGGGGAAAGAAAGGAGAGCAGTTGAGAGAATTAAGTAATGCAGGCAGAGGCAGCCAGCCTGCCTTCAGACATGGAAGATTCAAAACATGCTAACTTGTGTTACTTTTAATACAGTGTCTCTATAATTAAAATCCCATGGTATTCTTGAGAATTACTATGTTATTGGACATTTCATTATTTAAAGCTGAAATTTAAATAATTCTTTTAGAGAGTTAAAAATTTATTCCAAATTTAATAGGAAAATATTTAATCAAAAATACTATAAACACACACATTCACTACATTAAGGGGATGTTCCAGTTTTGAAATGAACTCTTTAAAACTCAAAATATGCAATATATTAATTAAATACTACTATTTGAAGGCTCTGAAATAAGCTTGCCATAGATTTTAGAGGAGGCTGGCCTTGTACATAGTACGCATATGCAACAATGTGCGTTTGATAATAATGATATTCAGTGAGACATATAAGTCACTTCATGCACAATTATACTCTATTAAGTAATGAGAATGTATTAATATTTATCCAATATATTAATATTAAAAATTTTACCAGGTACAGCTGCCTTTAAGACAGGCATCTCAGAAACAAAATGTTTATTCTTAAATTGACCCCGCTCTAAAGAGGTTTGGACCTTTCTTTCAGAACTGCTTTCAGAGTCTCAAGAAAACTTGATTACTTTTACTAAAATGGAGTGATTCGATTTTACACTTGATTTGTTACTGAATCACTTCCATTAAAAATAATCAATCCATCTTTCTTTGATAAAGATTTCCTAGCACTGATATTCTTAAAAAACAACCCCTCAACTCTTTAATGTAGGTGAATATTCTGAAATGTTTTGTGCAGTGGTGCCACCATAGGAGTACAGATGTAGTCTCTTAAGGTGACCTCTGATTTTCTCGAGGCCAGATTAAGATGAAGTAAAATTTTCCATGTCTCCTATAGTTTGATTTCTCATTCAGAAACGAGCGAGACAGCTTGGGTGATTCCTGTCCTGGCACTTGCCAGCTGCATCCTTGGGCGTGTAATAACCTTTTATCCTTCTATTTCTTTACTTGTGACAGAGGGATAATAATAGTACTAAATTTCACACAGTTGTTTTCATATTTAAATAAGTACCTATAACACACTTGGAACTAGCTATTACCATTATTAAAGAATTTAATGATGAGAATACAAGGTACATTTCAAGCCAGAAATTCCAATCCGTAGGAAAAAGGATATAAAGATACTTTCCCTGTTGTACATTTGACAGATTCCAAACTTCATCATTAAGGAAAGCCACCGCTGCTCCCTTGAGGAAAAGGCAATGACTATCTGGAGGATCCAGCTTGGATAAAATGCACAAAGAACGCTCAGTTACTGTGAGCAGGAGAATGATTGGTATCTTAGGTCAAAAAAACTTTTACACAAAGTAAGTAATTCCCAAATTGCAAGTAATCGGCACACAGACTTTAGTAACGCTCTGTACACTGTAATGCTCTCTTTTCTAATTCATTGTCCACAATTATGAAAGAGCAAGGCCAGTCCAGAGGTGATAGAGTGGCATTAGGGTGTGTGTGAGATTTCTAGCTGCTACTCACCAGTGTGTGTGTCTGTGTGTGTGAGATTTCTAGCTGCTACTCACCAGTCTGTGTGTCTGTGTGTGTGTGAGATTTCTAGCTGCTACTCACCAGTCTGTGTGTATGAGATTTCTAGCTGCTACTCACCAGTCTGTGTGTGTGTGTGTGTGTGTGTGTGTGTGTGTGAGATTTCTAGCTGCTACTCGTGTGTGTGTGTGTGAGATTTCTAGCTGCTACTCACCAGCGTGTGTGTGTGTGTGTGTGATTTCTAGCTGCTACTCACCAGTGTGTGTGTCTGTGTGTGTGTGTGTGTGAGATTTCTAGCTGCTACTCACCAGTGTGGGTGTGTGTGATTTCTAGCTGTGTGAGTGTGTGTGTGAAATTTCTAGCTGCTACTCACCTGTGTGTGTGTGTGTGTGTGTGTGTGTGTGTGTGTGTGTGAGAGAGAGAGAGAGATTTCTAGCTGCTACTCACCAGTCAGTTTCATGAGGATAGAAAATCATTGAAGACGAACATGAGAATTCTGGTATGTGAAAATCACCAAAATAAAAATCCCTTAATTTTGCTGAGAAATGTAAAACTGGAAGAAATGTAAAAATGGAAGACTAAACACACACACACACACACACACACACACACACAGAGAATAAATTCTAATTTGAATAACTAAGAAATTGTCATTTTATATAGTAATATTTTGCTAAGTATATGTCAACATGAATGTTTGTTACTATGTAAAAAAAAATCTTATTTGAAATACTGTTAAAAAATTTAGAAGTCATTATTTCCAAACCACTAAATAAAAGTTAAACGAACTCTGCTATATTTCAACTATATTTCAACATCTTGGCCAACAGCTAAACTTAAAAAAAATAAATCTTTAAAAATAGGAAATAATTAAAAATTTATACAAATTTAGCCACATCATGCTAAAAGACTTGGCATTATTCTTTGTTAATTATATCCTATTGGTGGAATATTAATGCTTTATTGTTTCTGATAATACCTGCAGGTTTTCTTCTGTTGTTACCCAGTGGCCTCCAACACCAAGAAGGGTGATGATATCATGTTTATGTGGTAGTAGTTGGAATTTTTCAGCTGGTTCGTCATCTTTATTATATAACCTCACTTACAGAAGAATTGTTTAAAAAGAAAGGGAGAGAATATATATTTTATAGTAATCTGATAAAAATTTATTCTTCAAACTAGTTCTGTTTATTTTTAATCTAACAAGGAAGCATTTTTCTTAGAACAAGGTAACACGTGATGTATTCAGACACCTTAAAATACACTTTTGCATTAAAACTGTTCATAAAATTTACTTTAGATTTAATTGTAAATGAGATAACTAAAGATAAAACGTCTCTTTCAATTTGAAAATCAGACAAGATAACAACACATACCACTAAGTCTGACTGTTTCAATCGTACCATTGATAGCTTAATACTCTGGGGAAAGCTGACTCCTAAGTAAGGAACTCATAGATTCAAGAATGTCCTACTTTGAAGTAATGATCTCCTACTTATTGAAATGTCCATTTGAAAAGTTAATGAACAATACATTCACTTCCACTGAAAGATTTTTCTGAGTAATTTCAAATATTGAAAATACTGGCTAAAAGAAACAGCTATGGCCATAGCTCCATTTGTTATGATCTTAGAAGATAAATTCTAACAAAATATAAACAGAATCCCTTGGCAGGCTTGTGAAACCTATTCTTAAGGTGCAGTGGCACTACCTAAGTGTGTAGAGATTTGGTGTTAAATAGTTATTGGTTAAACTACAAAAGTTCAAGGAAGGTAAAATGCAAAAAAATTCTCTGCATTTTCCAAAAAGGGACTGTAGAAGCTCACCATCCTACAGAGGGCAGCCATACATAGCAGAAACAAGTGACTGACTGAGACCTGAACTAATCCAAGGACCTCTGAACCCATGAAGAATCCGCCTGCCAATGCAAGAGACGCAGGTTCAATCCCTGGGTCAGGAAAAGCCCTCTGGCAGATAACAATCCACTCCAGTATTTCTGCCTGGAAAATACTGAAGAGCGTGGCAGGCTGCTGCTCACAAGGAGTCGGATATGACTGAGTGAGCACAACCATCACAAGCACAACCGGGGAGGCCCCAGATTTCTTGTAGAGATACTTAAATTCCCATGCCTAGGCTTCAAAGGGATTCCCAGGCGGCACCTTCGGTAAAGTGAAAGTGAAAGTCACTCAGTCTCTTTGAGACTCCATGGACTACACAGCCGTTCCCTTCTCCAGAGGATCTTCCCAACCCAGGGACTGAACCCAAATCTCCCGCATTGCAGGTGGTTCTTCACCGACTGAACCACAGGGAAGCCCCCAGCAGTAAAGAACCAGCCTGCTAATGCAGGAGACGTGAGACAAGGGTTCAGTCCCCAAGTTGGGAAGATCCCGTGGAGGAGGGCATAGGAACTCACTCCAGTATTCCTGCCTGGACAGAGGAGCTTGGTGGGCCATGCCCATAGGGTTGCAGAGTCAGACATGACTGAAGCAACTAAGCACGCACGCATACTTTTTTAAAAGGTAAGCATGTTCTCTCTCCTGACAGTGCTTAAAATGGGAATAAAATGAAGAGGCTCCAATTAAAAAAGTTAAAGAAAAATAACTGGACCTCAATAAAAATGTAAGTAATTACTTCCTGGTTCTATTTTTTCCCAGAAATTTATCCATCACAATAAAAAAAATGACAGAGACTCCTGATTTAGTAAAGTGCCCACCTCCAGCATCTAGGACAATGTCCACTCCGAGACCACCTGTTTCTTCTAAACAGCTTTCAGCCACATGGGCTTTCCCGTTAGACACATCGATCACTCGAGCTGCAAAGGACAGGAAGTCAGGCAATTGTACTGTTCTCTATGTGATCAACACTGCTCCCAGAGGAAGAGCAAGAAAAGCAAATAAATTTCTCATCTCTGAAATGAATTAAATGGTTGAAGCAGTTACTGAATCTGAATTATCCTGTTTTTCACTCATCTACCCGAGTGTTGGTAAGGATGAATTTAAATGAAGAAACTGGTATAGTCAATAAATTAAAATATGAGCATTCTATAGATAACATAGTCCAAGGTTGACCTGTTGACGCAGAGGACTGTTCTTATAGCTAAAGGGTGTTTTGCCAGAACTGAGACTCTCTAAACCGCAAATGTACCTATATAGATAGGAACTGAAAGATTAAACAATTTCTTAAGAATGTTCAGATTATTAGAGTTCAGAGCTCAAAAGTACAAAGATCTATTCTGGATTTGGTACTTCTCTACTAGAGGCAGTTTTATCCTTTCTCAGTCACAGAAATCGCAACCTGTACTGGCATCCCCTGACTTGCCCTCCAAAACAAAACAAAAAACAAAAATTCCTGAAGGTGAAAAAACAAAACAGGATTATTCTAAGCAGAGTTAGTGAAAATAAAACTAACTTTAACTGGTTGTTTTAAAGTACTATATCAAGAGAACAAGCCAATGAGAACTAAAAGATCTCAGAATTTGGGGATTTCCCTGGTGGTCCAGTGGCTAGACTATTGCTCCCAAAGCAGGAAGACCAGGTTCAATCCCTAATCAGGGATCTACTTAGATCCCACATGCTACAACTAAGAGCTGATGCAACCAAATATATTTTTTTAAACCTCAGAATTTGAATTGGAAAATGAAGATACATCTATTTCATTTTTGTATCTTTGAATATCTTCTTATTTCAGAGAATTCTGCTCCTAGCTGCTCAGGTTTGAGGTGTAGTCAGTCCAGTACTGACTGAAGTCTTAGGGGTGAGCATGGGGAGACCAAAAGGAAAGGCAGGGCTAATCAAGAGGAAACTGCTCCTCGTCCGCAGTACTATTTATGTTTCTCCCCTCCATTTTCAATCTCTTCTGTTTTTCCTTTTTTCTTATCTCCTTCCTTTCTCAATGCCTGTTTCAACCTTCTTTCCATTTCTTGGTTATCTGCCAAAAGCATAACATAACCATGGAAATAACCCAGGCTTTACTGTTAGGCCTGGATTCAAATCCCATTCCAGGCCTAGTGGTACACACCCTGGCACATCCTTGGACAAACGAAATTCTGAGATGCTGTTTCCCAGTTACTTGACACAGGGTTGTTGAGGATTTAACACCCAGTGAATCTTACTTTGCTTCCTGCGGGCCCTTACACCCTGCTCTTATCTTCATCTGTTAATCACCAACGTTAATTCTGTTACCTCCAGTCTACTAAAATCCATTCCCATCTCTACTCTATTTTGTCAATCTCTATTTTCTTTCTCTTTCCCATGTTCATTGCTTTTGGGATAGGTTCAGTCTTTTGAAGAGCTCCCCAGCTGATGACATATCCTGTTTATCCGAAACTATATGTGACCTGGGTTTCTGTTTAACTGGCTCATCTCCCATCCCAGGAGATGAGCCAGGAAACAGGCAATCACAGGAAACAGACAACTTTAGGGACATTTGTTGTTCAGTTGCTAAGTTGTATCCAACTCTTTGCAACCCCACGAACTGCAGCAGGCCAGGCTTCCCTATCCTTCACCATCTCCTGGAATTTCCTCAAGCTCATGTCCATTGAGTTGGTGATGCCATCCAACCATTTCATTCTCTGTGGGCCCCTTTAGGTACATATTACTGGGTAAAAGAGGTTGAGAAACAAAAAGTGATACAAAAATATGACTTATTGACTAAAAAAAGAGGTATCAGGTGTTTCTGAACTGCATCAAAGTTCACCTAATTCAAACTTGACTAAGTTGATAACAACGGGGCAAAGAAGAAAAAACTCTGAAAAATAATTGGGACTTCCCTAGGAGTCTAGTGCTCGCAGGGCAGAGGGGTGTGGGTCCTCTTCCTGGGGAACTAAGATTCCACGTGCCACACTGTGGCCAAAGGAAAACAACAACAGAAAAACCCAAATAATTACCATGTAAACTTAAGTAACCTTGGACTTAGCACAGGAACTAAGTGCATTTTAAAAATGACACGCACTTGGCATTTTGCAGTTTGTTTTACAAGTGGAGTTTTCAAGGTGATATGATATCTCTTCAAAATTTTATGTATCAAAGTCTGTGTTGAGTACTATTACTCACCTATAGGAGGCCTAAATCTTTCAAGAAACTGCTTGTCTTCAAGGCTGCAGGCTGTTGAAATCACTTTGGCTCCTCTATGGTGTGCTAACTGAATGGCTATTGTACCAAGTGTCTGTGTGGGGGAAATACACAATGGGGTTACAGAGAGAGGGCGGAGGCTGTGTCTAATTCATCTGCTAGGTTGTTTTTTAATAGAGTAACAGTTTAGTGCTACTTCAGTATATTTTAAAATCTTGTCTGATACAAAGAAAAAAACAGGACAAGTTTATTAGAAAGGGAAACACTGATAGACTCTGCCTCAAGGAAAAGCTGTGTGTGCTACAGGTTCCCAGCCAGTTTGACTGTACCTCATAACTTCAAGGACAGAGGCAGGCTGAATTCAGAACATGGCCTTGGAAAGAGAAATATGGGCCATTAATGGCCTTCTTAGCATAATGTACTAAGCTAATTATATGGTACATATACAAGTCCGGCAACCTCTCTTTGAAAATCAAAGCACTTCAAAAGTTCTGTCCTGCTGACCTGTGGGTAAGTTCAGGGAAATAACTACTATCTTGATGTTGGACACAGGGCTGAAGCCAACGAAGACTGTACCATTTTTTTTCAAAGAAAAATCACTTTCATCAACAGTCAGATATAAAATCTAACATTTTTAGATTTTTATGTAATCTTTTAGTGTCTTCATATTTTGATGTTTATACATCACTACATATATGTAACATGTTTAAATTAGTACAGTTTTGATCTTGTGTGATATTTATAAATGAAAGACACCTTAATCACATAAGTGTAATTATGAGGGATATGATACAAAATAGGCAGGGAGACCTGGGGTCTAGCTTCAAAAATTAGGAGCTATTTCAAGTTTTGTTTAACAGGCATGAATAAAAATGGCTTGTCTGCTTTTTTAAAGTACTAGCAGATTCAAAACAGTAAGAAACTAAACACTTTTATCGTCCATTGATAAAAGCTGCTTATTTCAGAAAATGGGAGTTTGGTATAGGAAATCAGTAAATAAGTTAACTGGCAATACACTGTATTAGTAAGTGGATGGCCCATTTCTCAATTTCCTAAGTTTATCCTATTTTGGTCTTTTTAAAAAAATTTATTTTAATTGGAGGCTAATTACTTTACAGTATTGTAGTGTTTTTTGCCATACATTGACATGATGGTCTGTTTTTTAACAAAACTATTAGCACCTACACTTGCTCCGTCCATTATCAGCACGGATTTTCCAGGCGAGAGATGAGAAAGATAATGCAGGGCTGTATAGGCTCGTAATCCATCCCGGATGGTTCCAGCAGCTTCTGTCCACGTGACTTTTTCTGGTTTGTGAACTATCACAAAGAACAAGAGGAAACAATCTGTTGGCAAAGCCCATTAGACCTGCCTTCTGGATCTCTTTGTGTCCATCTCTGCTGCCACCACGGCCCTGGTCCAAGCCTCTACTTCCAGTATCTTTCACCTCCATTATGCTTTCTCTGCTGCCATTTTTGCCCATGCACACTCCACTGTGAATGCAGGATTCAGTGTACATTTTAAAAACTGTTTTATGGTTGAAGTAAAACATGCGGAAAAGAACATGAAACAAAGTATAGCTGGATGAATAAATATAAGGCAAGTACGCGAGTAACTACCATCCTGGTTGAAAAAGAGAACACACAGGAAAGGAAGAGAGAGTTCCTCAGCTGCTGGGGAGTCCTGCCCCACCCCGCTCCTCCACCACACTGAGAAATCTCCCTACCTCCACACGTTTCCATCTCCAAGGCCCTGAGGAAGGGGAGGGGCTTAGGGAGCTTTGCCTTGTCATGTACCATCAATAAAAGTACCCTATACCCAGAAAAAAAAAGAAAAAGAGAACACAGCCCTCATGCTGACAGCCTTGCCTCTCTCACCAAGGGAATTTTTAAAAAACTGAGATATAACTGACATCAGAGGTCACAAGCATTCTAGTTTAACAAACGCAAGTTGTTGTTCAATCGCCAAGTTGTGTCTGACTCTGTGACCCCATGGGCTGCAGCACACCAGGCTTCCCTGTCCATCACTAACTCCCAGAGTTTATGCAGACTCATGTCCATTGAGTCAGTGATGCCATCCAACCATCTCATCCTCTGTTGCTCCCTTCTTCTGCCCTCAATCTTTTCCAGCATCAGGCAGGGTCTTTTCCAATGAGTTGGCTCTTTGCTTCAGGTGGTCAAAGTATAGGAGCTTCAGCTTTAGCATCAGTTCTTCCAATGAATATTCAGAGTTGGTTTCCTTTAGGATTGGCTGGTTTGATCTCCTTGTAGTCCAACACCACATTTCAAAAGCATTAATTCTTTATTGATCAAAAACCATCAATTCGGCATATACATTCTTAATGTATTTTGTTTTGCCTGTTTCTGAACTTTATCTAAATGGAACTGTACTATACACATTTTTTTTCTATCTTATTTTTTTGCTTATCATTTTCTAAGACATCCTTTTTTGATACTTGTGGCTATGCATGCTAAGTTGCTTCAGTTGTGTCCAACTCTTTGGGACTCTATGGACTAGCCAGCCAGGCTCCTCTGTTCATGGAATTTTCCAGGCAAGATTACTGGAGTGGGTTGCCATTTCCTTCTTTAGGGGATCTTCCCGACCCAGGGATAGAACCTGCATCTCCTGCACTGCAGGCAAATTCTTTACCACTGAGCTGGGGAAACCCCACTAGGCTACAGTGCTTTTCATTTTTGATGTCTTATGGCAACATCTAATTTAATAGAATGAATGGGTTATCCACTTGAGTCAAGGAACATTTCTGGTTTCCCCCCACTTTTTGGTATTCTTAACTTTTCGGGAGTTAAGCATTCTTAACTAAGAATGCTCATGTATAAAAGTACTCTTGTGCTGGTACACAGGTGTTCTACAGGGTATTTACTGAAGAATGGAATTCTGCCTTCAACATCACTGAACACTTCCACAGTGGCTTATGAATTGATTCTCACAAAGTTGCTGCTTTGAATATCCTTGTCAACCCTGGTATTACACATTTTTGCCCATCATATGGGTGTGTCATGGTTTCTTAATGTGTTTTAATTTGCTTTCCCCCACCTACTAATGAAGTTGAGCACCTTTCCATGTTTGAGGGCCATACAGAATTCCTTTTTAAAAAAACATTTATTATTTATTCTTGGTGGTGCTGGGTCTTTGGGTTTTTTCTAGTTGCAGCCAGTGGGCTCCTCACTGTGCTGGCCTCTCCTGTGGCTGAGCACGGGCTCTGGGGCACGCGGGCTTCAGTAGTTGCAGCCCAGGGGCTCAGTAGTTGCAGTTCCTGGGCCCTAGAGCACAAGCTCAATAGTTTTGCACCTGGGCTTAGCTGCTCCTTGGCATGTGAGAGCTTCCTGGACCAAGGATAGAACCCGCATCCCCTGAACTGGCAGGTGAATTCTTTACCACCGAGCCACCGGGGAAGCACTAGAATTCCTTTTGTGAGGTGACTGTTCAGGTGTTTTACCAATTTTTCTATTGTTGACTTTTTTCTTATTTGCAGGAATTTGTAGTATATTTTAGATAAGTCATTTGCTTACTCATGTGTTATAAATATTATTTTCAACTTTATGGCATCTCTTTTCAATCTCTTTAGTAGTGTGTTTGAAAGGCAGCAGTGTCAGAATGATCTTTTAAAAACATAAATAACATCCTCACCCTCCTTTGCTTAAAATTCATCAATGGTTTTCTACTGTACTTGAAACAAAACGTAAACTACTAATATAGTTTAGGCTATATTAGCTCTATATTTTCTGACCATTCTGGAAAATCCCATGGATGGAGGAGCCTGGTGGGCTGCAGTCCATGGGGTTGCTAAGTCGAACACTACTGAGCGACTTCACTTTCACTTTCTGTTTTCATGCATTGGAGAAGGAAACGGCAACCCACTGGAGTGTTCTTGCCTGGAGGATCCCAGGGAAGGGGGAGTCTGGTGGGCTGCCATCTATGGGGTCACACAGAGTTGGACACAACTGAAGTGACTTAACAATAAAGCTGTTCCTTAATATGTTTACTTATTTAATATTTTGTTTATATGAATATATATACTGAATGTGATTTTTTCACAGTATAGGTAACCTTTTCTAACTTTCCCTGAAATCAAGTGTATAACAGTTTCAATAGTCTTTACCCTAAGTATTTTTCCTCTTAAGGCAAAAGATTCAGATGGGTTGGACAGTTAGAATTAAATTGGCCAACCAGTGCCATCTAGTGGGGACGTAAAGCATCCCAGCACATGATGAAAACGTTCAGACAGACAAGCAAGGCATTAAAACAGTAAAACATACTAAGCACCAGGGGATATCTCACACAGTACTTTAATCCTTACAAATTTGAGACAGCAATTTTCCCAATTATAAAATGGCGTTCAGGGTAATAATTTGTCTGATGCCACAAGTTTGAAAGAAAGAAAGAAAGGGAAGTCGCTCAGTCATGTCAGACTCTTTGCAACCCCATGGACTGTAGCCTACCAGGCTCCTCCATCCATGGGATTTTCCAGGCAAGAATACTGGAGTGGGTTGCCATTTCCTTCTCCAGGAGATCTTCCCGACCCAGGGATAGAACCCGGGTCTCCCGCATTTGTAGGCAGACACTTTACTGTCTGAGCCATCAGGGAAGTCCAAGTTTGAAAGTCTGACTCTAAAGCACATCTACTCTAACAGTGCATGTTCAGTATAGGTACAACTTGCTTATATTTTTGAGATTATCTTCCATCATAAGAATTGGTACTACCTATACTTTCATTAAGAAATAAAAAGTTCAGTGCTTAAAAAATGGCAGGGCAGGGACCCAGATGCAGACACAGAGAACAGACTTGTGGACAGAGGGGGCAGGGCAAATGTGCAGAGTAGCCCTGACATGCACACCACTGTGTGTAAGGCAGGCAACTGAAGGGAAGTTACTGTGTAACAGGGAGCTCAGCTCAGCATGCTGTGACAACCTGGATGGGTGGGCTGGGAGGTTCAAGAGGAAGGGGACACATGTATACCTGTGGCTGATTCACAGGTATAAATATAGAGACCNCGGGTCTCCCGCATTTGTAGGCAGACACTTTACTGTCTGAGCCATCAGGGAAGTCCAAGTTTGAAAGTCTGACTCTAAAGCACATCTACTCTAACAGTGCATGTTCAGTATAGGTACAACTTGCTTATATTTTTGAGATTATCTTCCATCATAAGAATTGGTACTACCTATACTTTCATTAAGAAATAAAAAGTTCAGTGCTTAAAAAATGGCAGGGCAGGGACCCAGATGCAGACACAGAGAACAGACTTGTGGACAGAGGGGGCAGGGCAAATGTGCAGAGTAGCCCTGACATGCACACCACTGTGTGTAAGGCAGGCAACTGAAGGGAAGTTACTGTGTAACAGGGAGCTCAGCTCAGCATGCTGTGACAACCTGGATGGGTGGGCTGGGAGGTTCAAGAGGAAGGGGACACATGTATACCTGTGGCTGATTCACAGGTATAAATATAGAGACCAGCACAACACTGTAAAGCAATTATCCTCCAATTAAAAATAAACTTTAAAAGTTTTATCAGATAAAAATAATGCTAATTAATAAAACTACATTTAAAATGGCAGAGGCTTTAAAATTACATGGTTCAGTTCAGTCGCTCAGTTGTGTCCGACTCTTTGCGACCCCATGAATCACAGCATGCCAGGACTCCCTGTCCATCACCAACTCGCACAGTTCACTGATTCACGTCCATTGAGTCAATGATGCCATCCAGCCATCTCATCCTCGGTCGTCCCCTTCTCCTCCTGCCCCNGGTTGGATGGCATCACTGACTCTGAGTCTGAGTGAACTCCGGGAGTTGGTGATGGACAGGGAGGCCTGGCGTGCTGCGATTCATGGGGTCGCAAAGAGTAGGACACGACTGAGCAACTGAACTGGACTGAAATGAACTGACTAGATGGACCTTTTTTGGCAAAGTAATGTCTCTGCTTTTCAACACACTAGGTTGGTCATAATTTTTCTTCCAAGGAATAAGTGTCTGCAGTCATTTTGGAGCCCAGAAAAAATAAAAGTCTGACACCGTTTCCACTGTTTCCCTATTTCCCAAAATTACATGGTTAGATGTGGTTTAATGTTGAGATCCTTGCTTTTGTATTAGGTGATCCACAAGGACTTATCATGTTATAAAAACTAAGAAAATTAATAAAAGAGCCATATATGGATCAATAACAACAGTATTACAATTCTTTGTAATTATCATTTCAATTCTTTCCACCACAAGTCCAAGGGAATAATGCTGAAAATGTGTGCCAATTTTTTAAAGTTTAATTTTTATTTTATATTGGAGTATATGTGACTCAAATGTGCTAGTTTCAGGTGAACAGTAAAGAATTCAATTATAAACATATACATACCCGTTCTTGTTCAGATTCTTCTCCCAGGTAGGTTACCAGAGAATACTGAATAAAGTTCCCTTTACTATACAGAAGGTCTCTGTTGATCATCTACTTTATACGCAGTAGTGTGCATATATGATGGACTTCCCTCATTCAGCTCAGCTGGTAAAAGGTAAAAGCTCAGTTGGTTGCCTGCAGTGCAGGAGACCCGGATTTGATTCCTAAGTCAGGAAGATCCCCTGGAAAAGGGAATGGCAACCACTCTTCTTGCCTGGAGAATCCCATGGAGAGAGGAGCCTGGCGGGCTACAGTCTGTGGGGTCACAAGAGTCAGACATGATGTAGTGACTAAACCACCACCACCAGTGTGTATACGTTAATCCGAAACTCCTAATGTATCTCATCCACCTACCTTTTTTTCCCCTTTGGTAACCATAAGCTTTTTCCTAAGTCTGAGTCTGTTTTTTCAGATTCCACATATAGGTGATATAATATTTGTCTTCCTTTGTGTGACTTACTTCACTTAGTATGATAATCTCTAGGTCTGTCTACGTAGCTACAAATGGCATTATTTCATGCTTTTTTAATGGCTGAGTAATATTCCATCATATATATGTACCATACCTTCTTTATCCATTACTCTGTTGATGGACATGTAGGTTGCTTCCATGTCCTGGGTTTTGTAAACAGTGCTGCAAAGTACATTGGGTGCATGCATCTTTTTGAGTTACAGTTTTCACTGGATATATGCCCAGGAGTGGGATTGCTGGATCATAAAGTAGTTCTATTTTTAGTTTTTTAAGGAGCCTCCATATTGTTCTCCATAGTGGTTTTACTAACTTATATTCCCACCAACAATGTAGAAGGGTGTCCTTTTCTCTGCACTGTCACCTGCATTTATTGTTTGTAGACTTTTTAATGATGGCCATGCCAACTAGTGTGAGGGGATACCTCATTGTAGTTTTGATCTGTATTTCTCTAACAATTAGCAGTGTTGAGCATCTTTTCATGTGCTTTTTAGCTATCTGTATGTCTTCATTGGAGAAATGTATATGTAGATCTTCTGCCCATCTTTTGATTGGGCTTTTTTGTTGTTGTTGTTATATTGAGCTGCATGAAATGTTTGTATAACAAATAAATTTTTATGTTTGACAGAATGGCTTGAGAATTGAAAGCACAAAAGAGCTGGAAGAATTTATTCAACTTTTTACCTCTATCCTTAATATTCTACAACAAGATTAATAAGACATCTTCAGGGAGTTGTTTGGAACCTAGTTTTTTGATTTGGTGGAAGAACAGACTTGCTAGCAGGTATACAAATTTACTATTTTTAATAGCCCCAAATCCAAATTTAAGAGTCCAAAATTGGACCCACACAATCTGATTACCAATTATATTATCCAAGAAAGAACTTAGGAAAAAATTTAATGAAATAGTTCAAGAATACGAAAGAATGTATGATGACTTATAGGTAAGTTATGAAGAAACCATGAATCCTAGCATAAGAAACAAGACTGGAAGCCCCACTGGAGGCCCATGGGTATGCTGTGTTCACGTCCTTGTTCCTCGCCCACAAAGGTAACTTCCACATGACTTTTTCCCTACGTGTTCCTTATATCCTTAAATGAGATATGCCTCATTAAATTTTGTAGTTTTGAACTTTATAGAAATAAAATGGTATCACACTGTCATATACTTCTGCAACTTGCTTTTCTCACTTAGCACAGTTTATGAGGTTCACCCATCTTGGTATGTTTGACTGTTATTTATACACTTTTACTGATGAGTTAATTAGAAATACTTCGGTTATCCATTTTCCTGGTGATGAACACTGACACTTTTTCTCTCTTTATTCCACAGTGACAAACCATGCTGCTATATGGACTCTTGTGCATGTCTACTGGTGCACATCAGGCCTCTCTGGGGCATCAAAGTACCGGCAGAGTTACCATGTTTGAGCTGTTAATACATCATCACCTATTAGATCAGGCCAAGTTATTTTTCTAAAGCATTTCTAGTAATTTATATGCCCAGTGCTCAAAAGATTCTGTGGCTCCTCATCCTTGCCAGCACTTGGGATGGTCAAACTTTATGACTTTGTCAGGCTCAAGGATGCATAGCAGTGGTTTTAATGTGTTTTCCCCTGATTCTTAAGGAGATGCAGCATGTTTTGTGTGTCTATATAATTTATTCACTTTAATTTAAATATTTAAGAAGTAAATTCAGTTCAGTTCAGTCGCTCAGTTGTGTCCGACTTTTTTTGACCCCATGGACTGCAGCACGCCAGGCCTCCCTGTCCTTCACCAGCTTCCGATGCTTGCTCAATCTCATGACCATTGAGTTGGTGATGCCATCCAACCATCTCATCCTCTGTCATCCCCTTCTCCTCCCACCTTCGATCTTTCCCAGCACCAGGGTCTTTTCCAGAGTTATTTCTTCATATCAGGTGGCCAAAGTATTGGAGTTTCAGCTTCAGCATCAGTCCTTCCAGTGAGGAGTCCTCCTTCCAATGAGGACTGATGCTGAAGCTGAAACTCCAATACTTTGGCCACCTGGTAAGAAAATTTTAAAATTAGTACTTGAGTTAAATTGAGTATTGGCCAAAGGATATTAGCAACAGAAACCAAAAATAAGTGTTCTGAGTCTTTCCTGACTCAGACTCTACAGGTATTGTCTAGATTTTATACATTTGAAAATTTTAATAACCAGGAAAAAGAAGTAAAAAGTTCTGATTAGTGATATAATTTAGGAGCCAAAGGAGAAACTGCTTTTCAAACCTCTTACCATCAACAGTATAAGGGAAACGTAGAGGTAGGAACACTGTTCAGTTCAAAATAAAGTTTAGAGATACAAAATTTAACCTAGAAGTAGTCAATGACGACCACCCAATAGCTATTTTCTAGGCACACTCACGACAGATGCAAAGCAATCGTTTTGTTAATAAAAACCACACACACCTGAGAAGTAAGACTTACGAGCTCCAAAACACTGCACAACCACATACCCAAGTAATGCTCATGGACTCGAACAGCTTCACAAAGTCCAGGGTCTTCAGAATCCAGGGGCAAAATTCCTGAAAATTAAAATGAGAAACGTTAAGGGCAGCTATCTAAAAGTGAACTCACTCCTAATGAGAGGCCAGCAAGCATTAGTCTAAATTTTCCTCAGTGGAATTTTGAGGAACCTTCTAATACCAGTAAGGAGAAATTTCAGAAACACAGAAGCAGAGTAGATAGTTTATTTTCTGATATAAGCACTATAGTCCTATACTACCTCTTTCTTTTTCTTCTTCCTTTTTCACCTGAGTGATGACAGAGATGATAGCTGACATACAGAGCCAAGTCAGAGACTGGGGGGCATCTGGGCTTCTCATTAAACTGACCCCTGATGTACGGCTAACCTTCCCAGAGTTTGGTTTTACAGGATTCATCAGTACACTTCCAATAAAATCCCATTTTCTCCTGAACCAGTTGGATTTTATTTTTGGCCTCTTACAAACAGAATCTTGAATAACACAATGTCATCTGACTTCTTTTTCCTTTTTAAAATTTTATTTATCTATGGCCGCACTGGTCTTCACTGCTATGCGCAGGCTTACTCTAGTTGCAGTGAGTAGGGGGTACTCTTGGTTGCGGTGCATGGACCTTTGGAGTTGCGGCTTGCGGGGTCTAGAGTGAGGGTTCAGTAGTCGCAGCAGCCCCTTGGCATGTGGGATCTTCCCAGACCAGGGATCAAACTGCTGTCCCCTGCATTGCAAGATGCACTCTTATCCACGGGACCCCCAGGGAAGCCCCTCACCTGACTTCCTGGGCAGATAATAAAGAAAGAAATAATAAATTCTCAAAGAAAATACCCAAATCAAAGGCAATTCTGTTAAAAGCTGATGAAAACTTTCCTACATGTTTATTCTTAACAACTTCAAGCATGCTGTAAAGCCATATATTTTCTGAGTTTATGCGACTATCTCCTATGAATACTTTCTACAGAGAAATGGCAACTTCAAAAACTACTTAACTACTTCATAGTTGTTTGTATGAATGTCTAGGACACAGTATAAAGAAATATATTTGCAAAATGGTATTAACCATAGACAAAAAAAGAGTAAATGTCTTCAGCAAATTTTTGGTTTTACGAGGGCAGTAAGGGAGCAGCTGCATTGAATTTATTTGGATGTGGACAGAAGAGTATCTGCATAGCCATGTCAGTCAGCAGTCTTCACATCGATGGACCATGACTTTTCCTTTTTCTGGAGTCCTCAGTCTAATTATAGACTGAGTTCCTGTCCAGGAAGGGCTGCGCCAAGGACAGCAACAACTGTGGCCATCTTTCTATCCTGTGTGAGCTTAGCTGCTCAGTTGTATCTGACTCTTTGCAATCCCATGGACTGTAGCCCACCAGGTCCTCTATCCATGGGATTCTCCAGGTAAGAATACT
The DNA here is from genome assembly GCA_006410615.1 of Neotragus moschatus. Classification (NCBI taxonomy): domain Eukaryota; kingdom Metazoa; phylum Chordata; class Mammalia; order Artiodactyla; family Bovidae; genus Neotragus; species Neotragus moschatus. The sequence continues at coordinate 255,652 of SJYA01000017.1, read as the reverse complement.
GGAGTGGGTAGCCATGCTCTCTTCCAGGGGATCGTTCCAACCTAGGGATCAAACCCAGGTCTCCTGCACTGTAGGCAGATTCTTTTACCGTCTAAGCCACCAGGGAAGTCTCTTTCTATCCTATCTACAGCCAAATACTGAAAAGTTTTAAATGTTCTGCTATTGAGATCAAATTCCCAATTCTCTTCATCAATGGATACTTGAGAGTAAATTCAAAAACTTAGGTAAGTACTTGTATATGAAGAAATTCACAGTAAACATTAGCAATTGTACAAAAAAAGACAACAGTAAGATGACTTGAAATAAGACTATGACCTATAACTTACCCACTACTTCATCATCTGGTTGAAAGAATGATACCTTGCTTCCAACTAAAGTGTGGAGAAAATTAATAATCATTATTATGAGGTTATTAAATATAACCTAATAATTAAAATTCAAAAGCCATAGATTGATAAAAGTCACTGACTCAGAGAAAAGGTCAAGAAGTTTTAAGACATGTTGACAGTCTGCAAGGGACCATAGGATGTAACACTTCAAATGTGGATTCTCTGCAAAATCTGGGCTGTGTGGTTGTTGACATCATGGAGCGGGATATCTCTCTGTTTAGCTAAGGATGAAGGCATAAAGAAAAATAATCCATTTCACAGCTCTTATGATGATTACACTGGGTACACTGGGTTCCCCTCCTCTTGTGGCTAGTCCAATCTGTCATGATTTTAGCTGCAGAACTGCAGACACGCAATGGGAATTCTGGTTAGAGTGACATATGCAATTACTTTGAGATTATGGAAATAAATTCAGAGTGGGGCCAAGAAATTTGAGGACTATACAGAAGTGATAAATTATACTTCCCTGTGTACGTAGAGAAAAGGCCTCCACCATCAGTCAATTCTGTATTTTTCTTCCAATAGTTACAAGAGGAAACAGGAGGAAAAAACCCAAACTTCATTGAATGTCTACTTGTGCCCAGCATTTTAGTGTGTGTTCCCATTTAATCTTCATGGCACACCGATTAAGTAGGTATTGTTAGGCCTGTTTAACAGACGAGAAAACTGAGGTGTGGCAGAGAAATAAGGCAGAAGCTTGCGATCTGGGAGTGGCGCCTCTGGCTGGCTCTGTCTATGAAAGGGTCCCAATCTGCTGCGTCTCTGGATCTGCCTGTACCTCCATCCCCTAATAGTCTTGCTTTCTGTGCTTTTCTCTTTCCTTCCTGCTGTGGATTCTTGTCTTCCTGAAATCATCCTGATCCTTTTTTCATGGTGTCCTTCATACTCCTTTTATTAAGGATTGTCCTTCAAACAGTGGCACTGCCAAGGGCTCCATGCAATCTGTGTGTCTCCTTCATTTCCTCCCTCTCTCTGCATGAGCTCATCACCATTCTATGATTTCAAACATAAGCGAGAAGCTGACAACTTTCAGATATAACCAGAATCTTGTAAATCATTTCCTGCCTTTATGTGTTTTGAATTCTCCTGTGCCAGTCAATTATTAAGTTCTGTTGACTTGACCTTCCCAGAATTTCTTGAATGTATCCACACTACCTTTGCCACATCTGTCTAGGTTATGGACTTTGTCATTTCTTGCCTATTGGGTCTATGGCTCAAACAGTGCTCTTGCCTACAGTCCGGTCTCCCTCAAATCCACTCTTCATTGGCCACCCTAATATGTTCTCTACAACCCAACCTGAGAGACGAGATTCAATGTGATCTGGCCCTTGCCTACCCTCCCGCCTCATTTTTTTGGGGGCGGGGGAAGGAGTCAGTGTTCATATCATCATTAAAACATTTTGTTAGATATCTTTTATCCTGCAATTTTTGAAGGGGAATTTTCTTGACAAACTTTTTTTTCTTCTGCCAAGTATCCTGTCTATGACTCTTGCTCAGAACTTCAGGCGGGGTCTCAGTTTCACCATCAGGGATCAAACCCGTGCCCCTGGCAGTGGAAGTTTGGAGTCTTAACCACTTGGGTTGGCAGGGAAGTAAGGCCCTATTTACCTTTTAAATACTCAATTTTAAGCACACCTTAAAAATTTAATGTGAGTGAAGCTATTGACCATTATGTAAATTTTGACCCAAAGCCAAGTTACACAAGTAATTTATGCAGGTTTGTAAATATCATAAAAAGGACAATGCTGGTCATGCTAATCAAAATGATTACTTGTGGATTTAAATACATAATCTCTAAATATTTATTTACTAAATTGTAATAAGTTCTTCAATTACAAAATACCATTAAGTTCTATGTTTCTTTTTAATTAAAAAAGGAAAATCATTTCTGTATAGTTTCTTTGTATTGAAGAAGTGTGTATAATTTTAATGTGTCAGTAAAACAATTAGCTACCATTTAATTTCCATTATTTTAGAAAATAAATACAGATACTTCTATCTGTAAACTTACCATCTAACACAATTCCAGCAACTTCTCTCCCAACAGGAAAGAATTCCTTTTCCATCTTCATTTCTGCCAGAAGCTAAATAATGACAAAGGCTTGAACTTATTGTCAAGAATAAATTCTAACCTCTATTCATACAAGAGAAAAGCAGGAGCAAAAATCAAACCACAGAAAAAGCAAATATGACTCCATTTTTGGCATCAAGACAAAAAGCAAGTATCTTCACAAAATAGGTTCCTCTGTGGAGCAGGAAACCAGGCTTGCTAAGGGATTCGTTGATATGTATAATTTTAATGTGTCAGCAAATCAGTTAGCTACCATTTAATCTCCATTATCTTAGAATATCCAGGTAGAGATTTCTATCTGTAAACTTACCATCTAACACAATTCCATATAAAATATTTTCATATAATATTATAAAATACACGAGTTCAATTAGATTGAATTTACTGATTAATATAGAAATTATATTAGTATGTATAGTAATACAGGATTAATATCTATATATTAATATATAAATAACATATTGATTAAAATAGAAATACACAGTAAGTTTTTTTTCCTAGCTGTTCTATTCTTCTAGGAATAATTTCTTGGTATTCAGAAGTCAATTATTATTCTAATTTTTATATACCAAATATATTTGACTTTGGCCAAATCAAAGCACCAATATCTTAGTATTCGTACCTTTGTATTTATCTGGCTCAGAGCACAAGCTTTAACTTGAAGTTTCACATAGTTACCTTCTGTAACAGGAAGACTTTCCTAGAGTCAAATGATAAAATAATTGCACATTCCTTTGAGATACTGCCTTCATGTTGCAAAAATTTTCATATATAACTGAACAAAATAAAAAAGACTCAAAATCTTACACTTAAGTTATCTGAAAAAGCTACAAACAATTACTTTATAATACATAATATGAAAGAATATAGGGAATTTGGGGTAAAAAATTTCAAAAGTCTTAGGGTACTAATCTGAAAATGTACTTCCAAGCTATGGATAAGAATATATGTGCAGGCAATAAACACAGGATAACAAAGTAAAGCAATAAATACTGTCCTTCAGTTCAATTTAAATAATCTCAAAGCAACAAACCTTCATGTGGGGATGTCCTTAAACACATATATACATAATAGATGTACCGTATTGATCATGGAATTTTCTTAATGCTATATAGAAAGTTCTTTAGTGTCACTTGTTGATCTCTACCTTATTTAACATCTGTCTTGGACATTTTAGCATGCCCCATGGGACTCTGGGGTCAAAATACAAACTTCAGTTCAGTTTAGTTCAGTCGCTCAGTCGTGTCCGACTCTTTGCGACCTCACGAATCACAGCATGCCAGGCCTCCCTGTCCATCACCAACTCCCAGAGTTCACTCAGACTCATGTTCATCCAGTCTGTGATGCCACTCATATTCCATAGCTAGATATAACTTCAAAGGCAAAGATATTTAAAACTGAGGTATTTAGTGTCATCTACCAATGACATCAGTAATTAAAATGCTTTCTTCAACCCTTGATATGCCCCCCAATTAGATCAAGTGTTGGCTAATTGGCTAGAACAGCTACCTGCACAGTGCCTCCTGTGTTCTATCAAAGTGATCACTGTATCTGACATGAACACAGTATTCTTGGATTTCCCTTTTTAAAACTCAGATTTGATAATATTTGGTAATTATATGAAGATATTCAGCAGTATCGATAATTTTATACTCATGATTGTGTGAACCTGGTGATAATTATTTCCAAGAGCCAATCAAACCTCTTGGACCTCCATCCTGACCCAATGGTAGAAACCAAACTGATTAGACTCCTAATCTAAATGATTTTGGAGTTGTTGAAAGATGAAAAAGAGAAACTGAATTGTGTTCGTTATCCAGAGATTCTTATTACTACTATGAAACACACATACAACATGAAATGCATACAGCACTTAGTTTTTGTCCCTAAACTAATAGTGGAATGACTTTAGCCTGCCACAAAACTTTCAATCACTATAGACAAAAATTCTACTCTCTATCCTTAAAGTAGTAAAAAAAAAAAAAAACTGGAAACTTTTAAAGCTTAGTGCATGAAGTAACTTTGCAATGCTCAGAAGCTAGTGTGAAAAACAATGCTTTTCCACCTCTTTAATTTCACAATGTGAAAGTATTTTCTGAAATATGGGTACAATCTAAAAACTCGTTTTATTGTGGTATTCAAAATAAACTGGGTTAATTTTACAATACATAAGACTACTCAAGTTGTTCAGTTTCTTATTATCTTTTATACTACCACACTGAGGAACTAAAAAAACTCTTTTGCAGCAACTCTTTTAAAAATATAGTTATACCATAATATCGACCACTGTTTTCACATAAGATTAAAGTAATTAATAGGGTGCCACTCAAAAACAATTTGTAACGGGGGTATTTAAAACTAGGTCTGTGACATTCGTAAAATACACTATCTTGTTTCATCTAAAGACTACATCATTTTTCTTACCCTTTCTTGGAACACAAATGTTATTTCTTCATTTGTAGAACTCTGTTGAAAATATAAGCCTTTCATAGTCACCTAAAAACAGTAAAAGAAAAAATATACATGAAATATACTAACCAACAAAACATATGCCAGATAAAGTGAAAGCATAAAATGAAAAATAGTTCTAAAGGATAAAATGACAGTTTAACTGTAGTCTTCAAATGAATTTAGGTAATAGTTCTTGAAAGCAATCAAACAAGAGAATATGCAATAACCTCAGGTACGCATTTGAGGCTGGGCTTATAATTCAGCCTTTCACACCAAAGCTTAAGTTCATCTCACTATTTAACAAAAATTATGAGATGTACCTGAAAAAAAAAAAAAAACTGTGCAGGCCAGAGGGCTCAATTTTAATAGCCAAAAGTATCATTTAAAGGGCTTTCAAAGTCTCAAAAAGTCCACTGGAAATGAAAGAGTGGACAATCAAGACAGTCATTGAAACTGTGTCCCTAATTCCTCTGTATCCATTTATAAGACATTTGTTGGTGTCCAGTTGCTCAGTTGTGTCCAACTCTTTGCAACCCCACGGACTGCAGCACGCCAGGCTTCCCTGTCTTTTACCATCTCCCTGAGTTTGCTCAGACTCATGCCCATCGAGTTGGTGATATCATCCAACCATCTCACCCTCTGTCATCCCCTTCTCCTCCTGCCTTCAATTAAACCTGTATTCTGTGGACATCCTGACACATCTCTAAGGATTCCACAACTGTTTCTTTAATTTCCATAGTAATTGTATGACAAGACTATTTTTTATAGAGGTACCATATACAATCAGAGAAAAGCTCATAGATCCTAAGTACATAGCTTGGTGAACTTTACAAAGTGACAATGGCCATGCCATAGCAGGAAACGTGTCACTAGAACTCCAGAAGCTCCCTGGTTTCCCTTCTGGTCACTATCCCCCTTCCAAGGATACTCAATATCCTGATATTCAAGCAGAGACTAGGTTGGTCTGTTTTTGGCTTTATATAAATGAATTATGCTCCTTCTTTCTCAGTATTATGTTTGTGAGTTTCACTCATGCTGTTGCCTGCAGTTGTATTTATTTCATTCAGTTACATAGTATTCCACTGTATAAATTACTAAATGTACACTGCACTAAAGATAGACACCTGATGGTTTCCAGTTTAACATGTTTACAAATTATCCTGCTAAGAACATTCTTATACATATTTTTTGATGAAAGTACTACAGTATTATTGAATTTATTTTATAAACGATGAAACTGAGACTTACAGAGGCACATTCCTAGGGTCTCATAGCTCCAGCTGGGCCAGAGCTGAGACAAATCAGATGCTACCAACTCCAAAGTCATTTACCTTTACCATTATACTTAATGGTTTCTATTGAGCTGCTAACATTAGATGTAAAACTAGAACCCTATCTCGTTTAGTTCAGGATTCATAATTAGTAAGTGCTTGTTGACAGAACTAGCACATAACTTGCAGGGTTCACTGCAAGATGAAAATGTGAGGAACCTTGTTCAGAAATTAAAATTTCAGGATGATAACAGCCAAGCATCAAACCAAGCATGAGGGCCTTCTGACTGTGAGTCCAGTGTGACTGCAGAGGTACTCTTCTTATGAAGCTGGCCCTGCAAGCTGAATCGTAATGGATCTAAAGGATCTTTATAGAGGGTTTTTACTAAGCAGTTCAGTAATGGTTGCTGCTTTCCAGAAGGTGGTAATCAAATGCTGGAACTAACAGAAACGAGTACACATTCCATAGAGAATTTACATGTCTCTAGCCTTCTAGTTAAGGAAGATGTGTGTGTGTGTGTGTGTGTGTGTGTACACATCAGTAAATTTGTCAGGGTTGTAGGGGAGAGGGGAAGAACCTAAGCATAGAACAGCAGCTATGTATTACCTATGACAGAAACCTAACTTCTTCCTCGCTGTCAAGCCATCTAAGATGCATACCCACCATCCTTAGTTTACGTACTCCTTCATTCTTCCCACACACCCGTCTGCTCTAGGCAGTACGCATGCTCCTCTAGGCAGTACACATGCTCTAGGCAGCATGCATGCCTGGGTGCTCGGTTGTGTCTGACTCTTTGTGACCCCGTGACTGTAGTCTGCCAGGGTCCTCTGTCCATGGGATTCTCTAGGCAAGAGTATGGGAGTGGGTTGCCACTTCCTTCTCCAGGGTATCTTCCCGACCCAGGAACTGCGTCTCCTGCATTGGCAGGCAGATTCTTTACCGCTGTGCCACCTGGGAAGCCAAGTGTAACTTCACACGATATGGCCACCGCTGTCTCCAGGCTCCAGGCCTGCTTGCTCTCTGAGACTGTGCTGTACTTACTCTACAGATTCTGCAAAGTAAACAAAGCTCAAGTCCTACTCCCTCTCTGAAATCACCTCCCAGTGACACACAGTCTACTCCATCTGTTCCATGCTTTTAGATTTCATTACATACTATCAAAACTTTGCTTTATTCACTCAACTAGTGGGTTCTCCCAGCTTCGAAGAATCAATATCCATTATTGAATAAATAAAACTCTGCTTTTACTCAATTTGGAGCTACTAGAATTGCCTTTTTGAGAAATGAAATAATTACACATCAACACCTTGATTTCAAAACACCTCCCTTTGTGACTCTGGAAGCCACTGTCTTCTCTGCACACTGCATCTGAAAACATATGGCATCTCTCTCAGATCCATAGTCACATGAGTCTCATACTGTATGCACCCCAACTTCAAAGACCCTGGAAGCTGTTTGTATATACCCGTGATGTCCCTTAAGATGACTATTATATACATAATAATGCCCATATTTTTGGTCAGATCATCTAAATAGTTCCTCCAAATTAGGTTACAATTAGCCTGGCTGGTAGAAAAAAGTAATGTTTAGTTGTTGGTTCAATAAGGAAACATGTGGGAACAAAAACCACCCCTCAAAGTTACAAAGTGAAGAAAAAGAAGTATTTTTATAAAAGTGACCAGAAGAAAATTGAGGAAATATTATTTGTTTTGCAAGCCCAAAAAGGAAAACTGAGCTCTTACCACAGAGAAATGGCACAACGAATGGTATTCAAAACCCACTTAATTTCTTAGGCAGTGGTCCAGATTAAATGGAACACTTAATCCATTATTTACTAAAATTTTTATTGAACATAAAGATATTTGCATACAGGAAATAAAATAACTAAGCACCTCATAAAATAAAAATATAAATGAAATATATACTATTTATCATGCTATTTCCAAAAATGAATGTCATTAATCTCAAAATTATATATTCTACTATAACCTTGCCTTTATCAGAAAAGTGCTACATAAAACTTTTAAATGAAAATAAACCTGTTTAAAAAATGTAGGTTGATGTAAAAAGCCCTAAAAAGCCCTGAAAAAACCATTAAAAATTTAAATTCTTCAGTACAGTTCAGTTCAGTCGCTCAGTTGTGTCCAACTCTTTGCGACCTCATGAATTGCAGCACGCCAGGACTCCCTGTCCATCACCAGCTCCCACAGTTCACTCAGACTCATGTCCATCAAGTTGGTGATGTCATCCAGCCATCTCATCCTCTGTCGTCCCCTTCTCCTCCTGCCCCCAATCCCTCCCAACATCAGGGTCTTTTCCAATGAGTCAACTCTTCATGACTCATGAAGAGATGGTATGAGATGGTCAAAGTAGTGGAGTTTCAGCTTCAGCATCATTCCTTCTAAAGAACACCCAGGACTGATCTCCTTTAGGATGAACTGGTTGGATCTCCCTGCAGTCCCTTGGACTCTCAAGAGTCTTCTCCAACACCACAGCATCAATTCTTTGGCACTCAGCTTTCTTCACAGTCCAACTCTCACATCCATACATGACCACTGGAAAAACCATAGCCTTGACCAGATGGACCTTTTTTGGCAAAGTAATGTCTCTGCTTTTCAACACACTATCTAGGTTGGTCATAACTTTAAGATGCGTATTAAAAGAATACGCGTCTTTTAATTTCATGGCTACAGTCACCATCTGCAGTGATTTTGGAGCCCCCCAAAATAAAGTCTGACACTATTTCCCCATCTATTTGTCATGGAGTGATGGGACCAGATGCCATGATCTTAGTTTTCTGAATGTTGAGCTTTAAGCCAACTTTTTCACTCTCCTCTTTCACTTTGATCAAGAGGCTCTTTAGTTCCTCTTCACTTTCTGCCATAAGGGTAGTGTCATCTGCATATCTGGGGTTACTGATAATTCTTCAGGTACATCCAATTTTAAATATATTTGACATAAGTCCACAAGTTGAAGATTATGTTTGTAATACTTTAAGTTTTTATAATATCAACATATTAAGCCTATTATAAATCTGGAGAAACAAAAATAAATAATTTTTGGTATAAAAGCAGAATAAGGACTTTGCATAAATTAAACACTTTATCATAAATAATGCCAAGAAAGTAGTTAGTGAACATACTAATCTTTTAAAGGATTTCTAAAAAAAAAAAAATCAACGGGAAGACATTTCAAATGGTTTCCTCTTAGTTAAAACAACATGAGCCTCACTTGCTCTTCCCCTGCTATACTTACTCCTCCAAGGAGCTCATCTATTAATGATTGTAAGTAAAGCCTCTATAGATCAATCCTTATCTATACTTTCAGACCAAAAGTGTTCTGAGTATCAGCTCAACCTCAAATTCAACAGTCATAAAATCGGACTCACTTTTCCTGCCCCCAAGCGAGATTTTGTTATGCCAATTTCAGCCATCGAGGATATCTTAGAATCTCCTGTGTATTCCCTCCTCTAGGCTTCCTTTTCCTTTACAGTCTCCTGGCTTAAGTGCTCATCTTAGATGTTAGCACAATGACAGGCCAAAACTGTGAGGCCTGAGGCCTGGGCTACTGCCCCAGGCCGCTCTGCACGGCTTCTTTCTCTCCCTTTGGACAACACACCTATGGACAACTTCAAAGTCGAGACTCTTCTTATGTGTTCAAATTTTCATTATTCCCAACACAAACTTCATAATACAGTGAAGTATTATGCTTCACCCACCCTCATTTTTAGTTTAAGGAAAGCAGACAAACTGTCAAGCAGCTGGGTTACTTTAAAAATAACAACGACAGATGAAGTCAGCTCTGAAATGTGGCCCTATTATGCTCATCGGCTTGCCAGGCTAAGTAAATCTTCAGTTATATTGAAGAGATGCTTAAGTTTTAACCATGTTCTTACCCACCTGTGTGACTTTTCATACATATCCACATATCAGATAAAGAGGAATGTTAAACCATGTACCCATAAAACCTATTATGGTCAGCAAAATAGTAACTAGCTGGAGGGCTGGTTCAAATACCATATACTTTGCAGGCTGTAGAGGAGACTGGTAGTCCTAACTGGACAGGCCAGCTCTGCTTCCTAAAGAGGGAGGGACATCTCTACATTGTGCTGGAGACAGTCTCCAGAAATCTATAAATTCCAAGGACACTTGACATAAACACACTGGCGTTATACCCTGTACTGCTCTCCTGTGCCTGTTACAAGATGGGCATGGGAGAGGCTGTGATGGTGGCTCTCACCTAGCTAAACTCTGGAAAGCATTTCTAGCTAGTAGACATATCATAAGAAATTTTCACTTTCACATTTTAGGCGTACAAAACTTAGGCAGATGCATGAAGTGACATGGTCTCTATTACTAGACGGATTTAAACTAGAGGCTGGATACACATTTACAGCAGCATCATAAAGGAGATTCAAGCATCAGTTGAGGGGGACGGGGATGAGATGACCATATCAGTCTTCTGATTATGAGTCTAGATTTATATGGACATTATCAAGACATACTTGATTGAATTTGTATACAAGTGTGGCATACTCCTGACATCTCACATAAGCTAAGATCTAAAGATAGGTGAAGAATTAGGAAAATAATTTTTTGATAAAGGCTTTATGTAGAAGCAAGACAAGAGGCGTTTAATTAGCTATGCCAAACTGTTGCCTATCCATGCAACAAGAAGCTTCCAACAATGACCTCTTCTAAATCTCAAAATAATTTTTGATTAATTCTCCTCCCTCCAAGAGAGCTTAACTTTTCTTATTTGCTGATTTACAAAATACCTTTTCACTTAAGAATTCTTACTAGTGTACCCCCTTGCCAGTACTGCTGGAGGGTGGGTAGTGGGTGGTTTGGGAAAGTGGGATGGTCATTAATTCGTAGATTAGAAGTCACTGCTCCAGTTTGTATTCGAATGTAGGGCCATTTGATACAGTAAGATTCAGAACGACAGAAACGTAACTTTCATTTATATTTCTAAGCTGGCATTCCATTTTTCCATACTGTACTCCTGGGGAACAGTGGAGCCCATGGCGCCATGAATGCCAGTCTCCCTTCCCGCTGGCTTAGTCATGGGGCACTGGGACAAGGCACGGGATGAGGAAGGTAAACTGAGGGCCCTCCCTACTGTTATTACACTCTCCCTCCTCTCCAACTGACGCAAAGGATCCTCTTCTCCATAGACCAATCTTACTGCAGTCTGCCAACATTTATTTAATTCTCTAAATCACTATAGGCTCTTTAATCATTACTTACTTCAGATGCAAAGTAGGAACTCTACTTTTGATTAAATATTTACTAATAAATTCACCACCAAGGGAAAATAACTTAACGAGGTATCATCTTTACAATGTAAAGAAAATCATTTTGCAAAAATAATAAAGATGTATTTGAACTATTCCATATGAAGTTCGCATGAGCAAGAAAAGATTCACTTTTATCAATGAATGAAAGATTTCACCAAAAACAAATCCCCAAATCATTGTGATTGTAAGGTGAAACATTTTAAGAATTCCCAAGCCTTCCCACTTTCCTCCTTCAAGGAGGTACACAGATGGAAGGTACACCTCCTTGTACCAAGGAGGTACAAGACACACTACTGTCCAGTGTGTAGTACTGATTGAAAGGCCTATATATCCCCTTGAGGTTTGGAATGCTCTTCTTCAATTTAGAACTTTGATATTGAATGGACAGCACAGAGTGCTGTAAGACTGCCAAAATAGTTCACTACAACTGAGGGAACTTTGCCCTGTATGGCGAACTCCCTCTGTTTGATATCTGAATGTCTCAAGATTAGCCATGAACTAGAGCAGAAGCATCAATGAATTGAAATTAGTGACAAAATGTAATAATTATACACTGCAGTGATTGATGGATAGGATTTAGAAGTCCTAAGTGACCCTACTCTGAATCCTGGCTTTTCTACTTATTCAGTGTGTGACCCACATACACTACATAATTTCAACCATCTGGGCCTTAAATTCTGCACCTGTAAAACAGGGATAGTAACAGAAAGGCTTAAATAGTACATGCAAAGCACTCAGTACAATACCTGCCACAAAGGAAGTGTTGAATAAATGCTGGCTATTTGTGCTATTATTTCTGTAAATTGAGTTGAGACCTGGTAAAGTACTTCCAAAGTCCATCTCACAGACCAGTAAGGGGTTTTGTCAGGGGCAACCTAAGATTTAACACCTTTTAATTTTTGCAGTGGGCTGTATCATCCAGTAGCCCTTGAACTGTGCCTAGTCAGAACTGATTTGTACTGTTAGCATAAGATGTCCATCAGGTTTCTTCAAATGTGAAGAAAATGAGAGAATGTACAAAATCTTGATTTTTAAACTTTGATTACGTGCTGATATGATAGTGTTTTAGATATACTGGGTTAAATACAACTCAAGCATTAATTTCACATATTTCTCTTCATTTTTTTAAAAAACAAGTGGCTCCCGTTAAATGTGCAAAATCTTGCTGCCCGTAACCTGGACTACCAGCACCGGAGAGCTTGTCAGAAATGGAGATTCTCAGAGCCCGCTCACACCCACAGCATCATAATCTGCACTTCAAAACGGTTCTGAGGTGATTCTCACGCGCTGCTCCAGAGAATCCCTGTTTAGCTTAAATCTGGAGGGCAAATCTGGACCTAGAGTTACATAAACCCGAATGCCCATGCTTTAAGTAATTGTTCAACGGGAAAAAAAAAAAANAGATTTTTTGATAGCCTCTGAAAATGAAAGTTTCCTTTAGAACTTTGCCATCTTCGGTGCTATTCTGGAGGCAGCACCAGCCTGAAAATTTAAATAGATGCGACTCCGAATAGTTGCGTTTCTTTGTGCTTTATCTGCTGGCATCCTGCTCTTAATGTTTACGTGGTCGGGACGTCCAAATAATAAAAACAAGTGCAATAAGAAGTATAGATAATAAAAAACAAGTACCGTGCCAAAAATGCATCTGGAAAATCTCAATTCTGTCATCGGGTAGGCAGTTTTTACTAACTCCTTTGAAAGGATGAAGACCAGGCTCAGAGTTTATGTAGTGGACAGGATCTGGGGGTATGAAATGGGACCATGGAGCCAGCAGGCCGGCTGTTTTATGTAGTGTTACTCTTACTGTCTGAAATAGGAGTATATTTGTTGGGATACCTTTATTTTTAGTGTGACTTAAGGCACAGAAGCTTAGTACCCTCCCTAAAGTTATGATTTCTACTTATTATGGAGAACAAAATACTGTGTTTTGTTTTTAAATTTTTAATAGTTCACCTGAAACAAGTTATTTTTGTGAGTTTGCTTATAACAAAAGAAGAGAAACATTTTTCAATATTGCGTTCTTTCTGTAGGACAGTTGTAAAGAACCCCAAAACTTTAGGTAATCCAAATTCAGAAATGAAGGACANTTGTTTTTAAATTTTTAATAGTTCACCTGAAACAAGTTATTTTTGTGAGTTTGCTTATAACAAAAGAAGAGAAACATTTTTCAATATTGCGTTCTTTCTGTAGGACAGTTGTAAAGAACCCCAAAACTTTAGGTAATCCAAATTCAGAAATGAAGGACACTAATTTAGTGATGATCCAAAAGCTATTTAAGACTTCTATAAGTAGCTCCAGTAGGGTAAATTTTTGATAGAATTGTTTTTGAAGGCTATTTCTTTATTTAAGAATGTATCTATTGAAATTTCTGAGGCACATGGTACCTTCACAAAAGTCTATTATTATTCTGCCTGAGTAAGAGAGGAAATGAACACATTTTTGATGTACTTTGGAACCCTGTGGATTGTTCAGATACTAAGCATTGTGAAATAGGGCATAAAATGAGTGGTAGCAAGTTAGTTCCCTGAAATGTTTGTCTCTCTTAGCTGTTTTTTTTGCAATTGACTAGCAATTTTCCTTTTTCTTTGCTTATCCCTATTATTGGAAATAAAACTCTGCTTAAATTCATGTTTTCTCCAAATAACTAGATTGAAGCAAACTCAAATCTCCATAAAGAGGGTTAAGGAGGAGGTGCCATTAAATCCTTCTACTCTTACTCAGTTTTTTAATGTGGATTTGTGAATTATAGGGAATTAATTACATGTCGGTCGGGTTTATATTACTTAGTTCACATTCCACTGCCGTAGGGCCCTTCTCTTGTGAATGATTTTTCTCTTCTGAATAGTTCCACTTACTGGCAGGTTTCTCAACATGTAGACCTCAGATCACATACATCAACATAACCTGCAGTTCTTGGTAAAAATGCAGACTCCTGGAATCTGATTTCCAACAAGCTCTCCAGGAAGTTTTCTTACACAGTAGCATTGGAGAACCACTGGCATTGTCTGAGTGGCCCCAGACCATGTCCTGAAGAAGGTGGCACGTTTTTTAAGTGACAGAGTAACTTTCATACCTTGGACATCTCATAAAACACCATGACCTTCAGATATGTAAGGCACCTGTAATAATACATACATACATACATACATCTCAGAAGGGTTTGCCCTTCTGATCACTGTACCTCCTAGAGTAGTGCCTGGAGGAACTCTATGAAATATTTGGGTGAATTAAGTCACAGTGAGGCCACACCTTTAAACTACTTGTAAAGTTAATCTTATCATTTCATAGTCACCTTACAAACTGGATATAAGTACCACATCCCAGTCATTTCTGTAAGTTTGGTTGGCTCTAAAAGTTATGCTTTCCCAAGCATAACTCAAGATGATAAGCTGAAGAGCAGGCTCCTAGCAAAATGTTTGCTTAGACTCAAAATGTAAATTTAAGTCACAGCATAATGGTAAATTTGCTATCAGTACATCAGAGTGCCATTTTATAACCTATGATAAGTCCAACATAATGCAATAAAAAGTTGGTTTTTCCCAAAATAACGAAAATTAGTAATTTTCCAATTTTATTTTTCTACTCCTAATATANTTGCTTAGACTCAAAATGTAAATTTAAGTCACAGCATAATGGTAAATTTGCTATCAGTACATCAGAGTGCCATTTTATAACCTATGATAAGTCCAACATAATGCAATAAAAAGTTGGTTTTTCCCAAAATAACGAAAATTAGTAATTTTCCAATTTTATTTTTCTACTCCTAATATATGACCTTCACTCCTTTTTGTCAGAGCCCAGCATAGGCCCCATAAATAACAGCTTCTGCTGTGTAGTTAAGGATATGGATAGTTAAGAGTGCAATCTCTAGAGAATATTGGGTTTGACCATGCATAGTCTGACTTTACCAGCTCAGCTGGTAAAGAATCCACCTGCAGTGCAGGAGACCCCAGTTGGGTTCCTGGGTGAGGAAGATCCCCTGGAAAGGGGATTGGCTACCCACTCCAATGTTCTTGGGCGTCCCTGGTGGCTTAGATGGTAAAGTATCTGCCTGCAATTCAGGAGACCTGGGTTGGATCCCTGGGTCGGGAAGATCCCCTGGAGGAGGGCATGGTAACCCACTCCAGCCTTCTTGCCTGGAGAATCCCAGGGACAGAGGAGCCTGGAGAGTGACAGTCCACGGGGTCGTGAAGAGTCAGACATGACTGAGCGACCAAGCACCACATAGCACGGTCTGTGACTTTGATCTAGTCACCTAATCTCTCAGCGCCTCAGTTTTCTCAGCTGAAAATGGAAATTGTAGTAAAATGTAATACTTCTCGGACTTCCATGGTGGTCCAGTGGTTAAGAATCCACCTGTCAGTGCAGTGGACGTGGGTTCGATCCCTGGTCCGGGAAGATTCCACATGCCATGCACAGCCCAGCTAAGCCCAGTGTGATGCAGTGGCTGAGCCCACATGCCCTAGAGCCTGTGCTCCGCAAGAAGAGAAGCCTCTGCAAAGAGAGGCCCAGGACCACAACTCTAGTTGTACGGTGTGGTGCTGTGCTGTGCTTTAACCCTAACCCTCACCCTTTACCATCAGAGCCACCAGGGACGCCCTGGTTGCGCCTAGTAACGCAACTAAAGAAAGCAGCACAGAAGACCCAGCACGGCCAAAATTTTAAAAATTAAATTCAAAACAGAAAATAATTAAAAAATTTAACACCTCTAAGTTCTCACTTAGGTTCTTAAGACACATTCATTTAATATATGTTAGTTATGATAAAATATTGAGATATATAAAAATATGTGAAACTCTAGCTAGTCTGTTTGGTTTTTGTACTAATGTACTTTATGGTAGTAAGTAGAAATCCATTGCTTAAAAAGCCTCTTGCTAATTTCCTGGCACTGAATATGTATGATTTTAAAATTACAGTAGTAACTATAAACATTAAAAGTAACTAATAAAACATCAGGTTCTATAAAGATTTTTTTCTAAATATAAGCCTGTCATCCCTCTCAGCTTAATAGTACTATTTCAGAAAGAATCTGTTCATCACTTTAGATGATCCCTTGTATTTTAAAGAATTGCGTGTTTGTGGTAGAACAATTGAAATATAGGAAAGTAAAGAGTAAAAAGCCATAAAATACTTAGAGGTCTACTACCTGAATACATTTCTCTCCAAACTGTTTTTTCTCTCTGCTGTTTGTCAGTATATATAATTTTGGGTAGCAAATATGGGATCCTGATATACATTTGGTGTTTCCTAACCTGTGCTTCTTAACATCTCATTATGAATCTTTTCTTCTCTATGTAGTCAGTTGTAATGTTGACTGAGTAATATTCCATTTTGTGGATCTGTGATTTATTTATTTATTTGGCTGCGTCGGGTCTTCGTTGTGGAATACAGCCTCCGTTGCCTAAGTCATGTGGGATCTTGGTTCCCTGACTAGGGATTGAACCCACATCCTCTGAATTGGAAGGTAGATTTTTTACCTCTGGACCACCAGGGAAAGTCCCTAACTGATTTGTTTTTATTAAACATTATTTTTCTCCCACTGCTATTATCATTATCTCTGCAATAACTGTCCTCCATGCATCTCTATGTATCTTTGAGATTTTTTTTTTTTCCTTTAGGATAGTGTGATTGTAAGAGCAAAGTACATATTATGGTTTAAGGGTTTTTGATACATCCTTTCAGTTAGTCATTTAGAAAGGTTGTAGCAATTTACACTCAGCATGTTGTGTAAGAGTTCCATTTCCCTCCCCCTTCCTTTTTTTTTGAGGAATGACTTAATAAATGACCAACCTAGGGAATTATTTTATCTTTAGAAAGAAGAATGGGTTGTTATTGTGACCATGTTGGTGATGTGATCTGGAAGCTGGAAATTCATACACCTGTAAGAATAATAGCTAACAACTATCAAGTCCATTTATAGCATTTTATAAGCATAAACTCACTTAATTTTCACAAATTCTTGTTTTTTAGATGAATGTGACTTGAAAAGCAAAATACCCTTGGTTAAGTCACAGGAGCCAGCAAGGGACTCTGCAGAATGGTTACTCTAGAGCCCAAACTCCACAGCGCTGGACTGCCTCTTGCCTGCAAATGTTGTACGGGTGTTGGGGTACTTTTTGCATTCCTGATTTTTGTTTGAGACTAATGTAGCAGTTTCCTGGCATGTATTTACTTATAACGTAGCTGGCACACAGATTTAAAGCCCTCTCAATAAGGAGTTAGTCTCATAACTTAGCTCACAAATAAGCCTCCTGTCCTGTCTAGCATTCACCTCTGAAAACAGTATGCTACCCTTTATTCTGTAGTAATTTTCCTAAAGCACCCGCATATGAAAAACAGGGTCAGAGTCACAGAGGAGACTAGCACAGTTGGAAAAGGCAGTTTACTTGGTGTGGACCTGCCTTGGAAACACAAGACAAATGGGCTTAGGGACAGAAGTAAGCTTAGGGAGGCAGCCGGGAGCCTGTGCAAACATTTCCATGTCAGCCTTGTTGGAAAATTAAGTGTCTGGTGGAAGTTCAGTTCAGGAATGCAAGGCCTTACTGTAGAGATGTCACCCATCCACTGGGAGATTTTTTTTTTTTTTTTTTAAAAACCTAAAGTGTGATGGTAGAAGATCATTGATGTTTTCTTGCTAATGATTAGCCTGTTAACAAGATGAATTTCCAGTAAGCTAATCTGTTTGATACTTTGGCCACCTGATGCGAAGAACTCACTCCTTGGAAAAGACCCTGATGCTGGGAAAGATTGAAGGCGGGAGGAGAAGGAGACGACAGAGGATGAGATGGTTGGATGGCATCACTGACTCGATAGACATGAGTCTGAGTAAACTCCGGGAGTGGGTGATGGACAGGGAGGTCTGGCGTGCTGCAGTCCATGGGGTCGCAAAGAGTCAGACTGTTTGAATTCGCCATTGCTCTCGTCACCTTTTTTTCTAGCAGGATTAATGATTGGCAGCTTACCTTGCCAGCTTATCTCCCAGAGAGAGGGTTGGTGAAATCGTTTTGGCTTCAGCTCTCTGGTCTGAGTTTGTGCTGTTGAGAGAGGCAGGACCACCCCGGCTCAGTGGTAGGCTGGTCACCAAAACCCTTCTCAGCACTGTGTGGGCCAGGGCTCCACCTGGCCAGGTGGGAGTGGTCCTGAGGCCCCTTCAGTTGTCATCCAGTGGTGGAGCCAGGAGCTGAACCGAGGGATGTGATAGTTTCAGACTCACCTGTATTTGAATGTGAAAATTACAAGGTCACAGCAGTTGGTCAGAATTTTTTTTTTTTATTCCTGGTTAAAATTAAACATCCTCTCCTTCATGCAGGAGGGCCAGCTTTGGATCCTCTGTGCCTTGGGGAGCTTTTGACTGATTTCTCTCTCAGGGATGGTTGTGTTCATCCCTGCATTGTGTCTGCAAGTCCCTCTGGTGACCAGTGGATACAGCTGCGGGAAATGGGCAAAGCCGGGTGGCTTTTCTGCCATGTTTTCACCGGCCTGGTTAAGGAGAACACTGACTCTTGTAATAAAAACTGGGGGACAAGATGCTGTTGGGTCCATATGTTGTGCTCGTGTAGAGGCCTACTCACCTCTCTGAGGCAAATTTTTTGACCAGCTTTATTCTAACAAGGGTGACAGTAAAAGCATTAATTGCCCAGTTGTGTCTGACTTTTTGCGATCCCATGGACTGCAGCCCACCAGGCTCCTCTGTCCATGGGATTCTCCAGGCAAGAATATTGGAGTAGGTTGCCATTCCCTCTCCAGGGGATCTTCCTGACCCAGGGATTGAACCCTCCCACATTGCAGGCAGATTCTTTACCACTGAGCCACAGAGAAACCCTGTAACAAGGGTAATGTCTCGTATTATAAGCCATTGAATAAGCACACACATGTACCCATTCCTGTACATTATTTATAACAAGAGTATTTGTTGTGCATCGACTCTTTTATAAAAATCAATTCATTTCTCCTGTAATCTAATAGATTTTAGAAGCAAGTAGCCTTTCAGTTTCTGGAATCATTTGAAAGTCAACTGCTCCATTCTTACAGAATTCAAGTATCCCATTTTGATCACTGACATATAAAAGCTGTATAGCTAGTAATTAGAGAAACCTTGAAAAGTTGACCAAACAATTAGTGGTATATTCCTGGTATGTATACCAGGCTTCAATGATTAAAATTCCCTCCTCTTCTCTTCTTCACTTACAAAAAAGTATTGTTAAACAAAGCCAGTCAATAACAAATAAGTCTGTTATAGGTAGTACTGCTTATTTTCAGATACCTTGAGATATAGTTAATAAACTTGCTGTTTGAGTATTCTGAAGAATCCTCCCGTCAGCACAGGATACACGTGTTCGGTCCCTGATGTGGGAAGACCCACCCACCGTGGAGCACCGGAGCCTGTGTGCCAGCTCTGTGCCTGTGTTCTGTAGCCGCAGCTGCTGAGGCCTCCACGTGCTGGAGCCTGTGCTCCGCTGCAGGAGAGCAGCCCCTGCTCTTTGCAGCTAGAGAAGGGCCCTCTCAGCCACGAAGACCAAGCATGGCTGCAAATAGATACATAAATCAAATTATAAACAAATGTAAGCACTCTCAAAGCAAAAAAAAAAAGAAATGAAAAGGATGATCAGAGAAACTCAGGAGAAGGAGAACTTGGTAGGGAGGTTGAGTAGAGGGTGGGTTCCACGAGAGAGGAAGACTTGTCCCCGTGCCCGGGAACAGGGTCCAGGACACGGTGGACACTCAGCAGCCATGTGCTGGACCCGGCAGAGGTGAGCCCTGGAGAGACAAGTGGGGGATAAAGCAGACAGGTTCTGGCTTGGATTTTCCTCAGAGTCAGAGGAGGCAGGATGCTGATGTCAGTTTTAAGCAGGAGAGACCCTTTTGTTTGACTAGATCCCTCTGGATGTTATGTGGGAGTGGCCTGGAAGGAACTGAGAGGGAGATGTTGAATTAACAGATGCCCCTCACTGCACCCCCTGCTGTCGGTTACCTGAAAGTTAACTTTTTCTTTACCGTGAGGCTAGTATGGTTTACTCTTTGATGGGGTGAGATGAATGGCGATTTGTATAAACTTTTTGAAGTTCTCTGAGGAAGAGAACCCTGTAAAATCACTATTCTTATGGATCAATTAAAACAACACCGTGTAAAATAAAGATCAGGAGTTTAACTTTTTAGCCATTAACTTAGTTGAGGTTATGGCTATAGATTTCTGGTAGGAGAGATCTTTCAGTTTGCATTTTGGTGAAAGAAATAATATATGGAAACGAATCCTTAGAATAGGGTTTTATGAACAGTGTCTATAGAAGCTATGCACTTGGCGGAAGATCCAGTTTGTAAAGTGCTAATATTGTCTGTCCAATCTAGTGTTTTAATTAGTATCAAAGGAAGGGAAATACTGTGGTAATTGTGACTTTATGTTACTCCCTTAGTTCAATTAGTTTTAAACCATAGTCATTATCTGTTATCTTTAGTTGTTGTGATCTCATTAGATGAAGTGATATTGCAGTTGTGATTTGGGAGATTAAAGAAATAACATGTTTTTTCTTATTACACAAATGATACATGTTTATTGAAGACAGCTTTGGAAAATACAGGTAAGGGAGTAAAAAAGCATACCACAGATCTCCCTGACCAGAAATGATGCCTGTCCATACACTGGGAAGGGTCAACTTTGCTCAAATCGCCTAGAAGCGTAGTTACATTCAGTCTGGGAGACTCGCAGGCCTGTTTGGGACTCTGGGACCTGGAGATGGGACAGTGCAGGGTCAGTCAGCCCACACGTTCGTGGCCCTGGGAGTATGTGTCTTGGTGCTTCTACGCCTTCGAGGTCTTTAAGAGAAGTTGAAAATTTAGAAATACGGATTTAATGTGAAATCTCCAATTTTTATGTGAGACATTACTAATAACCCCCTGGGATTCAAGCAGAGCAGCCCTGAGGGCTGCATTCAGTCTTTGTTGCCTTGCCAGCTTATAACCTTAGCTACATACAGTTGTGTTGCCTGTGTTTCTCTCTCAGTGTCAGTTCAGTTCAGTCATTCAGTCAGGTCAGACTCTTTGCGACCCCATGGACTGCAGCACGCCAGGCCTCCCTGTCCATCACCAACTCCCAGAGCTCGCTCAAACTCATGTCCATTAAGCCAGTGATGCCATCCAACATCTCATCCTCTGTCATCCCCTTCTCCTACCTTCAGTCTTTCCCAGCATCAGGGTCTTTTCCAATGAGTCAGCTCTTCGCATCAGGTGGCCAAAGTATTGGAGTTTCAGTTTCAACATCAGTCCTTCCAGTGAATATTCAGAACTGATTTCCTTTAGGATGGACTGGTTAGATCTCCTTGCAGTCCAAGGAGATCATGAATCTTCTCCAACACTGCTGTTCAAAAGCATCAGTTCTTCGGCACTCAGCCTTCTTTATAGTCCAACTCTTACATCCATACATGACTGCTGGAAAAACAATAGCTTTGACTAGATGGACCTTTGGTGGCAAAGTAATGTCTCTGCTTTTTAACATGTTGTCCAGGTCATAGCTTTTCTTCCAAGGAATAAGCGTCTTAATTTCATGGCTGAAGTCACCATCTGTAGTTATTTTGGAGCCCAAGAAAATAAAGTCTGTCACTGTTTCCCTTGTTTCCCCATCTATTTGCCATGAAGTGATGGGACTGGATACCATGATCTTCGTTTTTTGAATGTTGAGTTTTAAGCCAACTTTTCCACTCTCCTCTTTCACTTTCATCAAGAGGCTCTTTAGTTCCTCTTCGCTTTCTGCCATAAGGGTGGTGTCATCTGCACATCTGCTGCTGCTGCTAAGTCGCTTCAGTAGTGTCTGACTCTGTGCGACCCCATGGACTAGAGCCTACCAGGCTCCTCCGTCCATGGGATTTTCCAGGCAAGCGTACTAGAGTGGGGTGCCGTTGTCTTCTCCCTGCATATCTGAGGTTATTGATATTTCTCCCGGCAATCTCTATTCCAGCTGTCTGAGTATATCGGAGTATACTCCCAAGCCTTAAGAGTGCGCTGCCTTGGCAGTGTGTACCAATCTCCTATTTCCTTACTAGCATTGGGAAAAGCCTTCTCAAAAAAAAAAAAAAAAAAAAAATTCTAGCCAGTTTTGTTTGTTTTAATTTGCATTTTTTTGGTACAGTTACTGAGTTGCTGGGCTTCCCAGCGGCTTCCAGTGGCTCAGTGGTAAAGAAGCTGCCTGCAATGCAGGAGACTCAGATTCAGTCCCAGGGTCAGGAAGCTCCCTTGCAGGAGGAAATGGCCACACATTTCAGTATTCTTGCCTGGGAAATTCTATGGACAGAGGAGGCCTGGTGGGCTACAGTCCATGGGGTTGCAGAGTTGGACATGACTTAGCGACTGCACAGCAAAAATAAGTTGAATACTGATTAAACGTTTATTGACCTTACTCAGATTTACGTGGTAACTCGCCACCTTGCTAGAACTCTGAGTTCAGTAGTATTTTGGTCATTTATTCAGTGTGTCTCAACTTTTGTAATATATAATATTTGCACCCCATTAGTCCTAGTAAATAGTACTCATGGCAGGTGTCATCCCCCAGACCTGAGGGTACCGGGAGCACACCTGTAACCCACGCTAAAGAACTACGGTTGAGAAGCTCTGGGTTTGGTCAGTGGGACTGTTTGAGCACGTGCTCTGTAGCTGGCAGCGCTCTGGCTGTCCAGCCTTGAACCGTGACAGCGGTCTCAGCTCTCCAAGACCTCATGATTTTTTTTAAATTTCTCTTGCATTTATCGTATTGACCATCATATTTATAAAAGATAATTTTTATTTCCAGAATTTATAATTTTTTGGCTTTTCTTATTGACATGAACCCACCCCTCCCAGAAAAAAACAAACCGGTGGTGGATGCTAATCAGCCTCTAATTTCTTAAATTCCATTAATTCTCTTGCGTTCTATTAAACTCTGCTACAAAAAGTCACAAGTGGACTTTGGTGAGCAGTTCCTTTCCTGTGATGATGAGAAAACCAGGGTACAGTGCTGGGACTGTGTAGTGGGAACTTCTGGAGTGTCTATCTAACTCAACACAGATCCCTTAACTGTCCTCAAACCTAGACATCCACTCCCCTGCATACTTCTCCCCACAGAATACACAGAGGATTGAATCAGGTTTAGTTCAGTCCTGACCCAAGCTAGTCCAATCAGTGTCCTTTTCTTGGAAATTTGACTTTGGGCCCAAGTGAGGGTTCGACCTCACTGCATTCTCAGGGTGTAACGTAAAAACTTGGGAGTTCTAGGCTGTTGTGTTCTGCTGTTGTGTCTGGGGACAGAGAAAGGTAATTTATGGATGGAGAGATTAAAGTAAGTATAGAGAAGCAGGAAGAGAGAATACTACCTGAGATTACTTTAAACCTCCTCCTCCAGTCCTTTCTGGGGCTGGGTGTTTTCCTGTTCTGTGAAGTCTGTGAAGTTCTGTGAAGTCCTGTATTCTTAAGATTAACACCCCCACCCGCTATATATCTTTTAGCTGAAGCCAGCTGAGGTTGGGTTGTTTAAGCCTTTTCTTCATTTTCAGCCCTATATTCTTTCTATAATCCTACCTTATCTCTTGTATTTCTTGACTATCATCTGAGGAAGTTGTGAATTTATTATTTCTCCATATAACAGCAACATCAAAAATTAAGGATATACTAGTATATATAATGGAGAAGGCGATGGCACCCCACTCCAGTGCTCTTTCCTGGAAAATCCCATGGGCAGAGGAGCCTGGTAGGCTGCAGTCCATGGGGTTGCTACTAGTCGGACACGACTGAGCGACTTCACTTTCACTTTTCAGTTTCATGCATTGGAGAAGGAAATGGCGACCCACTCCAGTGTTCTTGCCTGGAGAATCCCAGGGACGGGGGAGCCTGGTGGGCTGCCGTCTGTGGGGTCGCACAGAGTCGGACACGACTGAAGCAACTTAGCAGCAGTATATATAAAATAGATAATCAACAAGGACCTACTGTATAGCACAGGGAACTCTACTCAGTATTCTGGAATAATCTATGTGGGAAAATAATCTGAAGAAGATTGAGTACATGTATATGTATAACTGAATCACTTTACTGTACACCTGACACTTAACACAGTATTGTAAATCAGCTATATTCCAATATAACATAAATTTAAAAATTAAGAATAGCAAGAGAAGCAGAAGTGCACAAGTTTAAGTTAATTCACACAGTTACGATTTTATTAGAAAATCCATTTTGCACATGTGGTTGGTGACATTTCTTAAGTCAGTTCATATCTCTTGTGAAGAAAAACAAAAACGAAGAGATTTTGAGTTTGTTTCCAAATGTCCTAGGATTTTGGTGAAGTAAGTTCCCTTCATATACATATAACATTTTGACCTCATGAAAGAAATGGTACTGCATCTGTTTAAGCATGTACTGTTCCAGAAACTGAAAGAAGACTCTTAACTTTACTATCTAAATATCAAGAAATTGAATCAGTGTAATTTACCTGGTAGGTGGTAGTATTAGTCCCTCTGCTGTGTCTGATTCTTTGTGACCCCATGGACTGTAGCCTGCCAGGCTCCTTTGTCCATGGCATTCTCCAGGCAACAATACTGGAGTGGCAACAATACTGGAGATCCCTTCTCCAGGGGATCTTCCTGACCCAGTGATTGAACCCAGATCTCCTGCATTGCACACTCTTAAGGTCTGAGCTACCACTTCCCTGGTGGCTCAGATCGTAAGGAATTTACCTGGGGCTAGGCTTATTCTTAAATTAGCTTTTTGTTTCAGTCATGTCATAAGTACTCAGTGCTAAATTTAAGTAGTCTGCTATAATGAAGAAGTTGGATGGGCAGGGGGTAAAAAAAGGAATGATAGAGACTTCCCTGGTGTTCCAGTGGCCTAAGACTCCACATTCCCAATGCAGGGGTTCCGGGTTTGATCCCTTGTCAGGGAACTAGATCCCACATGCCACAGCTAAGACCCAGTGCAGCCAAATAAATAAGTAAAATATGTATAAAAAAGAATGCTAGGAAGAGTAAGAAAGAATTGTAGTAGAAGAAAGAAAACTCAGTGCTGTAATTCTCCTTATTCATAATTGTAGTTGTCTGAATTTTTTCATTTGCAAGTGGAAGAAGCCCCAACTGCCTTAAGTAAAAAAGGGAAATGTATTGACCCCCTGATGCTGGGACCAGTGGAGGGCAGGAGGAGAAGAAGGGGACAACAGGGAATGAGATGATTAGAGTGCCTCATCGACTCAATGGACATGAGTTTGAGCAGACTCCGGGAAATAGTGAAGGATAGGGAAGCCTGGCAAGCTGCAGTCCATGGGGTTCCAGAGAATCGGACACAACTTAGCGACTGAACAACAGCAACTACTGAGTTACGTATCTGTCTGTTAGGTCCAAGGGTTCTGATTGTCCTGGCATGATCCCATGCCTCAACCAGTCACCATGGCCAAGGGAATGCAAGATACTCATTGGCTGTCCTGGGTTTTGGGTCCACCTTTTGTACCAGTTGTAAAGTAAAGTAGCTAGTAAAGTCAGTAGCTAGACTCCTGGAATTAGCAGAAGGAGGGAAAGTGGGTCAATTACAAGATGAAAGAATGCTGGTCGGGCTAAATGCATACCCAACACACTCATCGTACACAGCGATCAGACAGAAAGGGGCTGATGGTGACCTGCTTTTTTTTTTCCCTTTTGAATGGTGTGCAGCTGAGTTGCTTCAGTCTTGTCTGATTCTTTGTGACACTATAGACTGTAGCCCACCAGGCTCCTCTGTTTAAGGGATTCTCTAGGCAAGGATACTGGAGTGGGTTGCCAGGCTCTCCTCCAGGGGAACTTCCCCCTTGAATGATAGTCTTTAGTAAAACTATAATACAAAGACATCAAAGCAACCCAATGTAGGCATGAACTTTCTTCTCAATAAAGTTTACTTTTTAAAATTAAATGTTCACTGTGCTGCCCAAGAATTTGTATTGTTCATTCATTTTAAAATGAAATATATTTTACTGTCCTGTGATTACTCTAGATAGAAAGAAGTTTGGGCTGCTTATCTATAATATAGCTAGGTCACTTTTGGTTTAGAACTGTGGGCATTATTTTATCAGTTTACTACTATAATGACATTTTTTTCCATGCCTGAAGGCATTCTCTTGGCTCATATCTGGAGGCTTTCTAACTTATGATTTGTTTGGAACTGCTGGGGAAACGTGTATACTAGGAAAAAGCTGGAGCTGGAAAGGGATATTGTTTCCTTTTTTTTTGGAATGAACCTTTTTATTTATTTATTTTTAAAATATAAATTTATTTACTTTAATTGGAGGCTAACTACTTTACAATATTGTATTGGTTTTGCCATACATCAACATGAATCCGCCACGGGTATACGCGTGTTCCCCATCCTGAACCCCCTTCCTCCCTCCTCCCCATACCATCCCTTTGGGTCATCCCAGTGCACCAGCCCCGAGCATCCTGTATCATGCATCCAACCTGGACTGGTGTTTCGTTTCACATATGATATTATACATGTTTCAATGCCATTCTCCCAAATCATCCCACCTTCGCCCTCTCCCACAGAGTCCATAAGACTGTTCTATACATCTGTGTCTCTTTTGCTGTCTCGCAAACAGGGTTATCGTTACCATCTTTCTAAATTCCATATATATACGCGTTAGTATACCATATTGATGTTTTTCTTTCTGGCTTACTTCACTCTGTATAATCGGCTCCAGTTAAATCCACTTCATTAGAACTGATTCAAATGCATTCTTTTTAATGGCTGAGTAATACTCCATTGTGTATATGTACCACAGCTTTCTTATCCATTCGTCTGCTGATAGACATCTAGGATGCTTCCATGTCCTGGCTATTATAAACAGTGCTGTGATGAACATTGGGGTACACGTGTCTCTTTCAGTTCTGGTTTCCTTAGTGTGTATGCCCAGCAGTGGGATTTCTGGGTCATAAGGCAGTTCTATTTCCAGTTTTTTTTAAGGAATCTCCACACTGTTCTCCATAGTGGCTGTACTAGTTTGCATTCCCACCAACAGTGTAAGAGGGTTCCCTTTTCTCCACAGACTTTTGGACAGCAGCCTTTCTGACTGGCGTGAAATGGTACCTCACTGTGGTTTTGATTTGCATTTCTCTGATAATGAGTGATGTTGAGCATCTTTTTCATGTGTTTGTTAGCCATCTGTATGTCTTCTTGGAGAAATGTCTGTTTAGTTCTTTGGCCCATTTTTTGATTGGGTTGTTTATTTTTCTGGAATTGAGCTGCAGGAGTTGCTTCTGTGCTTTTTAGATTAATTCTTTGTAAGGGTATTATTTCTTAAGATATCTGCTTTTTTAGATTAGACTCCAAGGAGAATAGCAACTTGACCTTTTTCAGAAGGGCACAGGCCTGTTTTTGAGAATTGTTTTGTTTTGTCCTATGAGACTGATAACAGTAGGTGGTAAGAGCTTATGGTACCTTGAGAAAAGTTGCACTTGTTTTTTAAATTATATATCTGCAGTGTAATTTATTTCCCACATTCTGATTACAACAGTTCCACCAAAAACGGGTTCCTGGACCTTCTTCCTTTAATCTCAGATTGTCAGTTTCCTCCTCGTTTCATTGCCTACCCACTGCAGCTGGGACCTCAGAGTGGGTCACCCCAGCTAGTTCCTTGCCCCACTGTCCTTCTGTCACTTGTAACCCGCCGACCTCCTTCGCTCGACCAGCTCAACTCTCTGGGTTCTGTTTCCTGTATTTGTGATAGTAAAAATCAGCCGTGTAAAGCAGTCATCCTTCAATAAAAAATAAATTAATTTTTAAAAACTTAAAAAAAGAAAGAAGATCAGCCACAGAAGGCCATACAAACTTGCAGCCTTTGTCTTTACCCATTTAGCTGTATTCTTCCTCAGCTTGTATTCTGCTAAGAATTATTTTTTCTTCTTCACTCTCAATATTATGTATATATTTAAATTGTTTTACTATTTTTTAATGGAATAGGGTTGCTTTGCAGTGTTGTGTTCATTTCACACTATTGCCATACAAAAACGTGAATCAGCTATCTGTATCCAGGTACCTGAACCGAGCTGAGCTCCCTGTGTTATACAGCAGCTTCCCACTAGCTAGCTATTTTACACATGTGCGTGTTAGTCACTTAGTCATATCTGACTCTTTGCCAGGCTCCTCTTTCCATGGAATTCTCCAGGCAAGAATCCTGGAGGTGATTGTCATTCTCTTCTCCAGGGGATCTTCCCGACCCAGGGATTGTGAACCCAGGTCTCCTGTATTGCAGGCAGAGTCTTTACCATCTGCGTCACCAGGGAAACCCCCGCCTCCGTAGAGTGTGTTCATCAATTCCAGTCTCCCAGTTTGTCCTGCCCTCCCCTTCCCGCCCCACGCTCACAAGTCCATTCCCCGCTTCTGCTTCTTTGTTCCTCCCCTGCAAATAGGTTTCTTCCTCACTTTTCTTTCCTTTCCGCATAGACACTGTTCCACACCTGCCCCTTTCCTCAGGCCTCCCCAGCCCTCCCCGGATGTCTCAGAAGCTTCGCTCTCAAGAGCGGCTCTTCCTCCTGTCTGGCCCAGGTGCCTGCTTCCCAGGCAGATCTTGTAAATCTGTCTCATCTACGCTTTGCCTCTTGAGATGAGAGTGAAGGAAGAGGTGGATGTCGCCTTCCCTTCCCCGGGTTCTGGATGCTGTCCTCCCCGGTTTCTTTGGAGACTCTGGCTTGCGCTGTGCTCGGAAGGCCCCTCATTAGTGCCGCAACCCTGTCGTGTGTGACCGCTGTGTGCAGATGCTGTGGTAGGAGCTAGGGGACAGCGGCGACAGGTTGCTGTCCTCACTCTTTAATTAGGACAGACATACATACCCCCATCCCCACAGTTGCAGAAAGAAATGATCCTCACCGTTGGAAGTGCTGTGACGAAAGTGTCCAAGAGGACCTAATGTAGTCCTACGGTCTAGGGAAGATGTGACATATACTTGGCATCTGAAGGGTGTCTAGGAAGTCATCAGGGAAGGAAAGAAGTTGGGTTGAGGGGCCAGCTCGTGACAGGGCCTGTGGCGTGAAGGGGCACAACGTGTTTGAGTAGAAGGCCACTGTGGTTGCAGGGGGGAATGCTGGAGAGGGCGGTGAGCGCAGGCCGCGCAGGGCCTTGCAGGCCTGTATGGAAGGGCCATCTGGGAGCCCAATCTGAATCCTGCTTGTTCTCTGCCTCCGGGGCCTCTGTGCCCTCCTGCCCTCTGCTTCCTCCTTCGCGGCCGCTCAGCTTTGTCCCCTCAGCACCGCCTGTTGGCATCTCTCGCCTCCGCCTTCTCTCGCAGCTGGGGTCTGTGCTGGCTGTCTCCTGCCCCTGGTTGCGCGTTGCAGTCTTGCAGTCTGCCTCTGCCTCCTCTATATCATTTCCGTGCACCATCTTCTGTCAATTTGTTTCTCGATCTTTCCGTGACGTTCAACACATTCCGTAGGAACACTTTTCTGCCTCACCTTTCTCCCTCTTCTGCTCTGTCTGTTCTCTTATACCTAGGACTGCTTAGTCTCCTCTGAGGGCTCCTTATCCTTAACGTTACTGTTCCCAAGGCTGTTTTCTCTACCCTTTTTGGTCCTACCCTGTCCTCTAGGTGAAGAGGAACTAAAGAGCCTCTTGATGAAAGTGAAAGAGGAGAGTGAAAAAGTTGGCTTAAAACTCAACATTCAGAAAACAAAGATCATGTTACCTGGTCCCATCACGTCATGGCAAATAGATGGGGAAACAATGGAAACAGTGACAGATTTTATTTTCTTGGGCTCCAAAATCACTGCTGATGGTGACTGCAGCCATGAAATTAAAAGATGCTTGCTCCTTGGAAGAAAAGCTATGACTAACATAGACAGCATATTAAAAAGCAGAGATATTACTTTGCCACCAAAGGTCCATCTAGTCAAAGCTATGGTTTTTCCAGGAGTCGGACCATAAAGAAAGAGTTGGACCAACCAACTGGTAAGAGTTGGACCATAAAGAAAGCTGAACGCTGAAGAATTGATGCTTTTGAACTGTGGTGTTGGAGAAGACTCTTGAGAGTCCCTTGGACTGCAAGGAGATCCAACCAGTCCATCCTAAAGGAAATTAGTCCTGAATATTCATTGGAAGGACTGATACTGAAGCTGAAACTCCACTACTTTGGCTACCTGATGTGAAGAGCTGACTCATTTGAAAAGATCCTGATGCTGGGGAAGATTGAAGGCGGAAAGAGAAGGGGATGGCAGAGGATGAGATGGTTGGATGGCATCACCGACTCAGTGGACATGAGAGAGGCCTGGAGTGCTGCAGTCCATGCGGTCACAAAGAGTTGGACACAGTTGAGCAACTGAATTGAACTGACCTGTTCTCTGGGATGGTCATATCGCCACTGTCTGTTCTCTGGGATGGTCATATCGCCACTGTTCTGGCTGCCAGGACTAAGCCCCATTATCTCTGCATGTTTATACCTGGAGGTCTGGCCTTCTAAGGTCTAACCCTTTATCTGAGTTCCGCCTGTGATCTTTGGGTGCTTCCAGTGCAGCGGGTCCAACTCAGAGCTCACCACCACCTTTCTTCTGACAGCCTTTTTCTTTGTCTGTACTCCCATTCTGGTGAATGATGCTGTTATCTGCCCTATTGTTCATTCTTTAGCAATTGTTTACGACTACCTGCCGTATATCAACAACCATGCTCTGGTACAATAAAAAAAAAAGAAAAAGATAGTTTTTGTTCCTGGTTCCAGAGCTCCTAAAACCTTTGGACTTCCCTGAGTTGATAGGAATGCTTTTTGTTATTCAAAGTGAACACCTTCTTTGAAGGTCCAGTGGTTAAGGCTTGACCTTCCAATGCAGTGGAGGAGAGTACAGGTTCGATCCAGGGTAGGGGAGCCAAGATCCCACATGCCTCACTGCCAAAAAAAACCAAAACATAAAACAGAAGCTATAGTGTAACAAATTCAGTGAAGACTTTTAAAAAAATTGCCCATGTGGAAAAAAAAAATCTTAAAAAGAAACTTTTTGGACCTTCACCTGAATTTGTGTTAATGAAGTGCCTTTCAGCTCACCACTACCACCACCACCTCCAAGGAAGAGGAAGGGACAAACTGGAGCCTGAGTTCAGTCTCGTGGCCAGTTGTTTAGTCAGTCATGCCTGTGCGATGGAGTCCTATCCAAGACTCTTAGAATGATGAGCTTCAGGGAGCTTCTGGTTTGGAGAACACTGAGCTGNTTCAGCTCACCACTACCACCACCACCTCCAAGGAAGAGGAAGGGACAAACTGGAGCCTGAGTTCAGTCTCGTGGCCAGTTGTTTAGTCAGTCATGCCTGTGCGATGGAGTCCTATCCAAGACTCTTAGAATGATGAGCTTCAGGGAGCTTCTGGTTTGGAGAACACTGAGCTGGGAACATGGACACCTGTGTTCTGTGGAGGAGGAGAGGGTGTGGAGTCTCTGCACCTCCCTTCCCCCACACTCTGCCCTCTTAGCCCACGTGGTGGTTCCTGAGTTATATCCTTTATAATGAAACTGTAATCACCAGTATGGCGATTTCCTCAGTCGTGTGAGTTGTGAATTACTGAACCTGGGGAAACAGGGCTGCGTGTAGTTGTGGGACCCTGTGAACTTGTAACTTGCCTGGCAGAAGTGCTGGTAGCTTGGGGATCCTTAAGACTTGGGCATCCGAGGTGGGACTGAGCCCTTATCTGTGGGTCCCACTCTTTGCGACCCCGTGGACCACAGCCCGCCAGGTTCTCTGTCCATGGGATTCTCCAGGCAAGAGTACTGGAGTGGATTGCCATTCTCTTCACCAGGTTATCTTCACAACCCATGGATCAAACCTGGGTCTCCCATATTGCAGGCAGATTCTTTACCATCTGAGCCTCCAGGGAATCTGTGGGGTCTGCCTCAATTGAATTGTATGAAACCCAGCTGGTGTTAGAGATATGTCATTAGAACACGTATCTGGACTACAATGTCTGTAGATATCTCTACAGTTGTCCTCTAGTATCTGCAGGTGGTGGAATTGGTTTCAGGGCCCTGCACAGATACCAGAATTCCTGGATAGTCAAGTCTTTCATATAAAATGGATAGTGTTCGCATATAACCTATGCACAACCTCCTGTATACTTCAGATCATCTCCAGTTTACTTTTAATACCTAATACAAGGGCTTCCCAGGTGGTGCAGTGGTAAAGAGTTTGCCTGCCGATGCAGGAGATGTAAAAGAAACAGGTTCGATCCCTGGGTCAGGAAGATCCCTCTGGAGGAGGGCATGGCAACCCACTCCAGCATTCTTGCCTGGAGAATCCCATGGACAGGGGAGCCTGGTGAGCTGCAGTCCATGGGATTGCGAAAGAGTTGGGCATGACTTGGCATACATGCATGTAATACAGTATAAATGCTACACAGATAGTTGTTGGTACTCAGCTAATTTGAATTTTGCTTTTTGGAATTCTCTGGAAATTTTCCATCTAAGGATGGTTGAATCCATAGCTGAAGGTCCCATGGATGCAGAGGGTTGACTGTATTTGGCATAGACTTAGTACCTATCCCTAAGCCAGACAGGTGGATAGTCAGTTACAATCCAGCCATGTAAGCAGCAGCCAAGTCTCTTTCTGCTTCTGAAGTTGCTGGATTTTGTTGATTCTGCCTTTGCAATATCTTTTGAATTTACCCTTTTCTCTCATATTTCTGCTGTTGTCTTAGTCCTAGCAGTTAGAATTCTTCATTGTACTGCTTTGCTCTTACTGCCTGCCACTTCCTGACTGGTCTGGCTTTCCTGATCCACTGGGTCTCACCTGCACGAGGCTGCCAGAGAAGTGTATTGTGGTACAAGTGCTACTTTGTGATGAAATCTTCCCCTGGGGTTTCATCTCTTACAGGGATGGGTTTCAGACTTGTGCTGTAGTATAGTGGGATGTATACTTTTATATACTCTGATGATGGCAAAGATTGAGGGCAGGAGAAAGGGGCGACAGGATGAGATGGTTGGATGGCATCACTGACTCAATGGACATGAGTTTGAGTAAACTCTGGGTGATAGTGAAGGACTGGGAAGCCTGGCATGCTGCAGTTCATGGGGTCACGAAGAGTCAGACATGACTTAGCGACTGAACAACAAATACTCTTGTTGTATACTTTTAAAAGTTACTGAAGACCCTAAGGAGCTTTTCTTTACATGAGTTTTATCCCTTTTTGTCATGTTAGTGATTAAAACTGAGAATGTTAAAAATACTAATTTACTTACTGAAAATACCTGTCATAAATCCATTATATACACTTAACATAAAAAAATCTCTTTAATGGTTCACTTAATAGAAGACAGCTGGCTTCTCATATCTGCTCAGTAGTGGAATGTTGCGAAATGTTTTGATTGAAGTAGTTGACAAAACTCTGGTCTTAACATAGATACAGAGTTGAAGAAAGCAGGAGTCTTTTAATGTCACTTCCAAAAAACTGTGGTTATTCTTTGATACTATACCAAAATTTAGCAATGGTGGTTTTTTAAGGGTTAGTGGTTGTGTGGAATCTGAAGTTATGTTAGTAAACTCTTCATATTT
The DNA here is from genome assembly GCA_006410615.1 of Neotragus moschatus. Lineage (NCBI taxonomy): Eukaryota > Metazoa > Chordata > Mammalia > Artiodactyla > Bovidae > Neotragus > Neotragus moschatus. The sequence goes on along the minus strand of SJYA01000017.1, from coordinate 221,682 downwards.
TTTTTTCTTTTTTATTTAACACTTTTATTGAGTACATTCTATGTTTTNTTGTTGTGGCCTTTCTATACTCTAGGAATTTGCGGAGTTCTCTTTATTATGGGATTTCCTCCCTATAGGCGAGGTTGTATCAGTGGCTTGTCAAGGTTCCTTAGTTAGGGAGGCTTGTTTTGGAGTTCTGGTGGGTGGAGCTGGATTTCTTCTCTCTTGAGCTTGGACTCTTCATATTTTGTTACAATAAAATCTGTTGATCTGTCTTGCAATTTGAATGGATATTTTCCTCCTCGGATTTGGTACCATCATGTGTTGGTCATTTGGAAAAAACTGCTTCACTGAGTAATATGGATCTTCAGATGTTTCATTAACCAATATAACAAAAACCCACTTGTTAACTTTACTGCCCATCTTATTAGAAAGTTCTCTAAATTTGGGGAAAGCAGTCTAACTCCCAATGGCAGATACTTGTTTTCCAAGTTTTAAATGTTTATGCACAGCTTAACTTTTATCATCAGCACGGAATACTGCCAGTCATTTTTCTTGAAGCGGCAGGCCCACTTCATTCTGAGAGCACACACACACAGGATGCACTCAGTCTCGTCTGACTCTGTGACCCCGTGGACTGTGGCCCTCCAGGCTCCTCTGTCCATAGATTTTCCCACGAAAGAATACTGGTGGGTTGCCGTTTCCTTCTCCAGGTGATCTTCCCAACCCAGGGATCAAACCGGTATCTCCTGCGTTGGCAGGAGGATTCTTTACCACTGAATCATCTGCGAAGCTCTCATTTTTTAGAAACTATCTGCCAGGTACTCAAGTGTGAATCACCATAGTTTTTCTGTTGTCATTCTGCTAAGTGAACATCGTGTTCCATGAAAAACTGTGGCTAGTTCAGCTTGTAACTTCTCTGCACAAGTGTGTTTCTTGGTGTGCCATAGAAGCACTTCATGGGAATTCCCTGGCATTCCAAGGGTTACGACTCAGCTTTCAGTGGTTCAGTCCTTGGTCGGGAAGCTTAACACTCCACAAGTTACAGAAATAAAAGAAATGCTTCATGACACCTGCACTTTATTTGCACTGGTATTAAACACGTGTACTCAAGGACCAACGTTTAATATAATAATGTTTTTAATAACTCATCAGGGGTATTCTGACGTGAAATTGTCTTTAAATTTTTTTGAAAATTAATTTATTTAAATGTGAGTGCGTGGGAGTAAAGAATACAGTGACCGCTAGTTCAGTTCAGTGCCTCTGTTGAGGTGGCTGTCGTCAGTATCAGTGCAGATGTAAGTATGGTGAAGAGGGAAAGTGATGTCTGAGTGCCATGATGATCTCGACCTGAATCCCTCAGAGGGGCTTGGGAACTCCAGACTCCCCAGACCACATTAATTGCTACCTCGCAGGATGAAGTCTGAACCTTTATGCGTGGTCTAAAGAGCGCTCCATGCTCTATCCCTGCTGATTTCCCTGATTTTTCCTTTTCTCCAGCTATACATCACCTTGCTGGACTCCAGCCACCTGCATCTCACAAAGTGGTCCTTTTGTCACAGGCACTTGCCTTGACACTTTGTTTCCCCCAGCCCAGAAAGTTCCTTTGCCCTCTGCCTCCCTCACTCTGGTTGATATCTGTCTGGGCTTGCTGGTCTCCCTGAAGTAGAAGGTCCTACCCCAGCTGTTAGTCATCTTCCTTCCGATTCCCACCTCACTTCCCAGCTTTTGACTATCTCTTTCCATCTATTTCCTACATCCCTCGATTTACAATTCTTTTTAAGACTGTTTTTTTGGTGTAGGCTCTTTTTAAAATTTATCTGGGGCTGTGCTGAGTTGCTACACATAGGCTTTCTCTAGTTGCAGCAGTCGGGGTTGCTCTCCAATTGTGGTGCGTGGACTCCTCGTGGCAGTGACTTCTCCTGTGGAGCATGCGCACTAGAGCGCAGGCTCAGGCGCTGTGGCCCCGGGGCTGCCAGCAGCATGTGGGGTCCTCCTGGATCAGAAATTGAACCCGTGTGTCCTGCATGCTTTACCACTGAGCCACCAGGGACGCCTTGGATTTCCAGTTCTTCACAGTGCCGTCATAACAAGAAAACATCCTTCCTGTGATTTAAGCTTTGTTCATGCTTGCTGTTTTGCATGTTGAACCTTCTTAGCCCTAATTCAGAGAAACATTTGAGTAACCAGGTGGTGAGATATTTGTTTAGTGTCTTCTGCTCTATCAGATGGAGAAGGCAATGGCACCCCACTCCAGTGTTCTTGCCTGGAAAATCCCATGGGTGGAGGAGCCTGGTGGGCTGCCGTCTGTGGGGTTGCACAGAGTTGGACATGACTGAAGTGATTTAGCAGCAGCTCTATCAGAAATGGTATAGACTGGCCTGCCCAAAGAATAATCTGATTTCCTTTAATAACTACACAAATGATCACCATTTTGCTCATTATTAAAAGGTAAGATCTTTTGCCATCATCTAGATTTCGGGTTATATACAGCTAAGTTCAGGAGGAGAAGGGGACGACAGAGGATGAGATGGTTGTATGGCATCACCAACTCAGTTGATATGAATTTGAGCAAGCTCAGGGAAATGGTGAAGGACTGGGAAGCCTGGTGTGCTGCAGTCCATGTGGACATAATTTAGCGACTGAACTGAACTAACTGAACCACAGCTAAGCTCATCAGATAAGTGATCTTTAGACAAGTTATCTGAGTTGGGCTTAGTTTATGTAAAGTATGCTAGTATGCTTTGGAAGACTTCTGGTGATCTGACCCACGCCCATCCTCGCCCCACCCCCAATGCACACACCTATTAACAACCCCTCCCTCCGTGTGTGCGCACAGGTGTGCGTGCCACGCGTGCGTGCACACACACACACACAGAGGAATGTTTACTGAGCACCTGTTCCTGCTCTGGGATTTTGCTAGGCACTTTCACATATCCCATCTAAAATCTGTTTCCCACCATACTGTGAAAAAGTGAAGTGAAGTGAAAGTCACTTGGTCATGTCCTACTCTTTGCGACTGCATGACTATACTGTCCATATAGGAATTCTTCAGGCCAGAATACTGGAGTGGGTAGCCTTTCCGTTTTCCAGGGGTTCTTCCCAACCCAGAGATCAAACCCAGGTCTCCTGCGTTGCAGGAGCTGAGCCACAGCTGAGACACAGGGGGAAGCCCTATGTTGCAGATGAGAAAACAGAACCTCACATTTACTACCCTTTGTAGTCATGAAAATACTTACAAATGGCATGTTGGGTAGCTGAACTTAAAAAATTCTTGAGTTACCACAGACGTAAATAGGAGAGTAACATTAGGACACGACCATTTATCAGATAGGCACACTTCAGGGCTTTAGTCCAGCTTTTAATCCTAGAGGAGATAGGAATTGTTCATGATGGATTATTTTAGATATGCCATAAAGTTCCTTCAAATTCTGAGGTCCCATAACTCTAGGCAGTTGCAGCGGTGCTGGAAGTGTCAGTCAGTGATGCCTGTAATTATTGCTCAAAAAATGAAATCTGTTAACTCCGGCATTGTGTTCATATTGATTTTATTATGAAACATATTACCTTTCAGATTTCTTCTCAAGTTCGAGATTCAGTCTACAAACCCATTTACTGCTATATAATTATACTACAAATTATGGGTTTGAGTTAGATGGACCTTTCAGCGCTGGCTTTGTAGTAACTGAAACCTCTGATAATTGCAGTCAAGATGCTGGCCAGATGCTCTTGGAGATAGTCTGTTGGCACATTTATCCTATGAATAGGCTTTGTCGGATTCAACAATCTTAGGAAGGATCTAAATTGGAATGATAAAATGACATTCACCCCTCTGGCTTTCCGCTTCCTTGTTTGTGACAGTCCCTAAATCCAATTAAAGAATTCTGGAGCCAAGATTTGTGCAGGCAGTGGAGGTTAGAACTTGAAAGTGACAGACCAAAAATGTAGCTACTAGTAGCTTCTAAAAAAGTCTTCAGTTAGGCATTCAGGCAAGGCGTGTTATTTCATGGTTGAGAGGCAGTATAGCAAAGGGATTAAAGGCACAAATTCTGAAGGCAGCCTGCCCCAGCTACTGGTTGTATGACCATAAGCCAGCTATTTAACTTTTCTGTACTTATTTCCTCATTTATAAAATGAGGTAGGTCACGGTTCTTACCTTGTGGGGTTGCTCTGAGGGTGTTAAAGCACTTGGGATGGTGTCTCACTAAAAAGCATTTTTTGAAAAATGACTGTTATTATTTTATCATCATCTGTGATCCAATCCTGGACTCACATTTTAAGATGTAAATGAAAGCATTATATAGTATTATCCACAATTGATTCTGTGACCTCTTGTAACTTCTCAGTTGCGCTTTCATCATCTGGAAGGTTGGCATTTGTCTTAAGCTTGGAAGAGAGGAAAGGACCTCTTAAGCCTGGTAGGTTTAAAGTGCTTTCATCTACTGACAAATAAGAACTCTTAAAATCCTAGAAGAAAAAGAAATAACCTGATTTAAAAAATGGGCAAGAGATGTGCCTAGGCATTTCTGCAAAGATGCCCAACAAGCACATGAGGAAATGTTCAGTGTGTTTAGAAGAAATGGGAATCTAAAGCATGAGGTGCCACTTCACTGTCATTAGAATGGCTGTTAAAAAGCAACAGTAACAGAAAATAGGCCTTTGTCAAGGATGTGAAAAAATTGGAATTGCTAGTAGGCATGTAAAATTGTGCTACTGCTCTTCCTTGGTAAGCTGAATACACAGTCACATGGCCTAGCAATTCCATTCCTAGGTATGAAAAGACCCAAAGGAATTAAAAACAGGTGTTTACACTAAAACGTACCTGAAAACTTTATAGCAGCACTATTAACAGCAGTCAAAAGATGGAAATACTCACGTCCATCAACTTTTATCTGTCAGTGGACGAACAAAATGTGGTATATTCTTATAATGGAATCTTATTCAGCTATAAAGCGGAGTGAATGGTGCCTGCCACAAATGGATGAACCTTGAAAACATGCCAAGTGAAAGAAGCTAGACAGAAAAGGCCATGCGTGGACCGCAAGATCCATTTGTATGAAATTCTCAGAATCAGCAAATCTCCTGAGAGCAGGTTAGTGTTGATTGTTGCTAGGGGCTGGATATGGGGTTTCTTTCAGAGATGATGAATGTTCTAGAACCGAGTGTTGGTGCGCAACATTGTGAATGTATTACATGTCAGTGAATTGTCCATTTTAAGATGATTTAAATGGTAAGTTTTCTATTTTTAAAAAAGGAAAAAAATAGCATTTTAGTTTACCTAGTAGCAATTTTGTCAGAATATTGGACGATTTTTTGGTGATTTTAGGATGTGATCATTTTCATTTCTTATACAGTTCAGTGGAATGTATCATAATTATTCTCTTATAGAGCTAAAAAAGGTAGAAAATGGAAGCGATGAGAATTTTGATACTTCTTCCTTCCTTAGTGTAGGGCTTCTCAAAGTGGAGTCTGGATGCTCTGGGGATCCTTGAGACCCTTTCAGAGGGTCTCCAAGTTCAGATTATTTTTGTAATGATAGTTAACTTTCGATTTCCCTTTTTTACTCTCATTCTTCATGTGTTCAGTGTAGTTTTCCAGTAACTATATGCACTTGATGACGTCGTTCCTTTAATGGCTAATGGTTTATATGCTTATATATGTCTATTTCTTAGATTTTCTAAGGTGAGCTCTTTGTTTCCTCAGTTTTTTAAGTGGTGACCCAGTGTTTAATACTCTGCCCTTACAATGCATGGGCACAGGTTTGATCCCTGGTCAGGCACATGCTGTGTGGAGTGACCAAAAAAATCTTAAAAAAAAAAGAAAAGTAAAAAGAGTCCTGAGGCCAGAACGTGAGTGAATCAGTATCTTAGCAAAAATGTTACATACTACTAATAAAAAAAAAAAATTGTATAAAGTGCCTGTGGAATACATTTTCGAAAATAGAGGGAAAATAGTTGTAAGCCAGATGTTTTTTTTTTTTTTTTTGGTGGTAGTGGTTGTTTTATATCCCTATTGCTCGGAGGTTATTAGATTTGGAACTAGGGCTTTCTTTTTGGGACACTTTAAGTCTCTAGTTTAGGAAAAGCTTCTCGATTATTGGTTAAGTCCATGGTTTTTAAATTTGAACGCATTTTACGATCACATGATACTAGATATGTTGGTTAACATTACTATAATCAGTTCCCCCAAACTTCTGGAACACATAAAGTATTTGAAACATCATCACAGCTGATGTTTACTGAGTGCCTGTTATGTGTTGGCAGTGTTCTAGGTGTTTCCCCATGTGAAAACCCATCTCATTCTCCCCACTTTCTGCAGAGAAAGTAGTTATAATGGTGAAGTAACTTACCAATGATCCCACAACTGGTAAGTGGCTGATCTTGTGTTAGGACCTATGCAGTCTGACTCCAGAATCTGCAGTTAGCACTGTATACTACGTCTGTGTGTGCATACTGTGTAATAATAGCTCTCTGGGAATACACACAGACAGCTCCCACTCGGAAGGCCTGCCCACACTCCCCCCTTTCAGTAGTGCTGTATGAGGGCGGGAGTAGGGTTGGGGGAAGCCTCGGGCAGAGGCTCCAGCAAAGATGTGGTTTGCTGAGATGTGGGGAGCAAGGATGGGAGGATGGGGAGCTGTAGGGGGCCAGACTCCTTGCCCCAGGATGCCTCTGGTCCAGTTTTTTTTTTTTTTTTTTTATTGGAGTATAACTGATAGACAGTGTGGTGATAGTTTCAGGTGAACAGCGAAGGGACTCAGCCATATGTATGCATGTATCCTTTCTCCCCTAAACACCCCGGTCCAGTTTTCTAGCTGGATATTTCCTTCCTAGGGATTGCCTCAGCTTGTGGCTTATAGGGGCATCTCTCTCCTTTTCTCCAGTTCTTTGGAATAACTTAGATTTTTTACAGTGTTCTCCTAATCTCTGTCATGGAGTCCTCCATTTACTCCATTTGATTTCTTCTGAGGCTTTTTACTACCAGCTAGAAATGAGAGAAGGGATTGTGGTGGGGGAGGGTGTTAAAGATAACCTTTGAAAAAGAAACATGGAAATAGGTGGTATAGCTGTTAGTGGTGGTAGGGGTCGTTAGTGAAAGTGAAGTCGCTCAGTCGCATTGGATTCTTTGTGACCACATGGACTGTAGCCTACCAGGCTCCCCCATCCATGGGATTTTCCAGGCAAAGGTACTGGAATGGATTGCCATTTCCTTCTCCAGAGGATCTTCCCAACCCAGGGATTAAGTCCAGGTCTCCTGCATTGCAGGCAGACACTTTACTGTCTGAGCCACCAGGGAATCCCTAGGAAAACGTTTGAAAAAGAAACATGGAAATAGGTGGTATAGCTATGAGTGGTGGTACGGGTCCTTGGGATCCAAATAAAATAAAAGCCCTTGACCTCTGAGAATGTCACCTACCTTGCTGGGGCTCCTCCAGGCTTGTCATCACTGGGGCTGGGAGAGGCAGAATAAGCCAGGCCTCCCGCCCCAGGCTAGGAGGGGAATGTGGCCAAGAGATTTCCTGGGGGACTCAAGGGTGTGTCCTCCCACCTCCTTCCATTTTCTCTTCCCTACTCTCAGTCCTGTTGCCTGAGATCCCTTTCTAGGTCCAATGTCCACACCAGGGTGATGTGGGAAGTAGGGTGGGGCCCGAGGATCTTCCAGGCAATTCATGTGACGGGAAGGCTCCATGAGTGTTAAAATTTGGGCGTGATTGGACATTTCCTTAAGGGACTTTCTTTGCTGCGTGGCCATATCCGTTCTCGGTGCTGAGCCCTGAGAGGGACGGCACAGTCCTTAGGGGGCCATGAGAGTCGCAATCTGCCCAGGAGTTCCTGCAGAAACCTGCCTTGGGGCCGCAGGTTGTCCCTCCTTCCTGCTTCTTTGAACATCTCTGTTTTAAAAGGCTTTTGAAACTGAATCCTTAAAGAAAT
>SJYA01000017.1:89932-213531 GCA_006410615.1 Neotragus moschatus | reverse complement strand
TTTTTTTTTTTTTTTTTGGTGGTAGTGGTTGTTTTATATCCCTATTGCTCGGAGGTTATTAGATTTGGAACTAGGGCTTTCTTTTTGGGACACTTTAAGTCTCTAGTTTAGGAAAAGCTTCTCGATTATTGGTTAAGTCCATGGTTTTTAAATTTGAACGCATTTTACGATCACATGATACTAGATATGTTGGTTAACATTACTATAATCAGTTCCCCCAAACTTCTGGAACACATAAAGTATTTGAAACATCATCACAGCTGATGTTTACTGAGTGCCTGTTATGTGTTGGCAGTGTTCTAGGTGTTTCCCCATGTGAAAACCCATCTCATTCTCTCCACTTTCTGCAGAGAAAGTAGTTATAATGGTGAAGTAACTTACCAATGATCCCACAACTGGTAAGTGGCTGATCTTGTGTTAGGACCTATGCAGTCTGACTCCAGAATCTGCAGTTAGCACTGTATACTACGTCTGTGTGTGCATACTGTGTAATAATAGCTCTCTGGGAATACACACAGCTCCCACTCGGAAGGCCTGCCCACACTCCCCCCTTTCAGTAGTGCTGTATGAGGGCGGGAGTAGGGTTGGGGGAAGCCTCGGGCAGAGGCTCCAGCAAAGATATGGTTTGCTGAGATGTGGGGAGCAAGGATGGGAGGATGGGGAGCTGTAGGGGGCCAGACTCCTTGCCCCAGGATGCCTCTGGTCCAGTTTTTTTTTTTTTTTTTTTAATTGGAGTATAACTGATAGACAGTGTGGTGATAGTTTCAGGTGAACAGCGAAGGGACTCAGCCATATGTATGCATGTATCCTTTCTCCCCTAAACACCCCGGTCCAGTTTTCTAGCTGGATATTTCCTTCCTAGGGATTGCCTCAGCTTGTGGCTTATAGGGGCATCTCTCTCCTTTTCTCCAGTTCTTTGGAATAACTTAGATTTTTTACAGTGTTCTCCTAATCTCTGTCATGGAGTCCTCCATTTACTCCATTTGATTTCTTCTGAGGCTTTTTACTACCAGCTAGAAATGAGAGAAGGGATTGTGGTGGGGGAGGGTGTTAAAGATAACCTTTGAAAAAGAAACATGGAAATAGGTGGTATAGCTGTTAGTGGTGGTAGGGGTCGTTAGTGAAAGTGAAGTCGCTCAGTCGCATTGGATTCTTTGTGACCACATGGACTGTAGCCTACCAGGCTCCCCCATCCATGGGATTTTCCAGGCAAAGGTACTGGAATGGATTGCCATTTCCTTCTCCAGAGGATCTTCCCAACCCAGGGATTAAGTCCAGGTCTCCTGCATTGCAGGCAGACACTTTACTGTCTGAGCCACCAGGGAATCCCTAGGAAAACGTTTGAAAAAGAAACATGGAAATAGGTGGTATAGCTATGAGTGGTGGTACGGGTCCTTGGGATCCAAATAAAATAAAAGCCCTTGACCTCTGAGAATGTCACCTACCTTGCTGGGGCTCCTCCAGGCTTGTCATCACTGGGGCTGGGAGAGGCAGAATAAGCCAGGCCTCCCGCCCCAGGCTAGGAGGGGAATGTGGCCAAGAGATTTCCTGGGGGACTCAAGGGTGTGTCCTCCCACCTCCTTCCATTTTCTCTTCCCTACTCTCAGTCCTGTTGCCTGAGATCCCTTTCTAGGTCCAATGTCCACACCAGGGTGATGTGGGAAGTAGGGTGGGGCCCGAGGATCTTCCAGGCAATTCATGTGACGGGAAGGCTCCATGAGTGTTAAAATTTGGGCGTGATTGGACATTTCCTTAAGGGACTTTCTTTGCTGCGTGGCCATATCCGTTCTCGGTGCTGAGCCCTGAGAGGGACGGCACAGTCCTTAGGGGGCCATGAGAGTCGCAATCTGCCCAGGAGTTCCTGCAGAAACCTGCCTTGGGGCCGCAGGTTGTCCCTCCTTCCTGCTTCTTTGAACATCTCTGTTTTAAAAGGCTTTTGAAACTGAATCCTTAAAGAAATAGTGGGTGAACTGAAGGAGGTCTGGTGGGGGTGGAGGTGGGGAGATGCTGCCCAGGGGAGAGAGGGGGGTGGACACTGCCTGGGTCCACCCTTAGATACCCAGGGGTGGGCTCAGTCAGATTCGTGACTAGAGTCCAAGCGTTCTGGTTTGTTTACACGTATCAGAAGCTGGGAGAGAAGAAGGTATTTTCTACTATTATTGCATATGCATGGAAAAGAGCTGTTTGTGCTGTTTATTTTTTTAATTTAAACTTTTATGTTTGTGGGTTTACTTTCTACTGAGAAATTGTTTTTATGGCACACAAAATGTTTATGATTATGATGTTAAAATCTCTCTTGGCGGTGTATACTCAGCTGCCTGAAGCGAGGCTTCTGCCTCAGCCGGAATCCCTCCCTCGCCTTTCACCGCTTGTAATCCAGCCCTATTGATCTGGTTTGATTCTCCAGGTTTCCCCACTCTACCCAGCCACTGCTCTGGTCTGTGACCTGGTCTCTCTCCAGCCAGCTAAGCCCTTCTTCCTTATCTTTTTCTATAAGCTCAACAGTTTTCAATCATCTTAAATCCCTGCATGCACATAAAATGTTCTGAAGGCTGTCAAAGAACTTTTGCTTATGGTTGTTCTCTTTATGGATGTTCCCATATTAAGAGTGAAACTGAAAATTTACCTATTTTTAACACTTGTATTCATTTAAAACTCAGATCATTCCAAGTTAGTATAAATAACTCTTTAATGAGTATAACCCTATTTTCACAACAAAGAGTTGTAGTGAGAAGGATAGCCTTGTTCTGCATTTTTTGCAGATCTCTTCTATGTCTGGTTTAATAGAAGTCAGCTGGATTCTCCTCACTGCGTACATATTCCCTGGGTTATCACAGCAAGCTCTGAATCTTGTCAGACCCAGCATTCCCTTTTTGTAATGCTTCCTTTATTCTCCCCAAGTGACTCAGTGCTAAAGAATCTGCCTGCAAAGCAGGAGTTCGATCCTTGGGTCAGGAAGATCCCCTGGAGAGGGGAATAGCAACTCATTCCAATATTCTTGCCTGGGCAATCCCATGGACACAGGAGCCTGGAAGGCTACAGTCCATGGGGTCGCAAAGAGTCAGACATGACTTAGTGTCTAAACAACAAGTTTCTTTTCATCAAGTTAAATTCATCAATAACATATACATACTTTCAAATCTCTCAATGTATTGCCCAACTTTCCCTAAAGAAGAAATCAAAATATTTTACATACTAGTACCCTACTAGGGTTAGGATGTATAGTAAAAACTTGCAAAATGTCTTTTGTGTTAATATGTAAAATGGAGTTTGGTTCTAGGCCCAGATAGTTATAAATGGATCTTCCCCCCTACAGGAATGTCTGGACAGACATTCAAGTCACTTGGGACGGTTACTTGTATGAGACTGTTCTGAGTAGCCTGTTAAATGCCAGTGGTGCCTCCCAGTAAATGTGACAACCAAAAATACCCCCACGTATTTCTGAACATCTTCTGAGGAGTGGAACATACTTATTAAGAAATGCTGATTAATAGAATCTTGCCTGGCTTAAAAAAAATACCAAAGCATTTTATTTTAATGTTGGATGATCATTTTTAAAAACAATTTGTGTTATAAAAGAATTTCAAATTGAGCCAATAATTGCCTATAATCTCTGCATTCAATGTAATTAGTGTTGATATTTTGATCCATTTTGGCCTTGCCCTTGGTTGTTCTTCTATGGGTAAATTTTCCCATTCAAGAACAGTACCATTTATAAACTAATTTACTTGGCTTGACACTACTTGATTTTACTGAACTCGGATGTCTCTTTTTTAGTAGCAACAAAATCATTTTTATTCTTGGCTTTCTTCTTAGCATGTGCATGCTAAGTTACTTCAGTTGTGTCCAACTCTTTGTGACCCCACGGACTGTAGCTCGCCTGGCTCCTCTGTCCCTAGGATTCTCCAGGCAAGAATACTGGAGTGGGCTGCCATGCCCTTCCTCCAGGAGATCTTCCCAACTCAGGGTTCGAACCCAAGTCTCCTGTCTCTTACAGCTTCTGTCTCTTGCGTCTCCTGCATTGGCAGGTGGGTTCTTTACCACTAGCGCCACCTGGAAAGGTCTGTTCTTAGCACAGTCTCATGTAGCATGTGATAGTGCATACATGCTCATATCCCTTTGGTGCTGACATTATATGTGGATGGAGAGGCTAGGACAGAGCATGGACTTGTAGGGAGTTGGGTGGCCTTGACCGAGTGGCTTAACCACGAGTATTAGAGATAAGGCATGTATGTGACATTTCTGTCCCAGGGTGAGTGGAGGCCCAGTCTGGTGTTCACCAATCTCCAAGTGGACTGCAGACCTCTGGAGGGCAGGAGGGGTATTTTAGACACCATTTTGTCTCTGGCACGGGCTCAGCACCTGACTCTCTGAACTGAGGAATGTGGCAGCAAACTTGGTACTTCCTTGGGCTGCGGTTGGACTTTGTCTCATTTCTGTCATGGTTATACCTCCATCACAGATAAGCAACTGTATCAATAGTTGTTCATTTTAAACGCCAGTAGATCTTGCTTCAGGTGGGCTCATCAGTCAACTCAAGTAACAATGTTTCATGTATTTTTGGTGCACCTGATTATTGTATTTATGTCTAGGTATGGCTTCAGTGTTTTTATTACGCAGGAGTTTGGCTGGTTGTTTGACTGTGAGGCCCTGACTGACACGTGTAATTAAATGAGTTTGAATTTAGTGTGTTCTTGAGGAGGCCTAGTGTGTTTACCCCAAAGGCTGTCGAAGGCTTGAAGTGATGTCTCTAGGACTCACTGCTCCCTTTAAGGCATCTCTACAGGTATGGTTTTCTTTCCTTGTTATCTTTTTATTTTTCTTAAATGTTGTTTCCAGCTGTTAAGATTCAAGATCTAGCAGCTCAGTCATCTTGAGTGATTTAATGTGTTACCATTAGGATTCTGAAAGATGTAAATTTGAAAAATGATTTGACTGTGTTTGGGAGAGTTTCTGGAGGGCTTCCCAGGTGGTAAAGAATCAGCCTGCCAATGCAGGAGACTCAGATCTCTCGGAGGAGGAGATGGCAACCCACTCCAGTACTCTTGCATAGACACTTCCGTGGATAGAGGAGCCTGGTGGGCTACAGTCTGTGAGGTCAAAGAGTCAGAGACAACTGATCCACTGAGCAAGCAACATACACAAGACAGTTCCTGTATGCTGAAGGCCCAAAGCTGTGTGGGCTGAAACGGTGATTCTCCAATTCAGGCACGCAGCAGTCAGCTGGAGGATCTTGATAAAGCACACTGTTGAGTCCTAGCCTGTTTGTTTGTTTTTTTAATTTAATGTATTTATTTATGGCTGTGCTGTGTCTTCATTGCAGAGCACAGGCTTCTCACTGTGGTGGCTTCTCTGGCTGTGGCTCAAGGGCTCTAGAGTGTGGGCTTCAGTAGTTGCAGTCCGTGGGCTCTAGAGCATGTGCTCAATAGTTGTGGCACGGGATTTGTTGCTCCCTGGTATGTGGAATCTTCCTGGACCAGGTATCGGATCCATGCCTCCAGTCTTGGCAGGCAGATTCTTTACCACTGAGCCACCAGGGAAGCCCCCTACCCTATTTCATATTCTCTAGGTCTGATGTGGGGCCTGAGAATCTGCATTTACCAGCTCCCTGTTAATGCTGGGGCTGCAGGTCTAAGACCAGACTTTGAGAGCCATGGAGCTGAAGCGTTCAAGTCCACTAAAGGTTATAACTGGGAAGGAGGTGTGAGATGCAGTGTATTTCATATTTCAAGAGAACCCCTTTGTGCCCTCTAAGCTAGTTGGGATTATAAAGAAAAACTGGGTTTGGTCCATGAAGAAGAGGGCATAAACCCGTTAAAATACGGTGTGATCATTGTAACAGTCATTCAACTTCAGATAACAAAATATTGGAAAACCATCTTTAAGTTTCTTTTACTTTTTTTAAAATATAAGAGTAGTGGATGTTTATAATGGAATGTATATAAATACAGATAATTTTCTATTCTAGAAGGGATGAAAATTTTCCCTAATTATATCACTAGAAATGATCTTCTATTAATGTTTTTCTAATTTTTATTCAATTTATCTTCTATGCAAAGGATTTTTAGTTTTGTTTTCCCTCCAAAAGAAGTTTTTATTTTTAAATGCTATATGCACATTGTAATGAAACAAAAAGATTGTAAAGAGCAGTTATTTTTTCTAGACACAACCAGTGTTAATTTACTATAATTTATTGTTAGTGATCTCTTTATATGAATATTCTTATTGGTTTGTATTATTCTGAACATAGGATTTACTGCTAAGTCACTTCAGTTGTGTCCAACTCTGTGCGACCCCACAGACGGCAGCCCACCAGGCTCCCCTGTCCCTGGGATTCTCCAGGCAAGAACACTGGAGTGGGTTGCCATTTCCTTCTCCAATGCATGAAAGTGAAAAGTGAAAGTGAAGTCACTCAGTTGTGTCCGACTCTTAGCAACCCCATGGACTGCAGCCTATCAGGCTCCTCCGCTGATGGGATTTTCCAGGCGAGAGTACTGGAGTGGGGTGCCATTGCTTTCTCCATTATGATTTTAAAACCCTTATTTTAAGGTGCAATATCTTTTCATGTCATTAGATGTGATTCTGAAGCATCTTATAAATATAATTTGTGCCTAAATCTTTCCCATCAACCTTCCAATACCCCTGCCTTTTGGATGAATTCCCTGAAATGGAATTGGTAGGTCAAAGAGAATGTAAAATCTAAGATGTCCCTGGTGACTCAGATGGTAAAGCATCTGCCTGCAATGCAGGAAACCCAGGTTCGATCCCTGGGTTGAGAAGATCGCCTGGAGAAGGAAATGGCAACCCACTCCAGTATTCTTGCCTAAAAAATTCAATGAACAGAGGAGCCTGGTAGGCTACAGTCCATGGGGTTGCAGTCAGACATGACTGAGTGACTTCACTTCGCTTCACTTGATACATTACCAAATTGTCTTCACAAAGAGTTTAGTAATTACTGTCCAGACTCCAAGTCTACACTCCTTGCCATTTTAATATTTATAAGCTTGATAGGTGACAAATACTATCTCCTTATTTTAATTCCTTCTACTGATAAGAAGTTTAGCACTTTTTTTCCATGTGTTAATTGTTCACTTATATTTCTTCTCTTTTGAATTTTCTCTTTTCCTTGTCGTGTTTTCTTTTTGGAGTTAATCTTTTTTTCTTAATTTGTATGAGCTCCTTATATAAATATGTAAGGATATTTCCTTATTCCCAATTTGTCATTTGCTTTTAAGATTTGTGATATTTTCTTTTCTAGAAGTATTTAAACCTCCCTCCCCTCAATCAACCATTGTTTTCTTCTTTTAAGAATTTCTGCCCTTGGTCAAATAAGGAAGCCCTCTCTCACTTAGATTTTATAAATATTAACCTGTATTTTCTTCTTGCATGCTTTCATGGTTTCTTTTTTTTTTTTTCCACTAGAATCTTTAACTTATCTGTAATTTGTTTTGTTGTCAACAAATTCTAGTGTGGGTAAATGCATTTTACATTTTCCTCATTTAATTTTTCGGCCACACTATGCAAAATTAGGCAAATTTAGTTTAGCCAGTTGGAGGTAAGCATTGAGTTTTCACACTGTTCTGTGGGGCATTGGGATTTCAGAGAAAACTTTAAAGGTTTGCCATGGGAATAGAGGTATGAGAGGTATGTGGATATTTCCAGCTCCAACTTCTAAGAATATATAGACTTCAGTGGCCAATGAGGCATATATTGGGCAGATCTTCTTGGGCACCTAATTACAGGCTCTTTAAAATTAACGTGATCAGAACAGTTCTTTTCTGTTTTTGCTTCATTTTGTTGAGACATAGCTGGCTTACAGTGTAGTGTTAGTTTCGGGTGTGCAGCACAGTGATTGAATTACACATATCTATGATAGTTTGCATCTGCTAATCCCAAACTCCCAATCTATCCTTCCCTCCCCCCATCCCCTGGAACCACAAGTCTGTTCTGTATGTCTGTGAGTCTGTTTCTGTTTTGTAGATAAATTGTGTGTCATATTTTAAATTCTACGTATAAACAATATCATATGGTATTTGTCTTCCTGGCTTCACTACTATGGTAATCTCTAGTTGTACCCATGTTGTTGCAAATCGGCATTTCATTCTTTCTTATAGCTGAGTGGTAGTCCATTGCATAAAGGTACCACATTTTCATTCTTCTGCTGATGGATGTTTGAGTTGTTTCCATGTCTTGGCTATTGTAAATAGTGTTTCTGTGAGCACTGGGGTACAAATATCTTTTTGTCTAGATAAATGCCTAGGAGTGGGGTTGGTGGATGTATATGGTAGCTCTATTTTTAGTTTTTTAAGGAACCTCCATACTGTGGCATAGTAGCTGCACCAAGTTACATTCTTACCAACAGTGTAGGAGGGTTCGCTTTTCTCCATATCCTCTCCATTTTTGTCATTTGTAGACTTTTAAATGATGGCCATTCTGATTGGTGTGAGGTGGTACCCTACTGTGGTTTTGATTTGCATTTCTTTAATAAATAGAAGTGCTGAGCATCTTTTATGTGCCTACAGTCCATCTGTAAAAACAGAATTCTTGATGCTGGCCCCAGTCTAATCTGTACACTCTAGACCTTTCTGTCTTGTAAATGGTGCCCTCATCCAACCCCTTATACACCCAGAAACATCACAGCTCTCCTTAATTCCTCTGTCTTCTGTGTACTGTATATATCTGTTCCATTGTTAATTTCTGTGGGCTTTCTGTTTAAAATATATCCCTCTTGTTTCCACTGTTAAAATGTTACTCCTGGCCACCACTGCCTCTCAGATGAGTATCTGCCATGGTCTCCTCCCTAGTTTTCTTGATTCCATTCTGCCTGCCTGGAATCTGTTCCACACAGCAGCTTCTGCACTGTAAATCGGGTCAGGTTGTTCCCTTGCTCAAAGCCTTTCAAAGCCTTCCCATTACACTTAAATCCAAGCCTTGCTTTAGGAGATGCTTGTATTCTGGCCTCCATTGCCTTTCCAATTTCCTCTGTTTCTACACTCCTTTGGTTCCCTTTGCTCCAGCTGGACTGGCCTCTTTCTCTTTCTTGGATAGGTTATTTTCCTTCCACAGATCTTTGCACTTACTGAACCTTCTCAGAAACGACCTCTGTTCTTTTAAGAGGTCCCCCTTGACTACCCAAGCACACAAAGAAATCCCACATACCACCTCCAGGCATCATCTGCCTTGTTCCTCTACCTCATTGTTTTTGGAGTGGTTCTGTATGTGTGAAACAGTCATATTTTTTATTTTCCTTGTTAGCTTACTCCCCATTCTCGGGTATAAGCTCCCTGGGGTCAGAGACTGTTTTGTTTCTGATGCCCTGTGCTTGGCCTAGGGCCTGGCTAATGGTGCTCCTTCCTCGTGGGATGTAGCCGTTTGTGAATTCACTCCCAGCTTGTGGTCTTTCCTTCAGTCAGTCAGTTCAGTTGCTCAGTTGGGTCCAACTCTTTGTGACTCTGTGGACTGCAGCACACCAGGCTTCCTTGTCTATCACCAACTCCCACAGCTTGCTCAAACTCATGTCCATCAAATCAGTGATGCCATCCAACCATCTCATCCTTTGTCATCCCCTTCTCTTTCTGTCTTCAATCTTTCCCAGCATCAGGGTCTTTTCAAATGAGTTAGNGTCTAATCTGTACACTCTAGACCTTTCTGTCTTGTAAATGGTGCCCTCATCCAACCCCTTATACACCCAGAAACATCACAGCTCTCCTTAATTCCTCTGTCTTCTGTGTACTGTATATATCTGTTCCATTGTTAATTTCTGTGGGCTTTCTGTTTAAAATATATCCCTCTTGTTTCAGCTGTTAAAATGTTACTCCTGGCCACCACTGCCTCTCAGATGAGTATCTGCCATGGTCTCCTCCCTAGTTTTCTTGATTCCATTCTGCCTGCCTGGAATCTGTTCCACACAGCAGCTTCTGCACTGTAAATCGGGTCAGGTTGTTCCCTTGCTCAAAGCCTTTCAAAGCCTTCCCATTACACTTAAATCCAAGCCTTGCTTTAGGAGATGCTTGTATTCTGGCCTCCATTGCCTTTCCAATTTCCTCTGTTTCTACACTCCTTTGGTTCCCTTTGCTCCAGCTGGACTGGCCTCTTTCTCTTTCTTGGATAGGTTATTTTCCTTCCACAGATCTTTGCACTTACTGAACCTTCTCAGAAACGACCTCTGTTCTTTTAAGAGGTCCCCCTTGACTACCCAAGCACACAAAGAAATCCCACATACCACCTCCAGGCATCATCTGCCTTGTTCCTCTACCTCATTGTTTTTGGAGTGGTTCTGTATGTGTGAAACAGTCATATTTTTTATTTTCCTTGTTAGCTTACTCCCCATTCTCGGGTATAAGCTCCCTGGGGTCAGAGACTGTTTTGTTTCTGATGCCCTGTGCTTGGCCTAGGGCCTGGCTAATGGTGCTCCTTCCTCGTGGGATGTAGCCGTTTGTGAATTCACTCCCAGCTTGTGGTCTTTCCTTCAGTCAGTCAGTTCAGTTGCTCAGTTGGGTCCAACTCTTTGTGACTCTGTGGACTGCAGCACACCAGGCTTCCTTGTCTATCACCAACTCCCACAGCTTGCTCAAACTCATGTCCATCAAATCAGTGATGCCATCCAACCATCTCATCCTTTGTCATCCCCTTCTCTTTCTGTCTTCAATCTTTCCCAGCATCAGGGTCTTTTCAAATGAGTTAGATCTTCGCATCTAGTGGCCAAAGTATTGAAGTTTCAGCTTCCGCATCAGTCTTTCCAATGAATATTCAGGATTGATTTCCTTTAGGACAGACTGGTTTGATCTCCTTGTAGTCCAGGGGACTCTCAAGTGTCTTCTCTAAAACCACAGGTCAAAAGCATCAGTTCTTCTGCATTTAGCTTTCTTTATAGTCCAACTCTTGCATCCATACATGACTACTGAAAAAACTGTAGCTTTAACTAAATGGACCTTTGTTGGCAAAGTAACATCTTTGCTTTTTAATATGCTGTCTAGGTTGGTTATAGCTTTTCTTCTAAGGAGCAAGCATCTTTTAATTTCATGGCTGCCGTGAAATTTTGAAGCCCCCTAAAATAAAGTCTCTCACTGTTTCCATTGTTTCCCCATCTATTTGCCATGAAGTGATGGGACTGGATGCCATGATCTTTGTTTTCTGAATGTTGAGTTTTAAGCCATCTTTTTCATTCTTCTCTTTCACTTCCATAAAGGGTCTCTTTAGTTCTTCACTTTCTGCCATAAGGGTGGTGTCATTTGCATATCTGAGGTTATTGATATTTCTCCCAGGAGTCTTGATTCCAGCTTGTGCTGCTTCCAGTCCAGTATTTCTCATGATGTACTCTTCATATAAGTTAAATGAGCAGGGTGACAATATACAGCCTTGACGTACTCCTTTTCCAATTTGGAACCAGTCTGTTGTTGTTCCATGTCCAGTTCTAACTTTTGCTTCTCGACCTGCATACAGATTTCTCAGGAGACAGGTCAGGTGGTCTGGTATTCCCATCTGTTTCAGAATTTTCCACACCTTATAGTGATCCATACAGTCAAAGGCTTTGACATAGTCAGTAAAGTAGAAGTAGATGGTTTTTTGGAACTCTTGCTTTTTTGATGATCCAGTGGATATTGGCAATTTGATCGCTGGTTCCTCTGCCTTTTCTAAATCCAGCTTGAACATCTGGAAGTTTGCGGTTCACGTACTGTTGAAGCCTAGCTTTGAGAATTTTGAACATTACTTTGTTAGCATGTGAGATGAATGCAATTGTGTGGTAGTTTGAGCATTCTTTGGCATTCCTTTCTTTGGGATTGGAAGGAAAACTGACCTTTTCCAGTCCTGTGGGTACTGCTGAATTTTCCAAATTTGCTGACATACTGAGTGCAGCACTTTCATGGCATCATTTTTTAGGATTTGAAATAGCTCAGCTGGAATTCCATCACCTCCACTAGCTTTGTTCCTAGTGATGCTTCCTAAGGCCCACTTGACTTCCCATTCCAAGATGTCTGGCTCTAGGTGAGTGATCACACCATTGTGGTGTGATCTGGATCATGAAGATCTTTTTTGTATGGTTCTTCTGTGTATTCTTGCCACTTCTTAATATCTTCTGCTTCTGTTAGGTCCATAACATTTCTGTCCTTTATTCTGCCTATCTTTGCATGAAATGTTTCCTTGGTATCTCTAATTTTCTTGAAGAGATCTCTAGTCTTTCCCATTCTGTTGTTTTCCTCTATTTCTTTGTATTGATCACTGAGGGAGGTTTTCATATCTCTCCTTGCTATTGTTTGGAACTCTGCATTCAAATGGGTGTATCTTTCCTTCTCACCTTTGCCTTTAGCTTCTTTTTTTCTCAGCTATTTGTAAGGCCTCCTCATACAACCATTTTGCCTTTTTGCATTTCTTTTTCTTAGGGATGATCTTGATCCCTACTTACTATACAATGTCACGAACCTCTGTCCATAATTCATCCGGCACTCTGTCTATCAGATCTAATCCCTTGAATCTATTTGTCTCTTCTACTGTATAATCGTAAAGGATTTGATTTAGGTCATACCTGAATGGTCTAGTGGCCTTTCCTTACTCAGAGCAGCCTAGCTTTTCAATCTCGAGCTGTTGTGAGGCTTCATTTACAAAAAGTTTTCTTGGTTAACAAAAGTTTGAAGATAATTTCCATAGAAGTTTGGACTTCACTCTGAAGACGTAAAGAAAGAGGAGGTTTTAATTTAACATTTCTATCAGTGTTGCATTCACTTCCTAAGTATATTGGTGATAAGATTCCTGATGTTTTGGGCTGAAGGCAGGTATGAGTACAGCTTGATTTTAATCATTTCCTGCTTGAGAGTACTTTTTCTTTACATACTGAATTGCATACCATAGATTAAAAAAAATTTATTTAGCATAGATTGTTTTTAATCCTATAATTAAGATGATTATGAGATTGTATAATCTTATATTTACCCTTTTAAAAGAGTGCTTCCTGAATCTCAAGCCAAAGCATTTGTACAGCTTTACTGTGTAAATATTTATGTTCTAGGTGTGTTATTCATACATATAAACATATCTTCTCCTTGATCTATATCTATATGGTTGTATAGTTTATGACTTCTGGACTTCCTGTTTAACTCCTCACTGTATACTCTGTACCAGGTGGCTACTCCCTAAATATCAGTTGATTTTGTAACAGTTGTCCTGTGACAATATTAGTATTAGTTTCTGTCTACTGTTGTTAATTACAAACTCATATCAGTTGTGTTTTATGTTACTGCTTGCCACATTTTGACCAGTAATTTCAAAGAGATTGCCTTTTGTTTTTGCCTCATGTGTTTTCATGTTATAGCATTGGGGGGTGTAAAGTTTTATTACTGTTGTTTTCATTGTTGATTATACACTTTATGAAAATAAAAAATTATTTTTTATCATGTACAGCTTTTTTCTTGAAATGATACTATATTAAATTCAGTAACTCTTCCTTTAAGAGTTTTTAAAAATTTTGTATTAGAGTATAGCCAATTAACAGTGTTGTGATAGTTTCAGGTGAACAGTGAAGGAACTCAGCCGTACATACACGTGTATCCACCCCCCCCCCCATACCATCCAGGCTGCCACATAACACTGAGCAGAGTCCCATGTGCTGTATACAGTAGGTCATTGTTTGTTATCATTTTAAATATAGCAGTGTGTACATGTCCGTCCCAAGCTCCCTTCCCCTCGGCAACCATAAGTTTGTTCTCTATGTCTGTGAGTCTCTTTCTGTTTTGTAAGTTCATTTGTATCATTTCATTTTTGATTCCACATGTAATATAAGGGGGCTTCCCTGGTGGCTCAAGTGGTAAAGAATCTGCCTGCAGTGCAGGAGACCTAGGTTCAATCCATAGGTTGGGAAGATCCCATGAAGAAGAGAATGGCAACCCACTCCAGTATTCTTGCCCAGGAAATCTCATGGACAGAGGAGCCTTGTGGGCTACAATGGACTATAGCCCATTGCTGGGGTCCAGCCCTGGTGGATCCAGGGTAATTCGAAGGGGAGATGGCGTGGCATCTTAGAAAGAATTATTTAATTAGAAATAAAGAAGAGATTAGGAAGAAATAGTATAATAGGAAATTTAGTGGAGAAAAGAGGCTGAATAACTTGGTTTATGTGGAAAACCATAGTTCCAGACAAGGAACTTGCACCTTCTACGTTGGTCCACTGGCGCCCACTTGAATATCGAAGGGTGCCCTGCCTTAGGCTCCCTTTTGCATAGATCTTAAAAGCCAGGGCAAATAAGTAGACTCCGCGAGGCTCTTCATTCCAGGTGGGAATTCAGCTGGAAAAGGAGAGGGAGGAAGAGGGAGAAAGAGAGAGAGCCAACACAGGGGTAGCCAGATTTCCAAGAAACTAATTCGAGATTGTACATAGAGATCAATGGATAATACAAAATTATGCAGTGTCAGCAGCCCTGACTAGGCTTTCTCTCTGCATAACTAGTTGTATACACAAGTCTTAGGTGATTTACATCATCTTCTGGCCAGAAAGCCAATTAATATTTTACGGCCCTTTTCTGATAAGGGTTTGTCAACCAGAGAATTTATTTGTGGTGTTCTTCCCAAAGTCTGGTGCCACTCTCAGAAAGCACTAAATAAAGTTATATTCTTACATAGCAAAGACACAACAATTTATAACAACAAAAGAAGGACAGTGATTGATAACAAAGAGGAAAGTAATTAACTCAAAAGTCTAGTGTTGCTAACATCAAAACTACTATATTCCTATTTCCGCATCCCGATTACATTGATTAATATCCTCCAGGTGCCTTAAAGATAAAGAATATGAAGGCCTGGCGGCAGTCATTGACTTAACAGTGAAACCCGTCACCAGTATAATTTTTAGCTCTTTAGAAAAGGCTCTGTATCTTTAAGATGCTTTAAGCTTTGTGCCTCTAGCTGTTGGGGGGCTGTAAACAATTCACAGGTTGTAAAAAGTCCCCAACTGTTAGGCAAGTTAGAGAGCCATCAAAGGAGTTTGAGCTGAAACATTCTTTTTATATGCAGGAGACTGTTAACTGAAGCCTTGAGTTAACTTTTTCCAGAGAACGTCAGAAGAGTGGAAAGCACAGTACAATAAAGCAGGCAGACTCTGGTTTTGGGGGGTAGATGTTCAGGAAAACCCAAGGGGAACCCCTGAAGCCAGATCACGCCTTTGCGTTTTGTCGGGCTTACTTCCTCATGATCTTTACCATGGGTGGGATTCCTCACACTGGCTCCCGGCAGCCCATAGGGTTGCAAAGAGTCAAACACGACTGAGTGATTAACACTTTTGCTTATAAGAGATGTCATATAATATTTCTCTTTCTCTGTCTGACTTATTTCATTCAGTGGCAATCTGTAAGTTTATCCATGTTGCTGCAAAGGGCATTATTTCATCCTTTTTAATGGCTTAGTAATTTGTGTGTGTGTGTATGTGTGTGTTAGTTGCTCATTTGTGTCCAACTCTTTGTGACCCCACAGACTGTAGCCCACCAGGTTCCTCTGTCCCTGGAATTCTCTAATCAAGAATACTGGAGTGGGTTGCCGTTCCCTTCTCCAGGGAATCTTCCTGGCCCAGGGATCGAAGCTGTGTCTCTTAAGTCTACTGCATTGGCAGATGGATTCTTTACCGTCTGAGCCACCAGAGAAGCTCATTCCATTGTATATATGTACCATATCTGCTTTATCCATTCCTCTTCCATTCCTCTGTCAATGGACAACATTCCATATTGTGGCTGTTATAAACTGTGCTACAATGAACATTAGGGCACATGTAACATTTTGGATCATGTTTTTCTCTGGATAAATGCCCAAAAGTAAGATAGCAGGGTAGTTCCATTGTTAAGTCTTTTAAGGAATTGCTACACTGTTCTTGTATTGCTATAAACTTCCCTCTTAGACCTGTTTTTGCTCCTTTCCATAGGTTTTGTACCATTGTGCTTTAGTTTTTGTCTGTAGGTATTGTTTTATTTCTGCAGTGATCCATGGGTTGTTTAGTAGTGTATTGTTTAGCCACCACATACATGTTTTTGTTCTTTATAGCTTTTTTTTTCTTGTAGTTTATTTATCTGTAATCTCTTAGTGTTGGGATCAGAAAAGATGCTTGATATGAAATTGACTTTCTTAAATCTACCAAGGCTTGCGTTGTGGCCCACCATTTGGTCAGTCTTGAAGAATGTTCTGAGAATGTGACCTTGAGAAGAATGTGTTCTCTGCTGCTGTTAGATGGCATGCTCTATATATATCAGTTAAGTCCAAGTGGTCTAAAGTGTCATTTAGCTGGATTTAATGACAAAGAAACCATGTTTCTTTATTAATTTTCTGTCTGATGAGCTGTCTGTTGATGGAAATGGAGTATTAAAATCTCCCACTCTTATTGTGTTATTGTCAAATTGTCCCTTTATGTTATGTTAGTATTTGCCTTACATATTGAAGTGCTATGTTGAATGCATATATAATTGTTATATCTTCTTGGATTGAATCCTTGATCATTATGTAGTGTCCTTCTTTGTCTCTTTTTAAATTTTGTCTGGTATGTGTATTGCTATTCCAGCTTTCTTTTGATTTCCATTTGTATGGAGTATCTTCTTTCATCCCCTTACTTTCAGTCTGTAAGTGTCCCTAGGTCTGAGGTGGGTCACTTACAAACAGCATATACATAGGTTTTGTTTTTGTATCCACCCAGCCAGACTGTGTTTTTGTTGGTTCATTTAAACCATTTACATTTAAAGGTAATTACTGGTATATATGGCCCTGTTACCGTTTTCTTAATTGTTTTGGGTTTATTTTTTGTAGGTCTTTTCCTTCTCTTGTGTTTCTTGCCTAGAGAAATCTGTTTAGCATTTGCTATAAAACTGGTTTGAAAGTACTGAATTCTCATATCTTTGGATTGTCTGCAAAGCTTTGATTTCTCCTTCAAATCTGCTGGGTAGAGTATTCCTGGTTGTAGGTTCTTTTTTCATCACTTTAAATGTACTGTGCCATTCCCTTCTGGCTTGTAGAGTTTCTGTTGAGAAATTAGTTGATAACCTTATAGAAGTTCCCGTGTGTTGTTTGTGGTTTTCCTCTGGTTGCTTTCAATGTTTTATCCTTATCTTTAATTTTTGTCAATTTGATTACTATATGTCTTGATGTGTTCCTCCTTCAATTTATCCTACCTGGACTCTCTGCCCTTCCTGGACTTGATTGGCTATTTCCCTTCCCATGTTTGGGAAGTTTTCAGCTGTCATCTCTTCAAATATTTTCTCAGGTCCTTTCTCTATCTCTTGTCCTTCAGGAACCCCTGTAATGTGGATGTTGATGTGTTTAATGTTGTCCTGGAGATCTCTTAGGCTGTCTTCATTTTTCTTTGTTTCTATATTCTGTTTTGCAGCAGTTATTTCCGCCATTCTATCCTTCAGGTCTCTTATCCATTCTTCTGCATCTGTTATTCCTTCTAGTCTGTTGTTCACCTCTGGTTGGTTTTGTTTTTTGTGTTGTTGTTTAGTTATTCCATGTCTTGGTTAAACATTTCTTGCATCTTTTCCATTCTTTTTCGGAGATCCTGGATCATCCTCATTATCATTATTCTTATTTATTTTTTTGGAAGTATGTATCACCACTTCATTTAGTTGTTTTTCTGGGCTTTTATCTTGTTCCTTGGGCTTTCCAGGTAGCCCAAGTGGTAAAGAACCCACCTGCCAATGCAGGAGACATAAAAGACATGAGTTTGATCCTTGAGTTGGGAAGATCCCCTGGAGAAGGAAATGACAGCTCACTCTAGTATTCTTGCCTAGAGAACCCATGGACAGAGGAGCCTGGTGGACAGAGGAGTCCATGGGGTTGCAAAGAGTTGGACAGAACTGAACAATTGAACAATGAACTTGTTCTTTCCACTAAGACATAATCCTCTGCCTTTTCATTTTAATTAACTTTCTGTGATTGTAGTTTTTGTACTGGAGACTGCAAGGTTGTAGTTCTTGCTTCTTCTGTCTGTCCTCTGGTGGATGAAGCTAGGAAGCTTGTGCAAGTTTCCTGATGGGAGGGGCTAGCTAGGAAAAACTGGCTATTGTGCTGGTGGGAAGGGCTCAGTAAAACTTTAATCCAGTTGTCTGCTGATTGGCTGCAGCTCCCTCCCGGTTAGTTGTTTGGCTGAAGTGACCCAGCCGTGGAATCTACTGGCTCTATGGCAAGGCTAATGGTGACCTCCAAGAGGGCTCACAACAAGGGTCCTGTCCCAGCACTGCTAGTGCCAGTGCCTCTGTCCTGCAGCAAGCCACTCCCAAACTATACCTCTGTAGGAGACCTACTAGCAGGTAGGTCTCAATCAGTCACTGCTTCTTTCTCCTGGGTTCTCATGAAGAATGGAGAAGCTCTATTCAGTCAGAAGAAACAAGACTGGGAGCTGACTGTGGCTCAGATCATGAACTCCTTATTGCCAAATTCAGACTTAAATGGAAGACAGTAGGGAAAACCACTAGACCATTCAGTTATGACCTAAATCAAACCCTTTGTGATTATACAGTGGAAGTGATAGAGTGCCTGAAGAACTATGGACTGAGGTTCATGACATTGTACAGGAGGCAGTGATCAAGGCCATCCTCAGGAAAAAGAAATG
Organism: Neotragus moschatus; assembly: GCA_006410615.1. NCBI lineage: Eukaryota > Metazoa > Chordata > Mammalia > Artiodactyla > Bovidae > Neotragus > Neotragus moschatus. Next base: position 194,960 of record SJYA01000017.1, on the reverse strand, counting down.
CAAAATAGTTGTCTGAGGAGGCCTTACAAATAGCTGTGAAAAAAAGAGAAGCAAAAGGCCAAGGAGAAAAGGAAAAGATACACCCATTTGTATAACAGACTTCCAAAGAATTGCAAGAAGAGATAAGACTTCCTCAGTGATCAATGCAAAGAAATAGAGGAAAACAATACAACGGACAAAACTAGAGATCTCTTCAAGAACATAAGAGGTGCCAAGGGAACATTTCATGCAAAGATGGGCACAATAAAGGACAGAAATGGTATGGACCCAACAGAAGCAGAAGATGTTAAGAAGAAGAGGCAAGAATACACAGAACTGTACAAAAAAAATCTTCATGACCCAGATAATCAGGATGGTGAGATCACTCACCTAGAGCCCGACATCCTGGAATGTGAAGTCAAGTGGGCTTAGGAAGCATCACTAGGAACAAAGCTAGTGGAGGTGATGGAATTCCAGTTGAGCTATTTCAAATCCTAAAAGATGATGCTGTGAAAGTGCTGTACTCAATATGCCAACCAACTTGGAAAACTCAGCAGTGGCCCCAGTACTGATTAGTTTTCATTCCAGTCCCAAAGAAAAGCAATGCTAAAGAAGGTTCAACCTACTGTACGATTGTACTCATTTCACACGCTAGCAAAATTCTCCATGCCAGGCTTCAGCAGTATGTGAAATGTGAACTTCCAGATGTTCAAGCTGGATTTAGAAAAGGCATAGGAACCAGAGATCAAATTGCCAGCATCCGTTGGATCATGGAAAAAGAAGAGAGTTCCAGAAAAGCATCTATTTCTGTTTTACTGACTATGCCAAAGCCTTTGACTGTGTGGATCACAATAAACTGTGGAAAATTCTGAAAGAGATGGGAATACCAGACCACCTGACCTGCCTCCTAAGAAACCTGTATGTAGGTCAGGAAGCAACAGTTAGAACTGGACATGGAACAACAGACTGGTTCCAAATAGGAAAAGGAGTACGTCAAGGCTGTAAAATGTCACCTTGCTTATTTAATTTAAATGCAGAATACATCATGAGAAATGCTAGACTGGATCAAGCACAAGCTGGAATCAAGATTGCCAGGAGAAATATCAACCTCAGATATGCAGATGATACCACCCTTATGGCAGAATGCTTCCTAAGGCCCATTTGACTCTGCATTCCAGGATGTTTGGCTCTGGGTAAGTGATCACACCATCATGGTTGTGTGGGTCATGAAGATCTTTTTTGCATAGTTGTATTCTTGCCACCTCTTCTTAATATCTTCTGCTTCTGTTAGGTCCATACCATTTCTGTGCCTTATTTTGCCTGTCTTTCCATGAAATATTCCCTTTGTATCTCTTATTTTCTTGAAGAGTTGTCTACTCTTTCCCATTCTATTCTTTTCCTCTGTTTGTTTGCATTTATCAGTGAGGAAGTCTTTCTTATCTCTCCTTGCTCTTCTTTGAAACTCTGCATTCAAATGGGTATATCTTTCCTTCTCTCCTTTGCCTTTAGCTTCTCTTCTTCCACAGCAATTTGTAAGGCCTTCTCAGACAACCATTTTGCATTTCTTTTTCTTGGTGATGGTGTTGATCACTGCCTCCTGTACAGTGTCATGAACTTCATTCCATAGTTCTTCAGGCACTCTGTCTATCATATCTAATCCCTTGAATCTATTTGTCACTTATACTGTAAATTTGTAAGGGATTTTATTTAGGTCATACCTGAATGATCTAGTGGTTTTCCCTACTGTCTTCAATTTAAGTGTGTATTTGGCAATAAGGAGTTCATGATCTGAGCCACAGTCAGCTCCTGGTCTTGTTTTACTGACTGTATAGAGCTTCTCCATCTTTGGTTGCAAGGAATATAATAGTCTGATTTCAGTATTGACCATCTGGTTATGTCCATGTGTAGAGTTTTCTCTTGTGTTGTTGGAAGAGGGTGTTTGCTGTGACCAGTGCATTCTCTTGGCAAAACTCTGTTAGCCTTTGCCCTGCTTCATTTTGTACTCCTGGCCAAATTTGCTTGGTACTCCAGGTATCTGACCTCCTACTTTTGCATTCCAGTCCCCTATAATGAAAAGGACATATTTTTTTGGTGTTAGTTCCAGAAGGTCTTATAAGTCTTCATAGAACTGTTCAACTTCAGCTGCTTCAGCATTAGTGGTTGGGGCATAGACTTGAATTACTGTGATATTGAATGGTTTGCCTTGNTCCTGGCCAAATTTGCTTGGTACTCCAGGTATCTGACCTCCTACTTTTGCATTCCAGTCCCCTATAATGAAAAGGACATATTTTTTTGGTGTTAGTTCCAGAAGGTCTTATAAGTCTTCATAGAACTGTTCAACTTCAGCTGCTTCAGCATTAGTGGTTGGGGCATAGACTTGAATTACTGTGATATTGAATGGTTTGCCTTGGAAACAAATGGAGATCATTCTGTTGTTTTTGAAATTGCACCCAAGTACTGCATTTCTGACTTTTTTGTTGACCGTGATGGCTACTCCATTTCTTCTAAGAGATTCTTGCCCACAGTAGTAGATGTAATGGTCATCTGAAGTAAATTCGCCTATTCTAGTCCATTTTACTTCAGTGATTCCTAACATGTTGATGTTCACTCTTACCATCTCCTGTTTGATCACTTCCAATTTACTTTGACTCGTGGACTTAACATGTCAGGTTCCTATGCAGTATTGTTCTTTATAACATCATACTTTACTTCCTTACCAGTCACATCCACAACTGGGTGTTTTGTTTGCTTTGGCTCCATCTCTTCATTCTTTCTGGAGTTAAATGTTCTCCAGTAGCATATTGGGCATCTTCCGACCTGGGGAATTCATCTTTCAGTGTCAGATGTTTTTGCCTTTCTATACTGTGCATGGGATTCTCAAAGAATACTGAAGTGGTTTGCCATTGTCTTCTCCAGTGGACCATGTTTTGAGTTAAGTTTTTTAAAATCAAGATATAATTGACCTATATATAAGATTATGTTAGTTCCAGGTGTAGAGCAATGATTCTTATATTTAATTTGTTTCAAAGAAAAGTGGTAGATTTCATTCTTCTGGATATTTCTTGTTCTCTGTGTCCTGTGGAATATTTTCATTGTATCATATTTTGAGGGTTTTCTTTAAGGAAGGGAATTTCTTACTTCTCTAAAGTGTTGAATGAGAGGACAACAAAAAGTGAATGCTTTTTTTTCCCTTGACCACATCACCTGGCATTTGGGATCCTTCTTCCTTTACCAGGGATCGAACCCTTGCCGCCTGCCGGGGTCCAGCCCTGGCAGGATCCAGGGAATTCAAAGTGAAGATGGCATTGGCGAGGAAAAAACTTATTTATTATTAATATAAGATTAGATTAGGAAGAAATAGTATAGGAGGAAAATTAGGTGGAGAAAAGAGGCTGAATAACTTGGTTTACATGGCAAGCCAATAAAACCTCGAGACAAGAGGTTTGCACCATCTGCGTTGGGCCACTGGCTTCCCTTTGAATATTGGATATTGGAGAGTGCCCCGCCCTGGGCGCTCTCTCTTAAGGATCTTAGAAGCCGGGACAAGTAAGTAGACATGGCGAGCCTCCATGCCCCAGATGGGAATTCAACCTGAAATTAGAGTAAAGGGGAGACATGGGGAAGCCCAGCATCGGTGCAAGACTCCCAAAACTATTTTTCAAAATCAGCTCATATACCCCAAGTTGTACATAATGGAATATGTAGAGCTATGCAGGGGCGGCAGTCCTGACCCTCATTGAGATCAGGCTTTCTTTTTGCGTACCCTCCCGTATACAAAAGGTCTCAGGTAGTTTACATTATCTTCTGGCCAAGAGGCCTGTTAACATTTTTATGGCTCTCTTCCTGGACAATTGTCTACCAACCAGAAAACTCCTTTTCCCTAGAAGTGTTTTTTCTTTACTCTGCATTACCCTCAAAATACTAAATAAAGTTACATTCCTGTAGAACAAAGGTGCAGTGGGTTATAACAAAAAAAAGTACTTAACTCAAAGATCTAATATTGCTAATATCAGGTCTACTGCCTGTTTTTCTATATACCAACTATATCTACAAATAAAAGATATGAAAATTTGGCAGCAAGTATTGGATCAACAAATGAAACCTTTAATCAGTCCTATTGTAATGATTTTGACTCCTCAGAAGCTCCTACATTCCTAGGATGTTTTAAGCTTCCCATGCCTCCCTCTGTGGGGAGGCCTCAAACAATCACATGCGCAGCTGTAGGAGTCCTGCAGGCAGGCTAGAAAGCCATCAGAGGGGTTTTTGGATTGAAACACTCTTTCAAATGCAGAAGACTAAAGCCCTGAGTTGACTTTTTCCAGAGAATGTCAGAACAGTGGAAAAGCTGGCAGATTCTTATTTTGGGGGGGTACATACTCAGGAAATGCCAGGGGGAAACCCTGAGATTTGACTCCACCTTGCCCATCAAATCTCTGCCACGTGACCTTGTCACGGGTGGGATTCCTCACGCTGGCTCCCGGCAGCCGCCTGCATTGGAAGTGTGGCCTCTTAACCACTGGACCACGAGGCAAGTCCTTGCAAATGCTTGACATACAATAGATTGGCCTTNACTCCACCTTGCCCATCAAATCTCTGCCACGTGACCTTGTCACGGGTGGGATTCCTCACGCTGGCTCCCGGCAGCCGCCTGCATTGGAAGTGTGGCCTCTTAACCACTGGACCACGAGGCAAGTCCTTGCAAATGCTTGACATACAATAGATTGGCCTTTCTAGACTTTTGGTTCGGAGAAGGCAATGGCACCCCACTCCAGTACTCTTGCCTGGAAAATCCCATGGATGGAGAAGTCTGGTAGGCTACAGTCCATGGGGTCGCTAAGAGTTGGACACAACTGAGCAACTTGACTTTCACGTTTCACTTTCATGCATTGGAGAAGGAAATGGCAACCCATTCCAGTATTCTTGCCTGGAGAATCCCAGGGACGGTGGAGCCGGGTGGGCCGCCATCTATGGGGTTGCACAGAGTCGGACAAGACTGAAGTGACTTAGCAGTAGACTTGGGAGAAACAAATCAAAACAAGCAGTATGGTAGTGATTGCTGGTTGGGGGCCAAATTTTACCTACTTCTTGCAAGATTAAGTAGGAAACTATAGGTTACTTATTTCTTCCTCCTGCCCATTGGTATATCTTTAACGTATCAGAGTTTAGTCAGGAATATATGAATTTGTCGACTTTGGCTAAATTATGTTGTAGTAACAATCCCGAGTTTCCAACAACAAAAATTTATTTCTCATATTAATGCCCTTGGCGTGTTGCAATGCAGGGTGTCACAAAAAGTGAGTCCCGCAAGACTGAGCAACTGAAGGGAACTGAACTGAACTCATTCTTCGTTGGACAAAGGAAGTCATGTGGTCAAACATGGCCTCAGGGTGGAAGAAGTGTAATGCCTTCCAGGGATGAGCAGCTAGGGAAGGATTTGGCAAGTGAAGGACAGCAGATATTTTGATCATCACCCTATCTGTTGCTGTGTATTTTTTGATGTAGTCACTTAACAAGGAAGTCTCCTAGGGCTTTTTTTTGAAGGGTATTTATTTGGAGGTGGGGCAGGAATGTTTGCAACCTGTATTTTCAAATACCTTGATAGTGTGAATTGACTATCTCAGTTACCATTTTGGAGATCTCAGCAGACCCTGGATTTAATACATGTAATAGCTCAGTAAATATTTGTTGGTTTAGTGAGTGGATGATGACTTCTAACAATAATAGGAAAGCCATACTTTTCATTATCTTTACTGCCCTTTGCAACTGCTTGAAACAGTTTTATAGAGAGAAGCTCCCGTAAACTATGCCTGTTATTTATTATTTGAAAAATGATTCATCAGGGGTCATTTTTACCATAAAAGAAATTGCTTTTTAATCACTCACATGTCCATTATACAAAATTTATATTAAATACAACTGAGGAGAGGACTTTTCTCTCTGGTAGCTCAGGACCACGACTGATAATGTTTATTATATGTTGCACTGTTTCCTTTTCCTCCTTTCTTTCTCCATGTGGTGTTTGAACATTGTCTGTATTTATTTTGATCACTTATTCTACTTTTGCAGTATCTCTTGTTTAACACATAGTATCATGAATTAACAATTGGAAGGGTCATAGACGAAATAATGGAGTCATAAAATTAATTTTAGCTTTCCCTTTTCTGCTTTCTTTCATATGAACTATTCATTCAATAAAGTTACATCTTGTTCCTCTTCTCTCTCACATGAGGCAAGCATGGAAATGAGCAGAAGAATGGTGAAAAGTAGACCAGAGGCCTGAAAAATTTGGTGGGAACTGGTTCAAAGATCAGATTGTCAGTTCCTGGGGCATCAGGGTTATTTTCTTTTTTAATCTTTTCTTTTTCTTCATTTACTGTGAAATCACTTTTTCATAGCTTGGGGTTTTCACAATCTTTTGAAAAGTCAAAACTTGCTAATAAGTTGATTTGAGTCCTATTATCTTTTTGAAATATACTAGATAAGTTTAATGTGAGTCATTCCAGAATGTAGCCCCTGCTTGAACCTCTGTGTTGAGTACCCTCTTTATCTAAGGTCAAAGCACTTAGTTAGCAACTGAGCTTTTGTAAGCAACCCATTGTAAAAGTTCACCATGCCTTGTTCTTCAGTATCATTAATCATCTTACATCTAAGCTTTGGAAACATGGCTGAGTCCTGAGTCATCGGGCCCTTCTCAGTGCTGGTGATCCACCCTGCTGAGGTACATACATGAAATATTTGCTGTCTCAGTATTGATCTGAGGAGTGGTTTGTCTCTTGAAACGTGTGGGCCGAATTCCTTATATGTTAACTGAAAGATACTGTTTGTGTCCGCTTTACAAAGGGATCTGATCGGGCCTGTTAAAGTTACCATATAGATGACATGATTCCAAACTTCCTGTTCTTGATGTAATTTGCAAAAGTTTTGAAATACCAGCTGTAGCCTCAGGGAGGTCAGTGACCAGTTTTTGAATTTTGGTGAATTTTTCTCTTTTAATTTTCACAGCTGTTTAGTTTTGAAATGCCTGCTCCACCAGATAAGTTAGGAATGTGTGGAGAGGGCAGTTTAAATAATCTGAATGTTTGCTGTTGAAGCAGATGCCTCTAAGTCAGGCTTCTTGATCCAAAGGAGCAAAGAGGAAAGAGCAGGAGAATGACACTCCATGTAACACCTGCTGGGGAGGAATGTGGGCCCTGCAAGAGATTCTTGGATTCTCATCCTAGAGTTTAATTTTCCCAGTTCTACTAAGGTATCCTGGTAAATTTGGTGTGAAAAGACTGCTGATAACTTTTTAAAGAAAGGGGATTCAGTGATAACTTTGAGTTTCCATGTGATTACTTATCTTAACATTTACCTCCTTAAAAAAAATAAAAAGTGTCCATTATGAAGAGCAGCTCACAGGTCAGACATTAATCTTGGTTATCAAGTGTCTGAAATCAACTCTGGAGGCGAAAGTGAAATTGATGGCACTCATCGGAGAGTACTGATTTTGTTGAATAAAAGACATCAGGCCTTTGGTCTCTTTTGTGTTGCGATTTTGAGCAGAATTTAAAAGAGTGAAAATTTCCAAATATGTGCTAACACGATTTATGAGAATATTTATCAAGATTAAAGTAATATATTAAAAATCAGCTTAATTGAAGCTTAACTCTTAGAAACTGATGTAAAGGGTAGTTTAAAGTTTGCTAAACTTTATTAAAAGTCTAGATTGGGGGTAGAAACAGTTTCCCCAGGGTATCTCAATTTCCTTCATTTTAGAGTATCTTTTGTCAGAATGAAGAGAAAAAAAGATCGGTCATTCTTTTTAATCAGGCTTATCTGCAGTGACATAAAGGAGAAAACATAGCAATGTAGAAACAGGTAATTTCTTAATTCATCCTTTCACACCTGTGTGAATAACAAAAACCATAGGTCATCCTAATTTTTTTATAACTACAAAGAATTTAAATAAGTTTTGACATAATACATTCCTTTTCAGTTCTCAGTTGTGCATTTCTATAAGCTGGCTTTACACAAATAGGCTAGCTGAGAGGCATTTGCTTTCTAAAGTGAGCTTTCTTCTGTTTCTCTGTTTGACCTTTTATTATGAAAGATTCCAACCACTAACTCCCCTTATCAGGCTTCAGTAAGTGTTAATTCTTGGTCCATGTTGTTTCATCTTTCCTGCCAGCCCGACTCTAGATGATTTTGAAACAGATTCTAGACATCATATCATTGCATTAAAGTGAATTGCTTTTGATAGTGACAGTGGAAGCCATTTTCCTTCTTGGCACTGGCATAGTCTCTCAGGGCTGAACAGAATTTATAAGGAGACAGACTCTAATTGAAGAGCTTACCTTGTGAGAAAGGAGCTCGTATTTTCTCTGGATAGTTTCTTCCAGTTCCTCTTGTCTTTCAAATGCCAGGTATTTGCAAAGTTCTTACGTTCTTATCAGTTTGGAAATTCCTGTAGCGAGCTCAGGTTTAGTTATCCTGTACTGCCTTGTCTGTGCCTTATCTAAATGGCATTGAAGGGAAGAAAGAATTATTTCACCAGGAGTTGGCTTGGAGAGGAGTTAGCTATATTGGATATATTTAGGAAGTGCCCCTTAATGCTGTAATAATATACTAGCTTTTAAAAACACCTCATAATAACAGCTTTTTAAAAAGCGCAAATGAAGCACTCAGAGGTGATCTCTTTTCCTTGCCATCAGTGGGATAATTTAATTCCTTTCCTGGGTCAAAATAAAATATTCTTTCAAGTACCCTGAGATCTGCACGTATTGGTTGACTCATCTTTTGTTGTTAAACCTATTGGTTTCCCGGGCCAGCGTGTCTTTTTGTATACTTTGACCTTGAATTCCTTTTGTCCTTTGAAGGAGGCGTAAAACTTATGTTTATATTGGTGAGTGTGAGAAACTGAGTTTTCACTTTTCTCTATAATTTCTAAATTTAAGTGGCTTTAATAATCATTATCGTAATGGTTTCTTGATTCCTGAAAAAGTAGATTCAAAGAAAGTTTTAAAAACTAGATTCAATAGGTTAAATAGAATTTTTGAACTGCTTTTTCTTCTAAAACTAAAACCAATTTTGACTTAATTGTTAATTCTTAGAATTTAGTTCTGGAGCATAGCAAACCGTGGGGTTCACTTTTATATTTTACTTTATTAAGATCACTCAAGTTACTGGTAACGTGGCTGTATGGGATGATGAAAGTCCTGGACTGAATTCGATCAGGACTGTGACTTGCATGTGATTAAATATGTGTCTACTTGTCTTCAGTAGCTAAACAGAAGTAATTATATTTGCATTCCACCTATTTCACAGAGGTGTTGTTATAAGTCCTATAATTAGATTTTTTTCTTTAATTTGCAAAAATATTTGAGCTGCTTCACAGATCAGAGCTATATAAAAGTGAGGTGTTATTGTGAACATCTCATATTTCTTGATTTGTGTTTTTGACGCTGGAGGCACATATTGCTTTTTCTCTTTTCCCAATATACAGGTTGTGCTGCGTGTTTTGCAGTTGGTTTTCTTAACGTTTTTAGCAGCTGGGGATGCTATAAAAGCCGTCTCGTGTCCTGTTCTTAGTGCACAGCGGTGAGTGTGCGTAGATGGCTCGGTTAGTGGCCAGGCACTTGAACGGCACTGAGCGATCGCCTCTGTGTCCTCTTCAGGGTAGGGTTACTGTTTGCAGTGCCAGTCTCACTGCCTGGGACTGGGGGGTCTCAGTCAGTGTGCCTGCTGCCTGGCTGGCTTGAATGCGATGTTTGTCTTCTCCCTTCCCCTCACCTTATATTTTATGTCTTGCACTTCAGAGTGGGTGATCTACTGGCTAACCACTTCAGGGAAGCTTTGTGCTGTCTCAGAAAGTCAGAGTGAGTCCTTTGCATTAGGTGGCAAGCATTAACCGAGCAGATCTGTGACGAGGGCCATGTCACTAGACTCCTTCATTTTTCTGGACTTACTGTGTGCTTACGGATGAAATCATTCTCCGTCTCTGGTTTGGATTGTATTCTTGGGAAAAGTTTGGACCAACTTCATGTGCTTTCCTGATAGCTGAGCTGGTAAAGAATCCGCTTGCAATGCAGGAGACCCTGGTTCGATTCCTGGGTTAGGAAGATCCCCTGGAGAAGGGAAAGGCTCCCCACTCCAGTGTTCTGGCCTGGAGAATCCCATGGACTGTATAGTCCACGGGGTCGCAAAGAGTGGGCCACCCTGAGCACCTTTGACTTTCCACTGTCATGGGCATTTCACAGAAGATTCATTTGCTTTGAGTCCCAACAATGATTCTCCAACCTTGTACATAGTTAGGGTTGAAGAATTCAAGCTTTGGTACTACTTAAAGGATTCCTCAGCCTCACCTCAGTGCTTCTGTAGGTGTGCTTTTCCCATAAGGAGATGAGCCATGGTATATTTAGATTTTGATGTTTCTAGTTTACAGAACTTGAGGGTCTGAGGATTTGGGGTAGTGGTTCTTCAGAGGGATTTCTTTTTCCCACAGGGTGGTCCCCTTTTTTACATTGTTATGTTGACCTACTCACAGGGTTAGTTTCTGTTACATTTCAGTTCAGTTCAGTCCCTTAGTCCGGTCTGACTCTTCATGACCCGATGGACTACAGCACACCAGGCCTCCTTATCCATCACCAACTCCCAGAGTTTACTCAAGCTTATGTCCTTTGAGTCAGTGATGCCATCCAACTGTCTCAACCTCTGTCATCCCCTTCTCTCGCCTTCAATCTTTCTCAGCATCAGGGTCTTTTCCAATGAGTCAGTTCTTCACATCAGGTGGCCAAATTATTGGAGCTTCAGCTTCAGCATCAGTCCTTCCAGTGAATATTCAGGGCTGATTTCCTTTAGGATTGACTGGTTTGATCTCCTTGCAGTATAAGGGACTCTCAAGAGTCTTTTCCAATATCACATTTCAAAAGCATCAATTCTTCGGCGCTCAGCTTTCTTTATAGTCCAACTCTCACGTTCATACATGACTACTGGAAAAACCATAGCCTTGACTAGATGGACCTTTGTTGGCAAAGTAATTTCTCTGCTTTTTAATATGCTATCTAGGTTGGTCATAACTTTTCTTCCAAGGAGCAAGCGTCTTCTAATTTCATTTGGAAATGAATTAACTTTTGAGAACAAGTGAGAGGAGTTGCTCAGGAGGTGTAAGTGTATAGACAGGGCGGTTGTCAGTGGCCCTCATTGTGTCCTACAGCTTGAATTGTCTGCATCCTGTGACAACTGCCTGGCTTTGAAAAGGTCCTTAAAAAGCAGTGACAATGTACTTTGGTACTGAGTAAATAAAATAAGCAGAGGAAACCTCTGATGTTAAGCTGAATTTATTTGAGTTTAGGGCCGAATCAATGAAGACTTTTTAAGAGAAACTTGTGCTCTGAGCAGATAAAGAGAAACCTTGGGAGCGTTTGATTGTTGCTTCCAAAAAAGCAAGTTTCTAGAGCATGGTTGCCTGTTTTATTTATAAAGAAGAAGAAGCTGCTTCACCTCTCTTAAAATATTAAATTAAGAAAAAAGTAAAAAGTCACCAGTGTTTTCAGTAAAACTATGAAGCTTTATTTTTTTCTTGAAAAGGCATATGTTTAAGCATCAGCTTCATTAGTTGGCATATGTTTTATGCATTTCTGTCTTAACTCCAGATAATTGATGTGAAAATTGGAGTGACTAATGTAGTACTGTGCCATTTAGGGAGCAAGTTCACTTCTGTTGTCTTTCTTGGAATGTTTTGTATTCCTTGGAACTTTTGAAATCAGTATTTGGTTTTTGCTTGGTTGTTGTTGTTCAGTCACTAAGTCATGTCCGACTCTTGGTGACCCTGTGGACTGTAGCACACCAGGCTTCCCTTGGCCTTCACTCTCTTCCTGGAGTTTGCCCAGACTCATGTCCATTAAGCTGGTGATGCCATCCAACCGTCTCATCCTCTGTCATCCCCTTCTGTTGCCCTCAATCTTTCCCAGCATCAGGGTCTTTTCCAAGGAGTCGTTCTTCACATCAGGTGGCCAAAGGATTGGAGCTTCAGCTTCAGAAGCATCAGTCCTTCCAATGAATATTCAGGATTTATCTCCTTCAGGATGGATTGGGTGGATCTCCTTGCAGTCCAAGGGACTCTCAAAAGTCTTCTCCAACACCACAGTTCAAAAGCATCAATTCTTCGGCACTCAGTCTTCTTTATGCACTGTGGAGAATTGAAATTAGTTTGATTCCTAAGAGTTCCAGGCTTATACAGTGTATCAGGAATCCGACTGCAGAAAGACTCCTTGTTTAGTTCTCAATTTATTCAGGTGACCACTGAAGGTGGAAGAGTGACCCCATGGAGTGTTCAGCCTTCATTCATTTGTTCTAAGACCCATTCATTCAGTATACATTGCGTGTCATTCATGTCGTTACATGGCTAGAACCATGTAACAGGGCTAGAAATGCAGAAACAGGATCTTGTTTTCAAGGGACCAAAGTCTTGTCCAAGGAACACACACTAAACAAACAGTTTACAGTGGATTTAGACCTAAGCTTAGAGTATGTAAGAAGAACAGTAGAGGAAGCCCACTTAAACCATTCTAACTTTCAGACGGGACGTGTGGCCTGAGTTTAGAATAGCGACAAGAATTAGCCAGGTCAAGAAGGGAAGACGGAGAGGGAGGGTGGGTAGGGTTCTGCAGGGGATAAATTTAGTTCTTTTGTAAGAATAGTTCAATAGTTAATAGTTGCCCATTTGTAATAGCTGTACATAAATAAAATCCCTAAGGTTGCCTAATGATGACAGATTAATTTTGTGTCTTTTTTTCCTTTGGTGTATTTCTACAAACTGTGTCTGTGCTCAGTTGTTTTTCCTTGTCATTTTTGTTCTTGTTAATGGGCAGTGTCTACGTTTTCTTGCCAATTCCATAGTATGCATTTATTTGGATTTAACTGCTATTTCCTCAGTCCCGCTTCTAGGTTGCCAGAGGGGCACAAACCGGAAAAAATAAATTGGAAAAGGTAAATCTGATCCTGGCCCGGCTCCTGCTAAATCTTTTATTAGCTCCCTTGCTCAGGTGTTGCCAGTCGGGCATAGTCTAGTCTCAGCTCCACCTTTACACCTTTGCCCTTGGGGTGGTTTCCTTCCTCCTGAGTGTTTATTTTGCACCTTGATAGCGATTCTGCAACGTGTTTTCCTCCTTCTGAGCCTATCTGGTGACCTTTCCACTACACTCAGTTTCTCTTCTCTGCTGAGTTTGTACCCTGACCTGCCGTGCACTGTTGTATGAAGCACGCTCAGAGTGATTCTCTGTTCTGTTCTAAATTTGAGCTCTCTGAGGCAGCACCTAGATGTTGCTCTCTGTGGATCTTTATGTTTATCACAGTAACAGTTTTGTGGGACTTCTCTGGAGGCCCAGTGGTTAAGACTCTGCACTTCCATTGCAGGGGGCCTGGGTTCAATCCCTGGCTGGAGAACTAAGATCCCTTATGCCACGCAGCACAGCCAAAAAAGTAAAAACCGTTGTGTAATAAGTAGCCATTACTTGATTTAAGCTGAACAGTTTAGCGTTTAAATATTAAGTTAGTCTTTTATATTTACTGGGTGATAATCATGACTGAACAAAAGTGTGTAAGTTAATGTTCCAGGCATTTTATTTACATTCACACTGATTTCCCCTTGTTAAACAAAAGCTTATTCTGACACTTGTTAAAATTGTAAGGAAGACTTTATTGTAAGGAAGACTTTATTGAAGACTATTGCAACAGAGGAGAGAGTTGCAACTCAACTCTGAGTACAACAAAGATTAGTGGGGATCTATAGCCAAGGGGCAGGATGAAGGGCGGCTGGCGGTGGAGGGGGTGTGGTCAGTGGATGGAAATTTATTAAAAGGAGGCATTCATGGGTTGGGGGATTCTTGCTATATTGACCTAACGGGAATGTTGCAAAAGGCAAGCCCAGGACTGGTACATCAAAAGTTGGAGTTGAGGGACTTGATCAGTTATCAGATGTAATCAGATATCAGGGGTAGGGATGCTCTGTTAAACGGACTAGAGGATCCTTGCTAAACTGGGCTAGGGAGAAAGGACAGGGCAGGGCCAAGGCTGAGCCCTCATCCAGAAGGGGGCTCAGAGGAGCCTGGTTAAAGTTTGATCAGGGAGAGAGTCTTTGTCATGATGAGTTTGTTTGTTTGTTTGTTTGTTTTTTGGTCAATAAACTAGGTACTGTTATTATCTGTATTTTATAGATAAACTCTAAAGTTTAGAAATAGTCTAAATAACTTCCACAAGATCCACGGCCAGCCTGAAGCTGGTGATCCTTTTCTGAACTGGACTGTGCCTGTGATGCTCAGTTCCTTCTTGCTAACCTGCTCTGACAGGCAGTAAAGTCTGCCTCTCTTTGAGAATCACTCCTGGCCTTGCTGCTGCCGGTGCTGTTGTAAGGGCCATGAATTCCACTGCAGCAACATACTCAGATGGCAAGAAGGAGGGAGATTTAAATGTTAGCAGTTTATTAGAACTCCAGATAGATGGTGTGACCATTTATCTATCTATATACAATTCTATTTTTCTATACCCAGCAGAATAACATTTTTCAGTCAGATTCCTGGTTCTCACCTATTGAAATATAACCACAGAAGGGAGAAAATATTAATGTTCAGATGTTCTGAAGATAAAAGAAAATTGTTCAGTTTATCGAACATTTTCTTTCCCTGTGTTTGGCTGCCCTAGCTCTTAGCTGCTGCCTGCGGGCTCTCTCTAGTTGCGGCAAGTGGGAGCTGCTCTCTCCTGGCTGTGGTGGCTGCTCTTGCTGCAGAGCATGGGCCCAGTAGCTGTGGCACCCAGGGCTTAGTTGCTCCATGGTGGGAGGGATCTTCCCAGACCAGGGATCAAACCCATGCACTGGCAGGCAGATTCTTAACCACTGGACCACAAGGGGTCACAGTAAACAGCTTTGCACATTTTAACTATTTTCTTAGGGCACATTCCCAGGAGTTGAATTATTGGTTGCATGGGTAAAGAACATTTTTTCACTCTTGGAACATTATTGTCACATTGCTTTCCAAAGGAGATATAACAATTCGTCCTCCCACCAGCAGTGGGAGAGGGGGCTCTAGTTGTTACAGTTATTAATATTGGAAATCTGCAATAATAAACTTACTTATTTTGAGGTTTTACTTCATTCTTTTGGGGTGAACTTTCCACGCTGGATTGACCTTAATTAAGTTGGCTGAAATTCTCAATTAAAATTTCCATTTGACAGAAACTTTGTAAGGTCCATTTTAAAGGTTGGGGTGTAAAGGAAATAAGAAAAGCTTTGTCAGAGAGGAAATAAAAGGGTTAGTTTAATGATGTCCACACAGATGAATGTTAATCGGTGAACTGCATATTGAATAAATTAACTTTTCTTCCCTTCAGTAACAATAGTTATCTTTTCAAAATCTTTTGAATGTTATTTGGAATTATAAATAGCTCTACTGGATTCCACAACACTTAAATCAAATGTAGTCAACCTTACATGTGGAAACATGCTTAAATTGTAAATCTGGATAAACTGAACTAGAATTCACATTTTAAGAATAAAAGTGGCTTCTCTGAGGTTTTTCATATTATGAGAAATTGAACCTTTTTAAAGAAAGTATGAAATTGAGAAAACTTGGAATTTTCTTCTTTTTCCATTTTATTCCAGAGCACAGTGTATTTGTGATTTTTAACAGAAACTTCTAAGTTTCTTTTCTGTACTTTAATGGTACAGCTAGCCACTTCCACTTAAATTGAGTGAAATCCTTAGTAAATGATGACCAGGATTCTTTTCAGCTTTTGTCTTTTTTTCTCAGGCTTAAATATATTTCAGTGTAATTCAGTCAAGTGAAGTGAAATTAAAGATTTGAATCATGTATCTGTTGTCTCCTGAAACACTCTGGTTTTCTGTTGGCTGCAGTCTGCTGAGTGTTTAGTGATGCTAATGTCACTGAATAGTTTTTTAGCCCTAAACGTTCCTTGTGTCATAAATCTTGTCCTGCATAGACATCCTTTAGGTCACCTACCAGGGCCCAGTTGGCTTTTGTTAATGACTGTATTGCCCTTTATTTTCATTCATGGCACTCAGTCACTTTTCATTGATGTTGCAGTAAGGCTTTTTCTTTGGACAGCGCTCGTTCTTTCAGGTCAGTTCAGTTCAGTCGCTCAGTTGTGTCCAACTGTTTGTGACCCCATGGACTGTAGCACACCAGGCTTCCCTGTCCATCACCAATTCCTGGAACTTGCTCAAACTCATGTCCATCGAGTCAGTGATGCCATCCAACCATCTCATCCTCTGTCGTCCCCTTCTCCTCATGCCTTCAGTCTTTCCCAGCATCAGGGTCTTTTCCAAGGAGTCAGTTCTTCGCATCAGGTGGCCAAAGTATTGGAGCTTTAGCATCAGTCCTTCCAATGAATATTCAGGACTGATTTCCTTTAGGATGGACTGGTTGGATCTCTTTGCAGTCCAAGGGACTCTCAAGAGTCTTCTCTAACACCACAGTTCAAGAGCATCAATTCTTCGGTGCTCAGCTTTTTTTATGGTCCAACTCTCACATCCATACATGACTAGCTTTGACTAGACGGAACTTTGTCAGCAAAGGAATGTCTCTGCTTTTTAATATGCTGTCTACGTTGGTCATAGCTTTTCTTCCAAGGAGCAAGCATCTTTTAATTTCATGGCTGTTCTTTACCTGTTGGTAAATTAATGTTCAGCTGTAGCAGGAGCCAGCCAGCATCTATGCATGGATGAGATTATTAATAGGTGGCCGTATAGATTTCCTTTATCTTCTGATTGGGTAAACACTTACCAGTCCTTAGCACAGACTCTAATAAGAGATGGAAACAAATCTCCCTTGAGGCTTCCACTTGCTGGCATCAGGACAGTTAGTTGGGCTGACTGTCGCGCACTGCATCTGTGAAGATGTCGAAGATGTGACATGCTCTCTGGCTTCCCAGTTGTGTGCTCATTATTGAAGCTTTGTGCTCGTGCTCAGTTCCTCAGTCAGGTCTGACTCTGCAACCCCGTGGACTGCAGTCCACCAGGCTTCTCTGTCCATGGGGTTTCCCAGGCAAGAATACTGGAGTGGATTGCCATTTCCTCCTCCGGGGGACCTTCTTGACCCCAGAGATTGAACCCAAGTCTACTCCATTGACAGGTTCTTTACCACTGAGCCACCAAGAAAGCCCTATCAAGGCTTCCATGTAGGCAAATTTCATTTTGATGAGTATATTCAAACGTAGAGCAGTTCATCAATACTAGCACATGGTTGTTTTTTGTACAGCATGTGTATTTTCATTTCTTCTTTTACTATGCTCTATAAACTCGTATTTAATTTATCTGATTGCAGCTGTTGCACTGTTTTTGTGGAATGAGGCTTAAAAATCTGGCAGGAGGCCTTTCTGCTTTCTTGCTCTTTTCAGTGTTACAGCACTGTTTTGCACAATTGGTGCTTTCTGGGTAGTTTCTTGACTTCTTTTCCAAAACTGAGACTTCCTCTAAGACTTCTCTGCCTAGCTTTGATCACTGTTCCCGAAGCAGAACTGATAAGACCCTTCTTGGTTGCTGCTTGTATTCAGAGGTTTATAGCTTATTTACCTTAGCAGTAAAGGTGAGAGTAGCCAACCAGTACAGTGTGTTGATTTAAGACAGGGTGATATCATTTCTGGTGATATAACATGGAAGGTTATTTTATTATTAAATATTTTCTTTTAAATATGCTTGTGCCTTGCAGTGTGTTGAGAATTCAGTTTTTATTTGGAAGAAAAGCTTTAGATCGTCTGCTTTTGGTGACCGGATTTATCCACATGACACAGAGGACAACATTTTGTTCTCCCATTATCGAATTCATTACTTTTTTTCTTCCCTCCATGTGATAAGTGTTTACAGTTACCTGTGAAATTTTCAATTTTTTGTCACTTATTTTTATTTGGGAAGAAACTGGAAAGTGAGTTGATAATATGTTAAATTTATATAATCTCATTAATTGGCAGATAATCTTGAAATTCCAAAAGATTTGTATTTAAAATAAAATTTAGTCTGAAATACCCCTCTCCCACTCATTGATTTTTTTTTGAAGGTATCTTAGTATAGTTTTTAATTTTATGTTTTTTTAAATTATTTTTTTAATTGGCGTATAATTGTTTTGCAGTGTTTTGTTAGTACCTGCTGTGTAATAGTGTGAATCAGCTGTATATATACATATCCACTCATGGATTCTTAAAATTATTGATGTTTGATTTGGGGTAATCTGCTTTCTTCCAGGAATTACTTTTTTAGCTTTTAGTGCCTTTCAGTGATACTGTTTTTTTTTTTTCCCAATGATAACTGTTTTATTCTTAATAACCCTCTTGAAAATGAGACCTTCTAGAAGAAATAAAGTCCCTCACTTATTGAAGCTTTATGAATGGTTATCCTATCTGCAGCTTAGTGTTCTAGAATCTGATATCTTAGAAGCGTTAGATAAGCTGTAAGTTAATGACTTATTTCTCAGATGTGACTTGGCAACTGGTTGGTGGTCTGGAAGTGCCAATAAGCTTCAGAGAGGGGCTGGTTAATTTCCATTTCTCTCTTAAAACAAGAGTGGCTTTATTCTGTCTTTTTGTTTTCTGTCCCTCATTTTTCAACTTTGTAGCTATGCTTTGGTTTTATTGCTCCCTGCTGAATTCTCTCCCACTGCAAATATTAAAATAAGGGTGATTTAGGAGACCTAAGGTTAAAATCTGCTCCATGAGCTCCATAGGCAAGATTCCTTGGCATTTCTCTTTGTGGAACGTAAGCAGGGGAAATGCCAGTGTGTGTTGCCCAGAGACGTGCTGACAGCTGGGCCTGACAGTGCTTGCTGTCCACTGGCCACTCCTGACCCGTCCCCTTCTCACCTCGTTCCCCTGCCACCACCCCTTCCCTCAAAAATGGAAACCTGGGAGGCATGCCTGTTCTCTTTTGAGAGGACAGCTTGAATATTCACTCCAGCTTTTCAGATAGAACATTGACATTGTCTCTTTGAACTCAGTTCTCTCTTTTATTGGATTCTTCACCCTTCATGCAGTTTTAAAGTCTTACTTGTGAGCAAGCTGTACATCCCTTACAGGCTATCTTGTTCAACTTCCAACAGTGGCACATTTAGAAGCTGCATTTGAGGCCCATGACTTCAGACATGACAGTTTGACATTGATCAGGCTGGCTGTATGTTTGGGATTTGTCAGTTCCTTTGTCCATGTATTGTGTGGCTTTCGGTACCTTTTCTCTGTATTTCAAAAAGACCTTTGTGTACATCTTGCCTTTTGTTCTTCTGCTCGTTTTTCACAGGACTGGAATTTGGTATAAGGCTTGCTTAAAATGCAGGGGTATAGACTCTTCTAGTTGTTTTCTGTTCATTGCAGACTTTTATTTTTTTTTAAATAATAGAGATTTCGTTTTTTTTAAGATTTTCTAATTTTGCATTCTTAGAGATGTAATGGCCTCCAAAAGTAAGAGATATGGGGAGAGTAGTTTTTGTTTTAATTTTTGTGATTCCTTTCCATTTTTATTCTAGAATGGGGGAGTAGAATGGGGTGGGATAGTGGTGGTGGTGGTGGTAGTGGTTGATATGAGTAGAACAGTGCGTGAAACCAGACTATCACAACTCTCAAATACCAGATAATATCATGATATATTATGTACTTTTGTGTATTCCTGAAAATATTTTTGTACCTTACAAGATATTTTACTGTTATTTATACTTTCATTTTTGTCTCACGTTTTGACAGCTTTCTTTTCCTTTCTTTCTCAATGTTTCATTGATGCCAAATTTCCAGAAATTAAAAATTTTTCTTCTGTACCTTCCTATCCTGTAGGTCCTTTAACATAAAACTAAATCTTTTGAGCAACTTTACAACAAAAATTTAAAAATAAATTTTTGTAAGAAATGAATTTAAAGTTTATTGCCTTGGTACCACGAAAATCTATTTCAAATAAATTAGCCTGAATATTAGAAAAGGACATTGTGAACTGCACACAGACAATAGACCTGTGAAAATGCAGGCCAGCGATAAAGTTATTTTAAATATGAGGAAGAAGAGGTCTCTCGTTTCCTTACCTCTGACTTCTGATACCTTCTAGCCAGCTTGCCTTTCTCTGGCAGCATAAGTAGTTGCCTGCAGTCTAGAACTGTTGGAATACTGTAAATTTAAGGCTCCCCTGGTTTGGTAAAGAATCACTCTTTGGCTCAGTGTTTGATAAAGCTCAGTGATTTGATAAGACGCAGTGTTTGGTAAAGAATCCGCTTACCAATGCAGGCGATGAGAGTGTGATCCCTGACTTGGGGAGGTACCCTGGAAAAGGGAATGGCAACCCACTCCAGTATTCTTGCCTGGAAAATTTCATGGACAGAGGAGCCTGGCGGGCTACCGTCCATGGAGTCTCAAAGAATTCGGACTGCGCTTAGTGGCTAAACAACAAAAACAAGAAGAAGAAGAATAGTGGGGAGAATATAAGCCTAATTTGCTTATAAATGTTCCATTGTACATAAAATACCTTCTCTGCTAAGATTATATCTTTAAATATTGAGACAAAGTATTCTCTGGTTAGGAATCTAGCAACCAACATAGGTCAGTGATGTGTTCACAGCATTAGTTCAAGTCTCTGCCTCTTCTGTAGACTTTGCTTGTCTAGTTGTTGGGACTTTTCCTTCTTGCTTTAAAAAAAGAATAATTTTTATTAGAGTGTAGTTGCTTTACAGTGTTCTGTTAGTTTCTTTGCTGTGCTATGCTTCTTCATGTCCGACTCTTTGCAACCCTGTGGACCAGGCTCCTCTTTGCAACCCCACCCACCAGGCTCCTCTGTTCATGGGACTCTCCAGGCAAGAATAGTGGACTGGGTTGCCATTTCCTCCTCCAGTGGATCTTCCCAACGCAGGGATTGAACCTAGGTCTCCTGCATTGCAGGTGGATTCTTTTACCAGTTGAGCTACGAGGGAAGCCCCTGTTAGTTCCTACTGTACAGCCATACACACACGCATATCCCCTCCCATTTGGCCTTCGTTCCCACTCAGTGCACACAGCACATTGAGTAGAGTTCCCTGTGCTACACAGCATATTCTCATCAGTTACCTACTGTGTGCATAGTTCAGTAGTGTACAGGTGCAACCCCACTCTCCCAAGTCCTCCCACCCACTTTGCTTCCTTATTAAGATGATTCCGAGATTTTGTGAGGGTATGGGCATTAATTAAGTATAAAAATAGATACTGTATGTTCATAATCTCATGTTGGTCTTTTAGTCACTAATCCTTAACTAAGTCCTGTTTTGGTTGTTAGAATTCTGCTAATTACTGGAATTATGTATTGTGAGGATTTCTTTTTCTGTGAATGAGTACATGTTTGAATTAACTCATCCCAATACTCTTTTTTATATTTACCTATTTTCTCCCTTTAATTTTCTAATGTGTTAGAAAATTTTCAAACCTCCGGGAGGTTAGGAAGAATTATATGACATACCTATTTTTAAAGATGTTTTACAAAGTTTATTTAATATAAAGTTAAAAGTTTTAAATTGTGCCAGTAATTGAGTTTAGAAATTTTATTCCTCATAATTAAGTTTTGCCTTTTTTTTTGTATTTTAGTGTGCTAGAGACCAATTATACATATTTTGCATTTTATTTTTTGAAATCATTTAATATTTTTTGAGTAAGCTCCCTTTATGATAGCAAAACACTGAATCAAATAACATGTATTTCAACCCAGTTTTTATGCAAAGTGACATTTTAATTCTGTTTTAAGGATGACCTATCACTTTTATAAATATAAATTTACAGAGGTGTCTTCTATTTAAATACATTAAAATTTGAATTTTAATGTAAATATTGAAATTCAGAATCATATTTGTTTTGTAACTTTCTGTGATGAGCTCCCTTTTCTGAAGCTGAAATGAAGAAAGGTTAAAGACTTTTCTCAAACATGTTTTAGCTTTTGGCTTAAAAATCCTAACATTTAGCCAAACTTTTCAAACTACTATTTACTATTTCTTGATTGTTCAATGTTTAATCCAAGTGTTTTTCTATTTTTTATCTGTAAATATAGGAATCTTTGCCTCACTCTAAAAAGATACAAGTAAGTCTAGCAATGTGTTTATGAAAGGATTTTTATAACTTGGGGAAGTGAAAGTCGCTCAGTCATGTCCAACTCTTTGCAGTGAAATTCTGCAGGCCAGAATACTGGAGTGGGTAGCCATTCCCTTCTCCAGGGGATCTTCCCAACCCATGGATGGAACCCAGGTCTCCTGCATTGCAGGGGGATTCTTTAACCAGTCGAGCCCCCAGGGAATCCCAAGATCCTGGAGTGGGTAACCTATCCCTTCTCTTGTGGAACTTCCCAACACAGGAATCAAACCAGGGTCTCCTGCATTGGAGAGGATTCTTTACCAACTGAGCTACCAGGGCAGCCCAACTTGGGGAAAGTATGTATTATAATGTAAAGTGTGCAAAAGAAGGAAACAATTCTATATTTATAGAGAAAAGGCTACAGGAAATAGAAATGCTAAGTGTTAATGAAGTTGGGTGGACAGACTTGTGTGCATGGTGCTGCCTTCTCTGATGAAGAACAGATCTTCCCCAGAAGTATTGCATCAGCTGGTGAGCTTTCTGCACTTGTTCGGAGGCAAACGGCCCTGCATCCCTGATTCTTCAGGGAGAAGAACACCCATCTCTAGTTTCCTTTATGTAGATGCATACGTTCCTGTGTATTTTCATTGTAGATCGGCAGTCCCCAACCGTTTTGGCACCAGGGACCAGTTTCATGGAAGACAGTTTTTCCACAGAGGGAAATACAGTTTCAGGATAATTCTTACTTCTTTTATTATTACATTGTGATATATAATGAAAGAATTATCCCACTCACCATAATGCAGACTCAGTGGAAGCCCTGAGCTTGTTTTCCCGCAACTAGATGGTCCCATCTGGGGAAGATGGGAGACAGTGACATTCAGAGTGTGCTTGCTTATGTCCAGTTTACTCCGTAATCTCATGTTTCACAAAGACAGGATACTGGAAATGGAACCAGGCTTTTCGGTGCTTTAATGGCAATCTCAGGATATTCTGCCTTCACTTCAATCCTAAACATATGGAGAGTTCAAGTTTTCTCATACATACCTCTAAGGCCACGGTTATTTGCCATCTCAAGCGGTCATGTGAGTGAAGGGAAGTGGCTGTAAATACAGATGAAGCTTTGCTTGCTTGCCCACTGCTCACTGCACTGGTCTTTGGCTGGGGGGGTTATATTATTCATAGCTCTATATCCCCTGATATAGATAGCTCACCTTAGCTGAACTGGTTGTCTGGGTTGAAATCCCATTGTNGTTATTTGCCATCTCAAGCGGTCATGTGAGTGAAGGGAAGTGGCTGTAAATACAGATGAAGCTTTGCTTGCTTGCCCACTGCTCACTGCACTGGTCTTTGGCTGGGGGGGTTATATTATTCATAGCTCTATATCCCCTGATATAGATAGCTCACCTTAGCTGAACTGGTTGTCTGGGTTGAAATCCCATTGTATGTGTTGAATTTCTGCCTTCACTCACTCCTGTTTTGTGATTTTAAACCACCCTGTTTGATTTTTTTTTTAATAGAAGACTTTCAACTTCCATTTGATAAATGCTTACACTTGACTTTTTTGTACAAAAATAAAAGCTTTTTGGACTTATCTGGCAAAATTCTATTACTTATTTCCCACATGCAGTTTCCTTGTGGGCTGCTTTAACACTTTAAAACAACAAACCCACTGGTTTCCCTTCTGTGGTCTTTTTTGTCTACCAGTGCTTTTCTTGTTTGGGACAGTACACCCCACCCCCCAGCTTCACTCTGGTTAGTTTTCCAGGCTAACCATTTCACAGATGTTCCATTAAGCTCTCTTTATTTATTTGTTTATGAGTCTGCTGGGTCTCCATTGCTGCGCAGGCTTTCCTCTCGTTTTTGTGATGAGCAGGGCTGCTCTCGTTGAGGTGAGCGGGGCTGCTGTTTGCTGTGGCACACAGGCCTCTCCTTGCAGTGGCTTCTCTTGTTTCAGAGTGCAGGCTCTAGGCACCGGCTCAGGAGTTGTTCCTGGGCTTACTTGCTTCAAGGCATGTGGAATCTTCCCAGACCAAGATCTAACCAGTGTCCCCTGCATTGGCAGGTGGATTCCTATCCACTGTACCATCAGGGAGCTCCCCAAAATGGAAATTCTTTAATAGTTTGTATTCAGATTTTGTTTATTTTAGCTTTTTTCCCCATGCCTCACAGCATGTACTTGGGCTTCCCAGGTAGCTCAGTGGTAAAGAATCTGCCTGCCAGCGTAGGAGACGCAGGAGAAGTGGGTTTAATCCCTAAATCGGGAATATCCCCTAGAGGAGGAAATGGCAACCCACTCCAGTATTCTTGACCGGAATATTCCACAGAGGAGCCTGGTGGGCTAAAGTCCATGAGGTCGCAGAGTCAGACAGGACTAAGAACATCCTGTGTGTGTGTGTTCTGAAAATGAAGTGGGTCTGCTATTTCAGGAAAAATGACTGCCAGCATTTGTTGCTGATGATAACAGTTCATGAGGTCGCAAAGAGTCACCAAAAAAAAGAAAAAAAAAAGGTAAGACAGTGCACTGCATGTACCAGTGTTAATGAAAAAGAGCAGTTGTTGTAACCTTAAGCAGATGGACTCTAGTATATGTGATGGTTAGGGGAAAGATAGATACATAACACATTTAACAATGCAACGAGTGGGATAATAGTATAGGATCACTCACCAGACTGAGAGTTTCTTGTTGCCCTCGAGGGTTTCATCCACGTTCCTTAGTGCCCATCACTGCACCCGGGACTAAGACACTGTACAGAGAAGGACTGAATGAATGAACCCTTAGTTGTAACCTTCATTTGCAGTGTTATCTCCTAGCGCTGGTGTCAGTCTTCAGGCCTTTACAGACGGCCTGTTACTGTGTTTATAAGTACCTAGAAGTGAAGTTTTCATGAACTTAAATGTTGCATTTCAATTACAGGCGTCGGTTAGCAAGGTGAAAGTAACAGAACCATGGCTCAGTTTCCCACACCTTTTGGTGGTAAGTTTTCAAAGATTTTTTCTTTTTTTTTTTTTAACGTACTTTGGAACTGTAGTTTTAAAAACTTAGTATTACGGCAGATTTCAAATATTCACATAAGTAGAGGGAATAGTATAATCAACCCATCACATAGTTTCAGTGATTATCAACCAACTTATGGTCAATATTGATTCACCTGGATTCTTTTGAGCACCTGGCATGTATATCAGATCATTACATCCACAAATATTTTAGTGGACATTTATAAAAGGTAACACTTTTAAAGATATTACTATGATACTGTTACCACTACAATGAAATTTATAGTAATTCCTTAATGTGCTCAACTATCGAGTCACTGTTAAAAATTTCCCTGATATTCCTTAGGTATTATTTTTTTGTTGTTGTTACAGTTTGGTTCAACTCAGGATCTGAACAAGACACAGTGAAATTAGTTCCTGTGTCTCTTTAGTTGCTTTGTTAGTGAACCACTCCTCTCCCCCCATCTCTGTTTTGTTTTGTTGTTTTCTGCAATTTATTTGTTTAGGTAACTGGGTCATTTATATTCTCTACTTTGTTTGGAAGACTGGATTTGAAGCATAGAATTTTTGTTTTGCTTTTGAAACATCAATCTGCACAAAATTTTCTTTTCAGGTAATCTTCCCTAAGATTATTAGGAAAGTGTTAAACGTTGGCTTCCCTTACTGGCCATGTTTTGTTTTGTTTTAAAGAGACACAGTTGCCAAAGTATCTCTTGGCAACTGTCGCACCTGGTCACCATGAATAGAGTAAGGCAGCCCAAAGCCTCATTCCTGAGATCACATCAGGAAAAGTCCCTGTGGGATTCTTAGTGCAGAAATCTGCGATCTTTTCAAAACCATTCATGTTATTATTTTATTTTGTGTTTTGTCTTTGTCCCCCTTCTTAATCACTGAGCACATTTTTGTTTTGTTTGTTGGGGTTTGCTTTTACTCGACTAATTTGACAGGACCACAGACATTGAGGACTGTAGGAGCTGTGAGGATCTGATCTGCCTGGGTCGCCCTCTTATCACTGATGTCTGTTGCAGTGCCTGGCACATACAAGACTTTCAGCAAGTACAGTTCCAGTGATGGAATGAATTGCTGCTCTATCACTGTCATATCAGGCCTGCCCCTTCATGTTTTGTCTGTTCCCCTCATTTGGGAAGACATCTGAACTTCTGAAAGCCTTTTTCCTACATAATCAAGAGTTATTTTGGTGAATTCATGTGAGGAGACCTCGTACTAAAGTGGGCTCCCCTCATGGCTCAGATGGTAAAGAATCTGCCTCCAATGCAGGAGATATGGGTTTGATCCCTTGGTCAGGCAGATCCCCTGGGGAAGGGAATGGCTACCCACTTCAGTATTCTTGCCTGGAGAATCCCATGGACAGAGGAGCCTGGTGGAGCCCTAAAGTGAGGACAGTCTCAGAAATGAGGGGATATCTGGTCACTCCAGGAGTTCAAACTGAAGAACTTAATCCTGTTTTCTCTGGTTTGTCATTTTTTTTTTCCTCCCCCAGGATACTCATTTTGCATTTTAAAAATCAGTTTCAGTGAATTATAATCTACAATCTATAAAAGTTACTGCAGTCTAGTATTTGAGTATTTTTATCACTCCAAAAAGATTTTCATGGAATCAACTAGAATACTAATTTAGTGAAGCTCATTTTTTCCTTAACTTTCCCAAAGAATGTATGTTAATGTCTTTTTTTTTTTTTTTTTGGCTTGCTTTACTCTTTCTTTTCTCTTTTTTTTTTCCCTTAAAAAGTTATCTTATTGCAATATAGTTGATTTACAGTGTTGTGTTACTTGCTATTGTACAGCAAAGTGAATCAGTTACACTTAGACTTACATCTGCTGTTTTTTCAGATTCTTTCCCCATTTAGGACATTAGAGAATACTGAGTAGAGTTTCCAATGCCATATAGTTATTATTATCTATTATATACATAGTACTGTGTATGTGTCTACTGTTAGCTTTCTAACTTTATATTCACAACTTCCAAGGACAAACAGATGGTGATTTATCAAATGGTTTGTAATATACTGACCATATAAGTGCTATGGAAACTGTGTGAGCACGTTGTTTTTCCTTTTTTCGTTGAATAATTCCTTTGTCTTTCTTTGGCTTGTAGGCAGCCTGGATATTTGGGCCATAACTGTAGAGGAAAGAGCAAAGCATGATCAACAGTTCCATAGTTTAAAGCCAATATCTGGATTTATTACTGGTAATTGGAGTCCATATTTTTACATTTTTACTCACCATAGTGCGTATATCTGTGGAAAATCTATTATGCAGAGTGAAGGTGGGCACCTATGACCAAAGATATACTTTACTTATTTTGACTTAGCCTGGATTCTATATTTTCACAGTTACTTTTCCTCCAATGCACTCAAGCCTTTCTGCAATTTTTAATGGATGCCAAGTCACTGTTTTAGGCATATCACTGGTGGGAATTGGTTAAATTAATGGATCACATTCTTTAAGTAATTGTAGCATTGGACTGTGGTCCTTGAGTAAAAACACTTCCTTAATTCTGACCTTGAACTTGGCTTGAGAAACTTGAGTAAATTAAGAGATATGAACATTTAAAAACATTTTGTTTCTTACTGTGTCCTTAAAGATTGCTTTGTACTTTGCCTTTTCTAGTTTCTTTCCTGTTTGATTACTTTTCAGGAATTAGCTTTAAAGAAAATGGAATCTAGATTTCCTGGAGACTTGTTTTTGTGTGTGTTTGTCTCAGTTCTCTTTACCTTATTAATTCTTAGTCATTGATGTTCTTCTTTTGATCATTGTTACTCATTCTCCATAAATATGTTAGCAGAACCAATAATTTGAAGTGTAGGTAAATGGGAATAACAAAGAACTCTTTTGTAAAGTAGGAGTATGGGTCATCAGTTTCTTGGGGATTCCTATAGGTACACTTTGTCATAATATGTAACTGTTACCATTTTAATTACTAGCAGATTTATTAACATAGACAGTCTACCCTTACATAATAGTAGACACTTTTTTAAAGTGTTATGTTCTAAAGTCAATGCTGATGTATTCATTTTATTGTTACTTATAAACTTATCATTTGGCTTTTAAAATGTATTAAGTTTCATATTTACTAGATTATTAACCTCTTTCATTTTTGTAATTTTGACATAGGAGTTTTCTGTCATCCACTATTTTCTTCTAAAACTTTATCCATTTAATTTACAGGTGATCAAGCTAGAAACTTTTTTTTTCAATCTGGGTTACCTCAGCCTGTTTTAGCACAGATATGGTAAGTTGGAGCTTCATATATACAGAAGATTGTAAAAAAAAAAAAAAAAAAAGTTCAATAGTATCTAATCTTAATTTCTTAAATTGTAGAAGGAAAACGTGTTTCTCTAGTCTGAAATATGCTTCCACCAGACAAATACTTCTGAAAATTATCTTTCTGATATGGAACTTAAAAAAGAAAAAGTGGTGACATTTGCAAGATAACGTTATTGTAAATTTGACTTCCCAGTTGAGAAATCTGCATTTTGATGTTTTTCTCACCAGTTGTTTTGGCTTCATTCACATCACCCATACTCAACTGAGTGTCCCTCATTTCTTAGTTTATAATGTGATGGTATTGTATCTTTCATTGAATAAAAGGCAAAGAAAATATTTGAGGCTGAATAGGGAAATAACCAATGAAAGAGTGAAAAAAATCAGTATTTATGACAATGTTGCACAAGGTGAGCACGTAATAAATATTGGTGAACCCCTTGATTAATTGGCACAAATAAGTACTCAGGCTTTTGAAACCATTGGGTTTTGGGTACTAGGTCTATGAGTTTGGGAAGCTATGGTGAGTTCTTTGGCCAAGAGGCCATGTTTTCCTGCAATGGATGGCTCTTACAGTTGATTCTTCATTTTCCTGGGTTTCTTAGTGTTGTGGAGACAGCTTGCTGTAGTGAGAAGAACACATGATATGTAGTTTGCGTCTTCTGTATAACTATCTATCTTTATGGTTTGGAACATGTATTTCTTCTTTCCCTGTCAGCCTCAGTTTTCAAATCTAGAAAATGGGAAGATGCATATTTATTTATAGCAGTATTGAGTGGTTTACCAGAGAAACTGTATACAAAGGCCTTAGTGTGGGCCCTGGCACATTACAGGTCCTCAAAACAGGAAGGTGCCTGCTATCATCATCAGGTACCTTGACTGAATTATCCAACTAATTGCTTGTCCCCTTAGTTCATTAACTTTAAAATATTTTTAGTTTTATGGAAATTAATAAAGTTGACATAGTCCCTTATTATCTTTAAGTGGAGTCTACAGTACATAAGCCTGATTATAAGTGTCATCAGTATGAAAATGATTTACTGTGCTCTGACATAACAAAACTTACATGGGAATTTATGTATTATTTGTGAGTGGGTATATTTGAATTGAAATTAAATGATACCCAGATTCCTGTGCTTTTTTTGGTGTCTGCTTTGTTTTCTTTTTCCTGGTTGTCAGCATATTGGCTGCCAGACTGTCCCTTTTAACTATTATACCCTTCTTGTACTAAGTTCTGATCTATTTGAAGCAGAAAAATCAAACAAGGTTTTTGAAATCAAGTAACAAGTAGAGAGAAAAGCACACAAAGAGAGGTAGACAGACAGACAGAATACTCATGTGTCTGTGAGCACGGGGCCGCTGACATGTGGGTTAAGCGTGCTCAGTCACTTCAGGCGTGTCTGACTCTTTGCGACCCTATGAACTGTAGCCCGCCAGGCTCCTCTGACCATGGGATGCTCCAAGCAAGAAGACTGGAGTGTATTGCCATGCCCCCTCCAGGGGAGCTTCCCCACCCAGGGACTGAACCTGCATCTCTTAAATCTCCTGCACTGCAGGCAGGAGACTGCACTGGCAGCCCTGTTAAATGCCTAAGTGTAAATGGGAAAGACTTGTGACATCTGCGTCAAACTTCTGCTTTGTGTTCTTGTGATTGTGTTTCATACAATCAGCCAAGGTTACTCACTAGACTCTTCTTTTTCTAGATTTAATTTCTTTCACTGAATTCTGCTTCTATACTGTATTTACAATCTGTGAAGGTTCATTCAAGAAGCAGTCTTGTGATAAATTACTGCAAGGAGATCTCACTTAACATTTGTTCACTCAGCAGTGGAAAACTATCTGTCAGATGTCTACTATGGACCAATGACTGTTGTAGGTGCTGGAGACATAGCTGTGAACAAAATGGACACAAATTGTGCATTCATTGTCATCCATGTCATCCAGTGGAAGGAGGTGGTCAATAACAGCATAAAAAGTGTCACATGTTCATAAGTGTAATGGAGAAAAACAAAGTATTATTTAATAAAGTTCACTTCTTTCAATTAAGACAATTTCCCAAACTTTTTTTTTTCTTTGGTGGAGGAATTGAGGTGGGGCATAGGGGAATTCCCTGGCAGTCCAGAGCTTACCTCTCTGTACTTCCACTGCTGGAGACCTGTGCTTGATTTCTGATCAAGGAACTAAGATGCCACAAGCCAAAAATAAAAAAAGAACAAAACAAAACTGATTTGTTTTTCTGTTTGTTTCTGTTTTGTTTACCAGAGTGCACTAAAGTAATTTTTGCCAACTTTTTCTTTCCATTGTGAAAAATTGTATTAACAGTGAAGATAATGAGTTGGCAGACTTAGGCTGAATCTAAAATTTTTTTTATCTTTCTTTTCTGACATTTTGTTAAATTTGTGATGGCGTATTTTAGTTTCATCAAGAATTACTACTAGAGAGAAGAAACAAAACGAAACACACTTACACACCTATTGGAACTTCCATGGTGGTCCAGTGGCTAAGATTCCACATTGTCAATGCAGGGGGCTGGGGTTTGATCCCTGGCTGGGGAACTGGAGCCCACATGCTACAACTAAGACCCTTCCTAGCCAAACAAAAACCCCCAAATCAAAAAAAAAAACAACACACC
Organism: Neotragus moschatus; assembly: GCA_006410615.1. Taxonomy (NCBI): domain Eukaryota; kingdom Metazoa; phylum Chordata; class Mammalia; order Artiodactyla; family Bovidae; genus Neotragus; species Neotragus moschatus. The sequence goes on along the minus strand of SJYA01000017.1, from coordinate 164,027 downwards.
TCTAAGTATCTTTTCCGAAAAGAAATAGCTTTGAAAGGTCATTGTAAATTTTATGAGGCACAGATGTCCTGCTAAGCTGCTGGAATGGTGTGATGCAGAGGACGAGGAAGATCTGTCTTTTAGCACCGGCTTCTTCGGGGCTTCCCAGGTGGCTCAGTGGGTAAAGAATCCACCTGCCAAATCAGGAGACTCGGGAGACGCAGGTTGGATCCCTGGGGCGTGAAGCTCCCCTGGAGGAGGAAATGGCAACCTACTCCAATATTCTTGCCTGGAGAATCCCATGGACAGAGGAGCCTGGCGGGCTACAATCCATGGGGTAGCAAAGAGTCAGACACAACTGAGCGGCTGAGCACACATAGTACAGTTGCTTATTCCCTTTGCAAGCCTGAGTAGTACTTCACCTCTTCATATTTTGGTTTTTTTTAAGTTTATAAATAACAGCTGACCTGATGAAGTAGGTTTTCCTCTCTATCTTTGATACTAATCTTGTGTTCTCATGTGGATTTTCTGATGGGGTCAAAGGGAAGCCCCTGCCCCTTTTGGTAGAGGAGCGGGTTTGAGTCTATAGAGTTTTAGGCAGTCCCTGTGCCACTCCCCTGGAGAAGAAGAAAATTTTTGTATTGAGAATTAGGAACTTTTTCTAGTTTCTCTTTCTCTTTGCGCCTTTCTTGGCTGTAGACCACAGTTGAAATATAGAAGTGATGAGGACTGCTGGGAAATATCTCTTAGAATTCATGTAGAAACTGTACTCCAGTTAATTTATTTATGAGCTTTGGAATTGTAACCTACTAATACTTTGGAGATACAGATCTGTCCAGTCCAGTTTCTAATTAAGGATACAGGAAATCCTGAATTCTCCTTCAGAGGGACGGAGTCAAGTCAGTGTGTTTAAAGCCAAATTATAACAGTAACCAAAGATGATTCATCTGCCTAGAAATTGTCTTACTGTTAAGGAGCTGAAAGGAAAGCCACCAATATCCTCTTATCTTTTGGCAACTTAAGTGCTTAACATCGTTCCAACCTTAGGCTGGTGTGGAGACAGCAAAGAACAAGGCAAAGGGCAGTGGACAAGAGCTTTGAGTAGAAGAAAGGTAGAAGGAAGGCAGAGAGGTTGAATGAGAGCTTTGGAATCAGAGGCGGTAGGGGCTGTGGAAAGTGGAGATAGAAGCCGTTAAGGAGAGAAGTGAGGGCAAGAGAGAGCCCTACTTGGAAATGGCCCTGAGAGAGGAGGAGGAAGCCAGAGGCAGAAGTTAAGGGCAGGCGTCAGGGCAATCACCCCTTAGGATGCCATCTTAGGAACCTCTGAGCGTATGTCAGAAGGGCCTTCAGCCCCCAGCAAGATCAGTTTGCTAAAGTCCCTGGTGCCCCCCAGAAGTCATCCAGGACATTCCTGAGTCTTCACCATCTCAATTCATGTTCGTGAGCGTCTCTCCAGCTGGTGGGAGCCATGCGTGATTGCTCTCCTTTTGTTACCCTGCACAGCGTATACTTTTGACTCCGTTACAGACTGTATCCCCAGTCTGGCCCCTGACTTTCTGTCTCCTTTGCTACCATCCTGGTTTGTCACAGTGAGCCGAATAACTGCCCACGATCTGACCATCCCGACTGGAGTCTTTCTTTCACAGTTGTCCCTTTAGATTCCATTCTCCAAGCAACAACCCAACAATCTTTCGAAAAGGTAAATCCCCGCACCTCCTCCTCCACACCCCCCACCCCGCCCCGCCCACCAAAAGGTAAATCCATTTAAAACTCTTCATTGACAAGAAAACCCAAAGTCGTTACCAAGGCCATAGGGCCATGTGAACTGGGCTCTTGTCTGTTTCCCTCTTTTATTTTGTAACATTTCCTTCTTAATTTTTTGCACTCTGGTTTCACTGACCTTCTTTCTGTTCTTTAAATGCCTCAGGGTCATTGCACTTGGCATTTCCTCTCCCTGTCTTGCAGCTCTTCTAGATCCTTACATATCTGGCTGATTACCCATCAGGTTTCAATTCATGGGTCACCTTCCCTGAGAAGGGCTTCCTGAGCACTTGTCTAAAGTACTTCCCTCTCAGTTTTGGATGGACATGTACACAGGGCTGCGTTTAAAATGGATAGCCAGCAAGGACCGACCGTATAGCACAGAGGATCCTGCTCAGTGTGGTGTGTCAGCTTGAATGGGAGGAGAGTTTGGGGAAGAATGGACAGACGTACATGCATGGCTGAGCTCCTTGGCTGGTCACGTGAAACTATCACAGCATTGCTTCTCAATCAGCTCTACTCCGATACAAAATAAAAAGTTTTAAAGGCAAAAAAGTAAAACTTTCCCTCTCCCCACCTGCTCCTGCCAACATCTTCTCTTTCCCATTACTTTGCTTTATTTCTTTTCCTTTTTTTTTTTTTTGATGTGAACCAGTCTTTATTGAATTTGTTACAATATTGCTTCAGTTTTATGTTTTGGTGTTTTTTTTTTGGCCACAAGGTATGTGGAATCTTAGGTCCCCAACCAGGTATTGAACCCACACCCACTCTCTTAAAAGGCAAATTCCTAACCGCTGGATCACCAGCAAAGTCCCCTTGCTTTATTTCTTAATAGCGCTTATCAATATGTTGTGTAATCTGACTGGTTTTCTTATGAAGTCTCTGTTTACACTGAAACAAGGGCAGGAACTTTGTTGTAAGCCTAGTTCCTAAATGGAGACCTTAGTAAGTGATCTTTTCAAAAAATATTTGTTGGGAAATTCCCTGGCGGTCTAATGGTTAGGACTCCACACTTTCACTGAGGTGACCTGAGTTCAGTCCGTAGTTGAGGAACTAAGATCTCATAAGCTTTGCTGCAAAGCCAAAAAATTTTTTTGTTGTTGGGTGAATAAACAAAGAGATTGTGAGTGGCTGGACCAGATTAATCTGGACGGGAGAGGTGAGCAGCCTGCGATGAGCCTTTGTGGGTGAGGTGACCTCCTAAAGGAACTGTCTGATGCAGTGAATGAGATGGAGCGGAGACAGGTCCTTCTTTCCTCTGAATCATGTGATACAGATAAGGCAAGTTTCAGAAGGGCTACATGCCTGTCCACCGCAAACCCCAAACCTATTATTCAGTGGCATTCAAGGTTACCTCATAGTTCTTTTGTTTACAGACGGAGGGTGTATGAAGTGCTGTGTTCAAAAGTTACTTGAATAAGTTTTTTTCCTATATGGACATGTACTCATTCAAAATACTATTAGGTTTATTTGTGGTTTTCTTTGTTATTGTTGTTGTTTTGTTTTTAATGTTTATTGAAATATAGTTGATTTACAGTGTTGTATTAGTTTCTGCTATACAGCAAAGTGAATCAGTTAATATATAAACATACATCCACTTTTTTAAGATTCAGTTCCCATGTAGGTCATTACAGAGTACGGAGTAGAGTTCTCTCTGCTATTCAGCAGGTCCTTATTAGTTATCTGTGTGAGTTGGTGATGGACAGGGAGGCCTGGCATGCTGCAGTTCATGGGGTCGCAAAGAGTCGACTGAGCTGAACTGATGTATATGTCAGTCCCAATCTCCTTGTTTATCCACCCCTGGCCGACCCCAGTTTTATTTGGTTTGGTTTTTATTCAGTTCAGGGATCTGCTCTCATCTGTGTGGAATTAATTTTATTATTTGAATATGTAACACATTAACAAGGTTCCAAAAGCTTATTATCCTTTTGGTGTTTATTTCTGTGGGAAAAAAACGTGTCCCTAATATGTATGTGAATTTAAATTATATACTCTTCCTTTTACTTTGAAAGTAACCTCCTATAAATGTTCTTTTGTTCTTTCCTTTTCTCACTTAACAGCATATCCTAGAAATCGCTCATATCATTGCATAGAGATCTTTATTTTCTCCTTACAGTTACATAATACTTATTGTGAATGGTATGCCATAGTTTATTCAACCAGTTTCCTATGCTTTTCGCATTTGGGTTATTTCTAATATTTTACAGTTATGAACAATGCAGCAAAGAATGAGCTAAAGCATGTGTTTTTGTGTTGTTGGAGGTGTACCTTCAGGGTATATTCATAGGATTGAGTTGCTGCATCAAAGAGTAAGTCCATATGTAGTTCTGCAGGTGTTGCCAGATTTTCCTACGCTTGGAGTTGAGGCACTTTTCCCCATAGGATATAAGAGCAATGTTTGGTTTATTTGTACAAATCTAACAAAAAACTTACCCTTAGTATTAAGTACACTTGTGGACCTTTTCTCATCTCCACCATGCCTGTTCTTATATATAGATTTTAATATCAGACTAAACATTGTGCTTAAGATCAGTTTGTATTCAAGGGTCATAAATATTGTTTCACTTTTTATTAAAAATATATTTATCATACTTTAACTTTGGAAGTTGTGTGAATTTAATTTCAGGATTCTCAGACTTTTAGTTAGTTTTCTGGGATGATTATTAGAACTGAGTAAACTGAGAAATAACTATAAGTACATAAAGTGGGCTTCCTGGGTAGCTCAGTGGTAAAGAATCTGCCTGCCAGGGCAGGAGATAGGGGTTCAATCCCTGGTACAGGAAGGTCCCCTGGAGGAGGGCATGGCAACCCACTCCAGCATTCTTGCCTGGAGAGTTCCATGGACGGAGGAGTCTGGTGGGCTATAGCCCATGGGGTCGCAAAGAGTCAGACTAAGTGATCGAGCATGCACACACACACAGGAGATGAAGTGGACAGCAGGGCTGAAATAACTTCTTGCAGAGAAAATTTGAGAAACAGAATTCTGACTCTTTTCCAGGGTCTTAGGAGGGATTGGAGAAAATTGATCTTTGTAGGAATAACTGCTATAATTCTAAAATGACCTTTGAATTTTTACTACCACGGAATCCCAACAGCTATGTTATGTTAGTTGAGCAGAAGTTTAAAAAAAAAAATTCACACAAAATTGCTAGAAATGTTTTGGGATTTTAATGAATGTTTAGAACCTGAGCATTACTTGTTTCCTCTCCTCTCCCGTCGAGGCTTTTGCTAATTATGTCATTACTAGAAAGTCTTTTTCCCCTAACCCACTCATTATCCCACACTAGATATTTTTGTTTCTCTCTAGAAAATGTGTTTTGGGAGCAGTAGTGTGGGGAATAGAAAGTAGGAATCTATCTGCTGGGTTTTTTTTTTTTTTTCTGTAAAGTATGCATGTCAGTATTGATCGTTGGAAACCTTTATTATATCTGTGAAAACAATTTGAAATACCTGAATGTCTTTTGAATACCTGAATATTCGAGGGACTTCTGTGGCCGTCTAGGGGTTAAGACTCCACGCTTGTACTGTGGGGTGGGGCAACAGGTTCGATCCCTGGTCAGGGAGCTGTGATCCCACATGCTGCACAGTGTCCTCCAAAAAAGAAAAATTGGTAAAAGAAAGCACACCATTTCATTTAATTGATTCAACTTACTTTATGAAACCTGAAAAACAGACCAAAAATAAAGTAACCTGAGACTAATCTCAATTATGATCATTCAGTTCAATTCAGTCACTCAGTCGTGTCCGACTCTGTGACCCCATGAATCCCAGCCCACCAGGCCTCCCTGTCCATCACCAATTCCTGGAGTTCACTCAGACTCACGCCCATCAAGTCAGTGATGCCATCCAGCCATCTCATCCTCTGTCGTCCCCTTCTCCTCCTGCCCTCAATCCCCCCCAGCATCAGAGTCTTTTCCATTGAGTCAACTCTTCACATGAGGTGGCCAGAGTACTGGAGCTTCAGCTTTAGCATCATTCCTTCCAAAGAAATCCCAGGGCTGATCTTCAGAATGGACTGGTTGGATCTCCTTGGAGTCCAAGGGACTCTCAAGAGTCTTCTCCAATACCACAGTTCAAAAGCATCAATTCTTTGGCGCTCAGCCTTCTTCACTGTCCAACTCTCACATCCATACATGACTACTGGAAAAACCATAGCCTTGACTAGATGGACCTTAGTCAGCAAAGTAATGTCTCTGCTTTTGAATATGCTATCTAGGTTGCTCATAACTTTTCTCCCAAGGAGTAAGCGTCTTGATTTCATGGCTGCAGTCACCATCTGCAGTGATTTTGGAGCCCAGAAAAATAAAGTCTGACACTGTTTCCCCGTCTGTTTCCCATGAAGTGATGGGACTGGATGCCATGATCTTCATTTTCTGAATGTTGAGCTTTAAGCCAACATTTTCACTCTCCACTTTCACTTTCATCAAGAGGCTCTTTAGTTCCTCTTCACTTTCTGCCATAAGGGTGGTGTCATCTGCATCTCTGAGGTTATTGATATTTCTCCCANCTTTTTCACTCTCCTCTTTTACTTTCATCAAGAGGCTTTTTAGTGTCCATGCTGGACGTCCCTAAAAAAAGGGAAAAAGCAGGACATGTGCCCCAACGCACCATCCAGGGCAGCCTCTAAGCTCTAGACAAGCGGCTCTCCATCCCGTTATGGGCACATTCTCTCTCTAATTCCTAGCCTCCACACTCCACACCTGGGCCAGCTCTTTACCTCAGCCCAGGGCCCAAGTCACTCGGAAGACTAGTCAATCAAGAATAACTAGCATCACAGGCCCACACAGCAATACGAGAAAACTTCATATTTCTCATTACAGTACTGATATGTATCATAAAACCCCAGAAATCTGAGTTAGCAACAAATACCAGAACTTTGATACAAATCCCAAGGACACCCCTTGTACCCCGAGCCCCTGGGGAACTTGCTGAGCTTAGTATTAATAGATAAGCTTTCAAATGGAGAGCTTCTTTTTAGGGCCACCAAAAGATTTTTATTTTGACCACAGGGATTAAAAAAAAAAGTTATAAAACTCATTACATGCTCCCTGACTTTCTTAAACAAAGGCCAGTGTACACAAGTGATGGCTTGTGGTCNTTGCTGAGCTTAGTATTAATAGATAAGCTTTCAAATGGAGAGCTTCTTTTTAGGGCCACCAAAAGATTTTTATTTTGACCACAGGGATTAAAAAAAAAAGTTATAAAACTCATTACATGCTCCCTGACTTTCTTAAACAAAGGCCAGTGTACACAAGTGATGGCTTGTGGTCGGCACTATGCCACAGCATGTTTACCTGATATTTATAGAAGCTCTGGTCGGTGTGACAGCCACAGTGCTAGTGGGCAGGACTCACAGGCATGCGTATGGGGTATCTGTAGGACTTGCTCAGGCTCTTGGCTAGCTGAGCTTCAACGCAGGGCTTCTTGAATGGATAAAAAGATGTGGTACATATATATGTAATAGAATATTACTCAGCCATAAAAAGGAACGAAACTGTGCAATTTGCAGAGATGTGGATGGACCTTGAGACTGTCATAAAGAGTGAAGTAGGAAATAAAAACAAATACTGTGTAATATCACTTACATATGGAATCTAGAAAAACAGTACAGATGAACTTAGGTGCAAAGCAAAAATAGAGACACAGAGGTAGAGATAAACATATGTACGGATACCAAGAGGGAAAAAGGGACAGTGGGATGAACTGGGAGACTAGCACTGATACTATGTATAAAATTAGTAACTAATGAGAACCTGCTGTAGACCACAGGGAACTCTACTCAAGGCTCTGTGGCGACATAAATAACAAGGAAATCCAAAAACAAGGGAAATATGTACATGCATGGCTGATTCACTTTGCTATACAGCAGAAACTAACACAACTTTGTAAAGCAACTACACTCCCATAAAAATAAATTTAAAAAAAAATTTCAGGGCTTCTTTACTTCTTCTGGGTGTTATCACTTCCTGGGCTGCTTCCTTCTATTTGGGTTGCCAGCTGTCCCTTCTTCCCAGACCTGCCTTCCCAAGAATCGCTCTCTCTTTAAATTGATTGCTTTGAATCTTCTGTGGGCTAAGAAACCAGATTACCAAGCTGGTTAGAACTGTCTCTTCTTCAGTAAGATGAAATAAATTCTAGGTGAGAAACACGAGTGATACTCTATAAATCAATCACGCTATTGTTGACGTGTGTGTGTGTGGTCTTTATGACATCAGCTCCAGCTGTGTAGAAGCAATAGACGTCAACATGAAGAACGCAGGCGCAGAACGCCGATGGCATTCTGGTTGATATCCCTGCTGTGTGCACTTAGGCTTATAAAGATTCTCTGAACTTCGCTCTGCATCTCCAGTGCATATCTTCCTGCTTGGGTGGACAGAAAGATTCAAAAGGATACCGCCCATTACCCAGCACATGGTACGCTCTCAAGAATGCTATCATCACCATCAACCAGGCTCAAATCTGTCAGTGCCAACAGGATATGGCTTCAACAGTGCTTACCACAGCCAACTTCCCCTAACCACAGACCCCCGTTTCAGGAAGCAACTTCAGGCTGCTCTTCGCGAAAGGATAGCCACCAACTCAATCAAGAATGACAATCTGACAGGGCAGCCTTTTAACTGATGAGGTCGCCACCAGACCCAGAGACACGGCCTAATACAAATGGCTCTCCCTCGAAGGAGTAAAGATCCCCAGGGCAGCCAATCACACTGGTTTCATCCAGAACCTGCATGAGAGAATTCAGGAAAGACTGGCCCATGGTTGGCAGACACACACAGCGACAGAGGGGCCAGCCAGGGCAGAGATGAAGGTCCAGATGGAGATACCCAGGTGTTGCGCTGGGTCCTGAGAACTCACTGGAGCAGTTCCAGTCCAGCTTCTGTTCCATGTGCCCTTCACAATAAATCCTGTGACATAAGGTGGCCTGAATGGTACTCTGCTCTTAGCAACCTAAGGGCCTGTGGAACCAACCCATTTATATCCAGTATCTTTCCAAAAGTTATCCTCAACCCATCAGGATGCCGAAGTCACCTTGCAAAAGTGACCATCTGCATTCTTGGAGTAGTCGCCCAGGGAACTTGGAGGATGTGGAAGCAAGGCAGTGCCTGACTGCCCCAGAGACAGCCCGCTCCACCTGCTCGTACCCTTGCCCCAGCCCACTTGCAAGCTCCAGTGCCCATCTACATCTTTCCACAGCCCACAGAAACAATGGGTGGCCTTCCAGAGCACCTACCACAATTTCCTGAGGATTACACATCAAGAGAGAGGTGAGCAGTTATTTCTGTGGCTTAGTAAAGAGCCAAGTTATGAAACAAAGCAAACCTCTGTGGCTGATTAGAAAATGACAGGAAGATGGTTTTTAATAAACACCACCACCTTGCCGAGCACATTCGCATTTACCAGTTTTTCCATCAGAAGCATGCCCCCGCACTACCTCCTTTCAATGTCCTGGTGAGGGGTTGTGATCCCCACTCACAGATGTGGAAACTGAGGCTGAGAGGTTCATCACCTAGTCCAGAAACGTGTGTGGGTCAGTGACTTCCCTGGTCCGGGGTCACTGCACTCTTCTAAAGGGCTTTGCAGGAGTCAAGAAGGTACACAAGACAAGCAAAGTTTTCCAAAATTCTCACTGCTGCTCAAAGCAATTACGATGCAAAGAGAGCCTAACTAACTAGGCGTAAGGAGATTGGTTCACTTTGTTTTCTCTCTTGTTTTTTTTTTTGTTTTTGTTTTTCTTTTTTTCTTGGCCACACAGAGAGGCTTGCAGGATTTTAGTTCCCTGACCAGGGATTGAACCCAGGCTCTCAGCAGTGAAAGTGTTGGGCCCTAACCAATTCCCCTTTGACTTGGTATTTAAATCACTTAGAATAGTGCCTCATTTGCACTTAGANCATGGACCTGACATTCGAGGTTCCTATGCAATATTGCTCTTCACAGCATCGGACCTTGCTTCTATCACCAGTCACATCCACAGCTGGGCTTTGTTTTTGCTTTGGCTCCATCCCTTCATTCTTTCTGGAATTAATTCTCCACTGATCTCCAGTAGCGTATTGGGCACCTACTGACCTGGGGAGTTCCTCTTTCAGTATCCTATCATTTTGCCTTTTCATACTGTTCATGGGATTCTCAAGGCAAGAATACTGAAGTGGTTTGCCATTCCCTTCTCCAGTGGATCACATTCTGTCAGACCTCTCCACCATGACCCGCCCATCTTGGCCTGCCCTGGGGGCATGGTTTAGTTTCACTGAGTTAGACAAGGGTGTGGTCCTAATGTGATTAGATTGACTAGTTTTCTGTGAGTATGGTTTCAGTGTGTCTGCCCTCTGATGCCCTCTTGCAACACCTACCATCTTACTTGGGTTTCTCTTACCTTGGGCGTGGGGTATCTCTTCACGACTGCTCCAGCAAAGTGTAGCTGCTGCTCCTTACCTTGGATGAGGGGTATCTCCACACCACCACCCTTCCTGTCCTTGAACGTGGGATAGCTCTTCTAGGCCTTCCTGCGCCCGGGCAGCCACAGCTGCTTGGACATTGTGCAGGCGGCAGCCGTGAGCAGCGCACTTAAGTGCAGGCAACCGAGAGGAGCCACCCTGCGTCTGAGGTCAGGGGCGGCGGCCGGCGGGAGCCACCCCATGTCCAAGGCCAGGGCCAGCGGCCATTGGGAGCCACCCTGCGTCTGAGGTCAGGGGCGACGGCTGGAAGGAACAACCCAACGTCCAAATATGGTCATGCTGCTGCTGCTGCTAAGTCGCTTCAGTCGTGTCTGACTCTGTGCGACCCCATAGACGGTAGCCCACCAGACTCCCCCGTCCCTGGGATTCTCCAGGCAAGAACACTGGAGTGGGTTGCCATTTCCTTCTCCAATGCATGAAAGTGAGAAGTGAAAGTGAAGTCGCTCACTCGTGTTCCACTCTTAGCGACCCCATGGACTGCGGCCTACCAGGCTCCTCCATCCATGGGATTTTCCAGGAAGGAGCACTGGAGTGGAGTGCCATTGCTTTCTCCGAATTATGATCATAGACACAGAAAAATGAAAACAAAATCTTAGCAAATAGAATTCTACAATGTACAAAAACTGTGACCAACTTGAGTTCATGCCAGGATTAGTTCAAGGTCAAGGAAGTCCCTCAACATTATTTCGCTCAGTTGAGTCAAACTCTTTTCAACCCCATGGACTGTACCCTGCCAGGTTCCTCTGTCCATGGAATTCTCCAGGCAGGAATAGTGAAGTGCGTAGCCATTCCCTTCTCCAGGAGATCTTCCCGACCCAGGGATTGAACCCAGGTCTCCTGAATTGCAGTCTGATTCTTTATTGTCTGAACCACCAGGGAAACCCATATTATATCAGCAGATAACAGGAAAAAGAAGATGTGTGTGATCAGGTCATCAGATGCTGATTAAACATTTGATAAAATGTATAGCAAGCATTTCTTGTAGAAAAGGGAACTGCTTAAATATGTCAGATTAGTTTCTAAAAATCAGTACCAAATATTACCCTAAACAGTGAAATACTACAGCCATTTAACTTCAACTCAGAACTAAGCTGGAATGCTCACTCAGTAATATGATGGAGATAGTAAGAACAGTGAGAGAGGAATGGTATAACTATAGGAAATGAAAGCTAACTTTTGCTGGTTAGGTGATTATGTAAGTTTCACAGAAGTTTGGTAAGATTGATCAGCCAGCAGAAATGATTATTAAAAGCAAAATTGTTCTCTGTGCTTGAAATAAACATCTAAATATGGAAATGAGGAACATGTTCTGTTTGAGTGACAGAAATGATAAAATTCCTAAGACCCCATTTAACGAGAATAGTAATTACTTATATGGAGAAAGCGATGTCATCTTTAACATTAAGAGAACCGAATGTACCGTTTTCTTTGGACAAACTATCATAAATATGTCAGTTCTATAAAAATTAATATATCTAATGCAGTTTCATCTTGGATTTCAAGAGAGTTGTTTGTAGAATAGATAAATTATCTTAAGGTTCGTAGGGAAAAAGAAATGTTTGAGTAGCCAAGCAAATTTTTAAGAACATTTTTATTGGGATTTACAATGCTGTGTTAGTTTCTGCTTTATAGCGAAGTGAATCAGTGATACATACACATATATCCACTCTGTTTTAGATCCTTTTCCCATGTAGGCCATTGCAAGGTATTGTGTAGAGCTCCTTGTGCTATACTGTAGGTCCTTACTAGTTATCTGCTTTATATATAGTAGTGTGTATATGTCCGCCCCAGTCTTCCAATGTATATCTCCCTGCCTTACCCCCTGGTAACCATAAGTTTGTTTCTACATCTGTAACTCTGTTTCTGTTTCGTAGATAAGTTCATTTTGCCCTTTTTTTTTTAAGATTCCACATATAAACAATGTCAAGTAATATTCATCTTTCTCTGACTGACTTCACTCAGTATGACAGTCTCTAGGTTCATCCAACAAGTTTTCTTTTAAAATTAATTTATTTTTTTAATTGAAAGGTTTATGTTGGTTTCTGCCAAACATCAACATAACAAGTTTTTTTTTTTAAATAAGCCTTGGCAGATACTGGAGTCAGTGCAATCAGATTATTATCACGTTGACCTGGAAATTATTCAGAGTAGATAATCCAGAAATAGATCTCATTTCATATGAACATTTAATAAACCACAAAAATATTTTTCTGCTTCAGCGAGAAAAGAATGGATTGGTTCCTAAATATTGCTGGGAAGGTTAAGTATCCATCTATGTGATGGGAATCTGATTGAACCCTGGGGTAACATACCACACATATATGCAATTACAGTCAGTTTAAAGGTTGAAGTGTAATAAAGTAATACAGTCCCAGAAAAGAAAGCTATGTGATCAAAGAAATATTTTACACGTATAAAAATGTAGAATTTCTGTATGCTGAAAAATTACACAAAATGAACAAAGTTTAAAAAATTCTTTCAGCAACTGACAGATAAACAGTTGATATGTAATATACAATAAGCTCTTTTGAACTGACAAGGAAAAGACATGCAGTCCATCCGAAAACTTGGCAAAGGATGTGAATGAGTGATTCATAGAAGCATGAGTCCAAATGCTCAAGAAACATGGCGAGCGATGCTGAAGCCTGCTAGCCAAGAGAGAAATTCAGGTTCTATGGTGTGGTTTGCTGGAGGGCACATTGCTGGCAGGGGAGCTGCTATCTGAGACAGAAGGATGGTTCCTGTGGCCATACTGTTTCCTTTATGATTTTATGAGCTTTACAAATTTTCCCTAGAGACAGTGTTGATTTTTAGAATTTTTAACATTTTTAAAGGTTTGTAATCTTTTTATGACACTTTTCTCTGTGCCTCATGTTTTACTACTTTGCATTAACCCCAGCCATGTAGGGTTATTTTCTACGTAACGTAATTTTCTTTTGTGGACATTTAAAAGACGGCTAAGGATTAAGCATTTTAATTGGAGTAACAGGTCTTAACATTAGAAGTTTCAAATAAAAACTTTGTTAAGACAGGTTTAAAAAAATAAATCTTTAGGCCTTTGATATCTAGACTTCAACAAATGAAATCCGAAGGACCATTTTTTGTGCAGAAGAGGTTAAGTCCCATGTAGTTTCAGTTTGCCAAAATGTAGTTTCCGGTTGCAAGTCCAAACTCTGTTCTTCTGTTTGGCTACTCTTCGTTGAGAAACTTTGTAAACAGCTTACTGAAAGTTGTGCTTGGCCATTTATGTTTGAACACGTCTTTTAGATAGTAAGTGTGCTTGTAAGCTCATCTAATTAATTTTCACCGCTTTAAAAGTATGCCTGTATTACAGTAGAGCGTAGCGTGTCACCCCCCATGGTGAGGTTTGTAGAACCCCACAGATGGGTGCAATCTAATCAAGAATCTAGAAATAAACTCTTCTTTCCAAATACCTTTTTTCCCCCTGTAATAAGCTTTATTGTCACCTAATTTATATAACAAAATTCACAGTTTTAAAATGCACGCTTGAGTGGTTTTTCAGTCTGTTCAGAGTTGTGTAACCATCACCACTATCCAATTGAGAACATATTCATCGCTCCAAAAACAAGCTCCATTTGGTGTCCACAGTATATGTCCTGACATTCAGACTGAAAATTACCTTGTGTATCATATAAATAATGCATGCATATAAGTAAAGACTAACACAATAAAACATAATTTGTAGTTATGTAAAACCTACTCAGTTTTTCCCTACAGCTTGGTAAACAAGTTTTGTTTTGTTTTCTCTCGGACCAAGGGAGCTGACTCTTTAGTTTTTGTGTGGGTGGGACTGTTGGTTTGGGAAAGGTTCTTTTAAGGTCATAGTCATTCTGATCCCATGCTGTTGTTCTGCAGGGCGCTCGCTGATATGAATAATGATGGAAGGATGGATCAAGTGGAGTTTTCCATTGCTATGAAACTCATCAAGCTGAAGCTCCAAGGATATCAGCTCCCCTCTGCACTTCCCCCTGTCATGAAACAGCAACCAGTTGCTATTTCTAGTGCACCAGCGTTTGGTGAGTCTAAAAGGAATCGGTTTCTCTATTTCATCGTATGTTTTTAAAATAAATATTTCCCTCTCCCTCCCATCTCAGTTTGTAGCACTGAAATTCTAGGAGACAGTCAGTCTGAAAAATGCTGGCCCTGTGCACAAAGATAATGCTGGAAGGAGAGAAAGCGAAAAAAAAAAAAAAAAAGAAAGAAATGAAAGCAAAGGTGCAGATTGTCAAGGAAAAAGGAATAAACTTGCAGTGTCTGTTGCATCTTCTGTCTCTTTCCTGCCCCTATTGGATTCTTGACCCTTCTTCACATCCTCACATACTTCCCTTTGGTTTTTTGTTTTCTAGAGCATCATTTTGTTTCCCTGTGCTCCTTTTGTTTATAGTATCAAGCGAAATGTATATTTTAAGTAATAGTTGAGGCACTTGGTTACATTATGCTACTTCTTAGCAGAAAATGCCACAGCCGGGGGTGGGGGGAAGTTATTATCCCAATTTAAAACATAATTCCATAAAATGCTGTCTTTTAATCAGACGTTTTTCTTAAACATTAATTGGTAGGCATGTTCCTGGCAGTCCAGTGGTTAAGACTTCAAGCTTCCAATGCAGAAAGCATGGATTCGTTTCTTGGTCAGGGAACTAGATACCACATGCCCTATGATATAGCCAAAAAAAAAAAAGAAAAAAAACAATTAAGTGATAATTAGTTGACTAAGATCACAGTCAATTCTGCTTTCTTTTTCTTTTCCTTTTTTGAACCTTATTGTGTGGCATGTTGGATCTGAGTTCCCTGACCAGGGATTGAACCTGTGCTCCCTGAAGTGGAAGCTGTACTGTGCTGTGCTTAGTCACTTAGTCCTTTCAACTCCATGGACTGCCAGGCTCCTCTGTCCATAGGGATTCTCTGAGCAAGAATTCTGGCCTAGGTTGCTATGCCTTGCTCCAGGGAATCTTCCCAACCCAGGGATAAAACCCAGATTTCCTGCATTGTAGGCAGATTCTTTACCAGTTGAGCCACCAAGGAAGTGGAAGCTAGCAGAGTCTTAACTGCTATATCATGAGGGAAGTCCCCAACAGTTCTGATTTCTTCTCTGTTCTCACCCTAGGCTTTAATTATTTAGGTTGATTTAAAGATTACAGTAATAAGATCCCACATGTGATTCTTGGGAAAGTTCTTAGACAGTTTAAACAAAGCAGAAAAATGGTGGATAGAGTTACCCTCTCTCCCTTCATCCTAGTATATCTGATGACAGGTGATACAGTGAAGGAGGTTTGGGAGGGGCAGTTACAGTCATTCAGGTTGTCTCTGATACAATTAATGATGTGTGCCTGCTCACTCAGTTGTGTCTGACTCTTTCCAACCCCATGGACTGCAATCCGCAAGGCTCCTCTGTCCATGGGATTTTGCATGCAAGAATACTGGAGTGGTTTGTAGTTTCCTCTTCCAAAGGATCTTCCCAGCCCAAGGATTGAACCCGCATCTCCTGTGTCTCCTGTATCTGCAGGCGGGTTCTTCACCACTGAGCCACCTGGGAAGCCCACAGTTAATGATAAGCTGAGATAAATAAATGGTGTACTTAAGAGGTTCACTATTAAAAGCACACTGTGCATTGCCTTTCTTTTGGTAAGTTTGTGCCACAAGTCTGGGTACGTTAAGGGGAAAGGTCCAGGTTTTAGGTTAGACAAATAGGACAGTGATCCCAGAGAAGGAGGAGCAACTCAAAGTCACATGAGAGCCAGAGGTGGAAGGGCAGAGGTGAGCAGTGCTGTGGGCTGCTCCAAGGGACCGGCACTCTCCCTGGCCATCTTCCACCATGTATTCCCAGTTCTGAGCCCTTGGTGAACCAGCTCATTTCAAAGGGGCGGTTGCTCCGAATACCTGACGGTGCTTGTAGCTAAAACAACTACAGGGTGTTTGGTTTGCTTTTGGCCTCCCTTCTGAGGCTGCAAGAAGAAACCTTGGTGTAGAGAAAGGGTCAGATAACCACAGGCATCCCATTTCCTCTTTTTCCCTCAAACCCAGGTGTCGGTAATTCTTCCTCTGACATGTAATATGTCTTCTCTTATTCCATTCTGCTGTAGGAATTTCAGCTCTAGGGATATTGCTGATTTATTTTCAGGAGCAGTGCCATCATTGTACAGAGGGTTTTACAGTCACTTAAGTAACCTGTCCAGCCTCTAAAGGAAGCCAGGATTTTTTTTTTTAGTTGAAGGATAATTGCTTTACAGAACGTTATTGGTTTCTGCCGAACATCAACATGAATCAGCCACAGGTATACATATACAGGATTTTTTTTTTAACTTAAAAATATTTTTTAAATGTTTTTGGCCATGCTTCACAGTATACAGAATCTTAGTTCCCTGATCAAGGATCAGACCTGTGCCCCTTGCAGTGGAAGCGCTGGAGTCTTAACCACTGAACCCCAAGGGAGGTCCCTGGGAAGCTGGGATTTCTTAACTGCCCTCTGGCCATTCAGACCTTAGCTTTTCCCCTTGGCTTCTCCACTGCCTTTCCTCCCATCATTCTCATCACATCGACCTTCTCAGTAAACTCCTTTCCAGAGGATTAATCGTGAGGGCATAACAGACGATAAAGAGAAGTTAAAAGTACATGGTCCCAATCCCCACTTTTGCCCAAGTTTACTCAAAAATCTTGCCTTTGCCAAAGTAATTTTTTTCTTGTGATCCTTCTGGCTACTTGAAAACATAACTTATTACTATTATCGGCATTTTCTAATTAGTGTGAGACTTTGTCTGACCATGGGTTTTCTAGCCCTGTGGTCTGTCCTCACATGTAGCATGTTTTTTGGTCACAACAGTAACGCTGAAAGTTTGCAATGGATTGTTGATCCTCTTACACAAAGGAGAGAACTGAGATGCCAAGAAGTTGAACACCTAAGTATATTCCAAGAGGCTCCCCTGGTGACTCAGATGATAAAGAGTCTGCCTGCAGAGTAGGAGACCCAGGTTCAGTCCCTGGGTTGGGAGGATTCTCTGGAGAAAGGAATGTGGCTACCCACTCCAGTATTCTTGCTTGGAGAATCCCATGGAGCCTGGAGGGTTACAGTCCAAGGGTTGCAAAGAGTCACACCTGACTCATGAGCAACACTTTCCTTCATGTTTCTGAAAGGGAGGCAGAGCCTCTTTTAAACTCAGTTGTCCTCAGAACCTTTGGTTTCCTCTTTTCCTTCTCTCTTCCTACCTTCATTATCACCAGATCATCAGAGTGACATGGGGCTTCATCACACTCCCGGGGCTTCATCACACTCCCAAGGTTAGTGCAAATGTTAATGCACCATGGCATTTAGGCTGGCTAGAGGTTGAATAGTCATTTTGTTAAGAAGAGGAAAATGGGGTGCAGTGACACTGTGATTTGCTTAAGGGTGCCCAGCCGTATTCCAGGACGTTTTGCGATGAATATGCCTCGTACCTTCTCCCTTCAGTGTATTTGCACACGCCATCATTCTTCTTTGACTCTGGACTCAACTATTTCAGGGAGAGGTTGTTGTGATTGTTTCTGTTTTTTCACCAAAGTCCACACCAATTGATTGGGTCACACCAATCAATATCTTTAAGCCCTGACTGTGTGTCCTACTTGCTGGGAAGGGGGTGGTGAGTAAGATATCATGACTCCAATTACTATGGAACTTGTTGGCAAGTTAGGGGAAGAAACAAATAGACAAATAGTTCTGTGAAACAGGGTGATATGACAGAGACCCAGGGCTTCCCAGGTGGCAGTAGTGGTAAAGAACTCACCTATGTTCCATCCATGGGTCAGGATCCCCTGGAAGAGGGCATGGCAACCCATTTCAGTATTCTTGCCTGGAGCATCCCATGAACAAGGGAGCCTGGCAGGCTACAATCTACAGGGTTGAAAAGAGTGGAGACTAAAGCAAGTCAGTGCCCACGTACTCATGAGAGGCGCAGAGAGGACCAGGTGGCTGTTGCTCAGGCGCTTAGTTGTATCTGACTCTTTGCGACTCTATGGACTGCAGCATCTCCTGGAGCCTGCTCAAACTCATGTGCATTGAGTCAGTGATGCCCTCCAACCATCTTATCCTCTGTCATCTCTTTCTCCTCCTGCCTTCAATCTTTCCCACCATCAGTCTTTTCCAGTGAGTTGGCTCTTTGCATCAGGTGGCCAAAGTATTAGAGCTGCAGCATCAGTCCTTCCAGTGAATACTCAGGTTAGATTTCCTTTATGATTGACTGGTTTGATCTCCTTGCAGTCCAAGGGATTCTCGAGTCTTCTCCAGCACCACAGTTCGAAGGCATCAATTCTTTGGCACTCAGCCTTCTTTATAGTCCAACTCTCACATGCATACATGACTGCTGGAAAAACCATAGCCTTGACTAGACGGACCTTTGTAGGCATAGTAATGTCTCTGGTTTTTAATATGTTGTCTAGGTTAATCATAGCTTTACTTCCAAGGAACAAGTATCTTGTAGTTTCATGGCTGAAATCTACAGTCATTTTGGAGCCCAAGAATATAAAGTCTGTCGTTTTTTCCATTATTTCCCCATCTATTTGCCATGAAGTGATGGGACCAAATGCCATGATCGTCGTTTTTTTGAATGTTGAGTTTTAAGCCTGCTCTTTCTCTCTCCTCTTTTACCTTCATCAAAAGGCTCTTTAATTCCACTTCGTTTTCTGCCATAAAGGTGCCTATGACAGATCTGTATCTACATATCTGAGGTTATTATTATTTCTTCTGAGACCAGGTGGTTAGGGAGAATTTACCCAGGCAATAACTTTTGAGCTGGCTCAGGTATGGGGGGAGAGAACCCTCCTGGTGAAAACAATGGGTCCTCAGGCAAAGCTTGGTGTGTCAGAGGAACAATAATGAGAAACTTGCACCTGATGTCCTTAGGGCTTCAGGTCGGGGAGATAAAGTAGGAGCTAGGTGGTTTGGGACCTAATAAAACTACTAAGTGAACTGAAAGTCGCTTAGTCATGTCCAGTTCTTTGCGGGCCGATGGACTGCAGCCTGCCAGGCTTCTCTGTCCATGGGGTTCTCCAGGCAAGAATACTGGAGTAGGTTGCCATTTCCTCCTCCAGGGAATCTTCCTGACACAGGGATCGAACCCAGGGCTCCCCCATTGCAGGCGGATTCTTTACGTCTGAAACCACTAAAGAGCTAGCGTTTTTTTAAGTTCAGTTGAAAGCTTTTGAACAGGGTGTAAATGGCTGATAGACATTTAGAAAAATATAATCTATGTTATCTGAAGATGGTTTTGTGTTTTTGTGGGGGTTTTTTTTTTTGTTGTTGTTTTGTCATTTGTGTTATCTGAAGACTGGATTACAGGGGACAAGCGTAAAATCAGGGACATCAATAAGGAGGCTTTTTCCATAGGCAAGAGATTATGGTAATTTAGATCTGGCCAGTGATAATGTGGAAAATAGCTTAGAATTAGTTTCATCATATCCTGTATTGTGGAGGAAAAGTGAATCAGATTTTGACCATATTAGGCTTGAAGGGCCTTGGTGATTTCGAAGTCAAGATATGAGGGAGGAAGGTAAATCTGTATGTCTACAACGCAGGAGGGATTCTCAGCTCTAGTGAGTTTGAGTCCGGATGGCATTGAAAACCCTGGGACTGGATACAGGATCCTAGAGAGAAAGTTGTGAGAGGATTTCAATCTTAAATGGAACCAGAGGATATATACAGTGGAGAATCTCATGCATGAATCCTCAGGAAAATGAAACTTAAGAACAGAGGTGCATTTACAGAAAACTGAAACTGAGATTGATGAACCCCCACCAAGAGTCTCTCCTCTTCCTCAAGCCAGTGAGCTTACTGCTTGGATTCTAACTGAATTCCCCCATCTTTATGATCCTTACTCATAAATCCAGCCCACCTCAAACCCTCAAAGGACTCACTTGTAGCTTACTATAGTTGGTATGTCTAGAATTGCAATTCTTGGGACTTCCCTCGTGGTCCAGTGGTTAGGACTCAGCACTTCCAGTGCAGGGGGCATGGGTTCGATCCGTGGTTGGGGAACTAAGATCCCACGTGCCTCCCATTAAGAGAGAGAAAACAAAGAAAGACATCAGAATTGCAGTTCTGCTATTCCTGCATAAGCTCAACTTCTGGTGATTCAGTGTCCCTGTTTATTCAGGTTGACAGAGTGTAGCTAGAGCAGGCAGAACACAAAGATCGCACCTTGTTTCGAGGGGGCGGGACTCCAGGTTTGAGTTGATTCTGTGCTGTACTTAGTCACTCAGTTGTGTCTGACTCTTTGCAACCCCATGGACTGTAGCCCACCAGGCTCCTCTGTCCATGGGGATTTTCCAGGCAAGAATACTGGAGTGGGTTGCCATGCCCTCCTCCAGGATATCTTCCCAACCCAGGAACCGAACCCAACTCTTTGACACTGCAGACAGATTATTTACCATCTGAGCCACCAGGGAAGCCCAAGAATACTGGAGTGGGTAGCCTATCCCTTCTCCAGGGGATCTTCCTAACCCAGTAATCTAACCGGAGTCCCCTGTATTGCAAGTGGATTCTTTACCAGCTGAGCTACCAGGGAAGTTTTGCTTCTGAGGGACTGAGTAAGAATAGGATGCTAGAATGATTGGACTTGACATTTGATAAGATGGATTTGGGCCTGATCTTGGGCATCCCTAGTGGCTCAGACAGTAAAGAATCTGCCTGCAATGCGGGAGACCTGGGTTCAACCCCTGGGTCAGGAAGGTCCCCTGGAGAAAGTTTGAATGGCAACCCACTCTGGTATTCTTGCCCAGAGAACCCCATGGACAGAGGATCCTGACCAGCTATAGTCCATGGGATTGCAAAGAATTGGATACTACTGAGTAACTTACGCTTTCCCTTTCACTTTGATGAGCAGTTTCCTCGGAGCGGTAGGGACAAAAGCCTGCTGGAGGCCCGGGAGGGAGAAAAGTTTAACCATGAGGTAGAGCCTGTCAGCTAAAGGATAGCGTGTTGGTGGTTGGAAAGGCTCCCATGATTTTAGAGTCAAGGGGAAAACTCAGTGGTTGAGGAGAGCGTGGAAAATTTCATGAATTGAGACTTAGCATTGTCAAGAGAGATGGCATCTAAAACCTTGCCTCTAGGGGATGTATTTTTTTAGAGGTATCCAGAAAATGCCGTTCATTCAGAAGAGGCCATCACTTGGTAAGAGGGGCAATTTAAAAGCTGAGTAGGTAACTGAAATGGACAAATCATGGTGTTAAGACAATAAGGATGAGGGTTGTCCCTGGATTAGAAGACTTGCAAGATCTGGTCCCTATGAACTCTTCAAACTGACTGACAAGGCTGCCTTTGATGACCGGATCCCATACCAAGGAGGAATAACTAGGAGTGGAATAAAGATTAAACAGGGCAGGGTCGCAGAGACAGGAGGATGAGAAGGTCCAGACCTACGTGGGGGAGGAGACTGAACCCTCCCAGGAAGCCAGGCTCACACATCAAAAGGAGCAACAGGCAGCGTCAGGCAGGGTCAGATCCCACACAGTTATTATTAGAGAGGTGAGCAGCACCCTCATGGACAGTGACCGCACACCAGTGACTGACTGTTTCAAAACAAGCCGAGAGGAGCTGAGAAAATGGTGCAAGTCATGAACGACTGGCCTCGATCCGAACTTTTTAAAACTTTAGAAGTCAGGTGACCGCTCCGGAAAGAATGAGACATAAAAGAAGAAGTTGTTTCAGAAATGAAGAGTGAACCAGAGGCAGCAACGAGAGAGACTGAAGAGCAACAGAAAGCAAAAAAGAGGACAGTTTCGGGCGTTGAAACGACGAAAGAGACAAAAAGAATTTGAGAACAAGTGCCAAATGTCGAAGGCGGAGAGAACTGACTAGCTGCTTAGTTGGGGCCTCTGAAGAAGAAAACCAGAGCAGGGGAAGGGAAATGAGAAAAGCTAGTTCAAGACAGCTTTCCTGACACGGCGGGTTTGAAACTAAATTTCAACAAATACAGCATGTGCCTAGGAATATTGTCCTGGAGAGGACCAAAACCAAGATCCATTCTAGAAAAACAAAAAATCACTTGGGCACAAGCAAAAAGAAAGCACACGGCTAACAAGAAGGAGAATTAGAACACCTTCCAACTTTTCATCCTGCCAAAAGGAAATGGAGTGACATATTTAAGATTCTCAAGGAAGGAATTGGCCGAGAATTTTGTATCCAGAAAAACCACACCAACCAACTTTCTAACTCTGCAGACACTGACTTTATACCTTCTAATTAAATTAAATTCTGATGCTCACTCTGGTCGTTAGTGTCAGATTCCACAGGCTTAAGGGTTCAGTCCCACAAGACTGATCTCACTTTAGATTTGAGTCACAAGTACTGGGCCCTAGTACTGTCTGACTTGGCTACAGAGTGAAGAGTACAGAGCTGTTGTTTGGTCCTAACTCATGTCCGGCTCTTTGTGACCCTTTGGATAGCAGCACGCCAGGCTTCCTTGTCCTTCACCATCTCCCAGAGCTTGCTCTAACTCATGTCCATTGAGTCAGTGATGCCATCCAACCATCTCGTCCTCTGTCACCCCCTTCTCCTCTTGCCCTCAGTCTTTCCCAGCATCAGGGTCTTTTCCAGTGAGTCAGCTTTTCACATCAGGTGGCCAAAGTATTGGAGCTCCAGCGTCAGCATTAGTCCTTCCAATGAATATTCAGGACTGATTTCCTTTAAGATTGACTCGAATCAGAGACTCCTGCAAACCCTTCTTCCACTTTTTTTTAATTTGCTAGAATAGCTCCCAAAACTTTGGGAAACTTGTATTTACATTTGCTGGTTTTCTATAAAGGATATTGTAAAGGGTACAGATGAACAGGAAAATGGAGAGGTGTTTAGGGCGAGGTACCAAAGGGTGCTGAGTGCAGGAGCTTCTGTTGTCCAGGACCTGGATGTGTCCACCAGCCTGGAAGTTCTTCAGAACTTGTGTAGGAGTTGTGAGGCGAATGTGATAACCACTACAGTACAGAAATGAGGTCCATCGTGTAGGAGTTGTTATGGGAATTTCATAACAGAGGCTTCAATGATGAAATCATCAGCCTTTGATTAGCTCACTTTCCCCCATCTATTCTCCCCATCAAACACAGGATGACAGTCTTCCCACTCAGAGATTCCAAGGATCTTAAAAGCTCTTGTGTTATGAACCAGGGACTAAGACCAAATATTTTGGCAGAAGATGTTCCTATCAGTCAGGAAATTAAAAGGATTTTAGGAGTTCTTCTGGCCTCCCCGATGGCTCAGCGGTAAAGAACTCGCCTGCAATGTAGGAGATGCCAGTTCGACTCCTGGGTTGGGATGATCCCCTGGAGAAGGAAATGGCAACCCACTCCAGTATTCTTTCCTGGAGAATCCCACGGACAGAGGAGCCTGGTGGGCTACAGTCCATGGGGTCGCAAAGAGTCGGACACGACTGAGCAACTACACGTGCACATCAGAGCTCTGTCAAGAAAAGGACCTGGGGCCAAAGATCAGATCTGTATTTCCTATAATGTCACAATATCACAAGTTAGGGTAGAAAAAAGAAAAAGAGACATTTAGTTTAGTTCTGTCATTTTTTGTTGTTAGAATACTTTTATGAACAGAAACTTTCTCATCAAATGT
Source organism: Neotragus moschatus (assembly GCA_006410615.1). Lineage (NCBI taxonomy): Eukaryota > Metazoa > Chordata > Mammalia > Artiodactyla > Bovidae > Neotragus > Neotragus moschatus. Next base: position 140,240 of record SJYA01000017.1, on the reverse strand, counting down.
TTGATTCCTCTGAGATGCAGTATATAAAGGGAAGGTGGGTTAATTGTTTATTTTCTGCCTTTATTTACTAGTTTTCAAAATAAAGTGATTTCCTGTGGCGACCAATTAGGATTTTTTACAAAAAGTACTTCATTGTGAATTTATGAATTGATTTCTCTTTGGTGGCTTTCAGTCCACTGTGGCTATTATTGGTGAACATTGGCCGGTAGATCTCTCTTTAAGCTGAGGTCTTGAGCCCTTTCCATCTGATCATTGACAATGTTTAATACTTTTCAAAAGGATTAGTCTGAATTCAGATTTTAAATGGGAGTATATTAAGACTGGAAAAGGGTTTTCCTCTCCATGCATTCCTGGGTTAATTATTGTTGGATGCTGAAATGTGGTTCCGTGTGAATTTTGTTGGGATTTTCCCTTCATAGGTATGGGAGGTATCGCCAGCATGCCGCCACTGACCGCTGTTGCTCCTGTGCCAATGGGTTCCATTCCCGTTGTCGGGATGTCTCCCCCCCTAGTATCATCTGTTCCTGCAGCAGGGGTGCCCCCTCTGGCTAACGGGGCACCCCCGGTCATACAGCCTCTGCCTGCATTTGCTCATCCTGGTATGTGACCTGCTAAAGCCACAGGCTGAAGTTCTGTATGTATTTTACTCGTCATTTATTAAGTCTTCTGTTTTCACACTCGGATTATATTTACATAGTATTTTATTCCAGAAGAAATCATCTTTTTTTTTTTTTTTTTCTTTTTCACTTAATGTCTCAGTTTGGGGAAGAGCTAGTCTAGAGAGAGGGCATGAAATTACGTACCCTTGGCTGCCATGGTGCACAAAGGTGAAGTCAACAGCTAAAACCAAGAGCATAATTCCCTTTCAAGGGCTTGATGAGAGCAGCTCAAGTTTGAACAGCGTTCGAGCACTTTTTAGTTCCATGTATCACTTACCACTTTTCTTCAGCTGCCATGAACTGCTAATAAACAAGCCAATCCCTTAGGAGTAGAATTATGTGGGAGATAAAAAGAACATTGGCCTTTTTTTTGGGAAAAGGTATAATGAATCAGGCATAGAGGGGAAGGAAATCTAATGAATGACTATATTAAGGTTAGAGTATTCAATGCTTAACTGAACAAAGGATTACAGTGTCTGGGTTAGCTAATTTCATTTTGAGACTTTAAGTCTTTCTTCCCTTTTAAAGAAAAGGTGGCTTAGTGGTAAAGAGTCCACCCACCCATAGGAGACTCCGGTGTGACCCCTGGGTCAGGAAGATTCCCTGGAGGAGGAAATGGCAACCCACTCCAGTGTTCTTGCCTGGAAAATCCCACAGACAGAGGAGCTTGGTGGTCTACACATCATGGACTCGCAAAAGAGTTGGACATGACTTAGCAACTAAACAGTGACAACAGAGAAAGGCATAGAGTGTAGATGTAGATAGCCTTAGTCTAACAAATCTGAGTGGGTTCATATCAATATGGAAATTTTTTTCTTGTTTTATCTTTTAAGGATTCAGATAAGTCTGCATACATTCAGTCATGGTGGACATTGTGGGTTTGAGCCTAATATGTGACTCTGCCCACACCCCTGGATTTATTACCTCTGTCAGGGTGTGTCTCTGTGTTATAGTCATAGACTCTAAATGGACCTTTTGCTTTTAAGATGTTCATGTCACAGGTAGCTTGTCTTTCATAGGTGACCCTGACTGCAGGTGCGATGGCAGCTGAGAAAGCGCTTGCGTGGTAGCAGTGAATCCACGCCCTGTGTCTTGTTTTCTTTTGTGTCAAATGGCGATTGTTGCAAGGCTGCAGGCCGGGTTGGGAGAAAGGCTGGTTAAGGCTCCGAGTTTTCTCCTGATACATAGCCTGAATGAGACTCAGACGCAGAAGCTGGCCTTCCCTGGTGTCGTGTGTCCTCTGGCCAAGACACGCCTGTGACTTCTGGGCTCTGACTCTGGAACTGGTGCTGCAGCTGCTTCAGTGCGGTTGCCAATACGCCAGCTATCTATTTCAGCTATTGCTTCTTCAGCTGTAGGAGCAGATACTATAAAATGTGATACTGAATGTTTAATAAAGAGCCCAACTTTGTGGATGTAAACATTACTACCTAGTAAGGTAGTTTTATGAAGGAACAAATAAAACATTTTTGGCTAGAAGGCAGGAAACAAGGAGGGAATGACTGTTTTTGAGTCTAGAATGGTCAGAAGGGAGAAATAATTTCTGCCTTAGAAATTATTTGATGACTCAAAAAATTTTGATAACTGTGCATTTTAATTTTTATAAAAGGGAAACTTTTTTTGTAGAATTAAAATTATTCAACATGTATTTATTCTTACAGCTGCCACATTGCCAAAGAGTTCTTCCTTTAGTAGATCTGGCCCAGGATCGCAGTTAAACACAAAATTACAGAAGGCACAATCATTTGATGTGGCCAGGTAAGTTTGCTTGTTTTCAAATGGGTGGTTTGGTTGAAACTGTTGTCTGATTGACTCATACATTTGAAAATGAATTAGCTACGTGTTCTTTTCTTATCTTCTTTTATTTTGTAGCATGCTAATATTTGTCTTAATTCTGGATAATGTTCTAGATTTTATTATTTGTTTGTTGTAGCAATGACAGAATCAGAAACACTACTTTTCCTTAAAAAATGTAGTTTTTGTTATTTTTTTCATGAGGATGATAAATAGGTAGTAGTCCATGGTTAGCTATTTTGTGTCAGTCATTTGAAAGTTTCTGTGTCGGGGCTCCCTTGGTGGTCCAGTGGTTTAAGAATCCCCCTGCCAGTGAAAGGGACAGTGGTTCAATCCCACAGGCCTCGGGTCAGCTAAGCCCGTGTGCCACAGCCACTGAAGCGCCTCATGCTGTAAAATAAAAAAAGTTTATGCATAAAATATTTTATATGAAACTTAGAGTCAAAACTGGCTCTAATTTTATCTCAGATAATCTTATGAAGCCTGTGTGGAGTGTTAGTAGAAGATCAGTTTTTATGAAATGAGTTACTCAAGTTAGTGAAGAGCTCTTATTAATTGGACATGTGGCTCGATTTTGGTAAAGCTTATGTGACCTGCTGTCTTGTATTTTGGCCAGTCTTGATTCCCATTATCTTTTATATTTATATTTTACCAATATTTTCCCCTTGCATAATGCTGCACTAAAATGAAAAATTAAGTCTCTTGATAAGCTGTCTCAGAACTTTTCAAATAAGATGTAGATGAACATGACTGCCTTTTTTCTTGTTTCAGTCCTCTTTACGAGTCTTTCCTAAGTGAATCAAGCCATGTTTCATCTTTAAAGAGAAGAGCATGTTGAATATAACTCAAAAATTCATTACCTTTAAAAAATTAATATAAAGAAAATCCATAGCCGCAAAGCACTGTGTCAAATGCTTTATGCACAGTAACCCTTTTAATGCTCACCGTCTTCTCCAGAAGATGACTATGATTTTCTCTGTCTTATGAGTGAGGAGGCTCAGAGTGTAAGTGACGCTCAAGGTAACTCATAAGTTATAGGGCCAACAGCTGAACTGAGGTCTTTCTGACTTTAAGACAAATGTTCTTAAAATTTGCCCTGGTAACTTTGGTTAATTGTCGAATATAGGTTGTAAGGCGTCAGATAAGGAGTCTGGGGAAGCTAATGCTCAGAAACCCCAAACTCCCAACAAGGGAGTATTTTTAAAGGCCAGGTGAAGGAAGGGAGTCACAGAGTGTTTGATCAGCTTCTGCACACCTCTCTAATTGATGGTGAGGTACCAGGGCAATGCCACAGGGGTTGATGCTGAAGCTCAGATATTTTGGCCACCTGATGCGAAGAGCCACACATTGGAAAAGACCCTGATGCTGGGAAAGATTGAGGCCAAAAGGAGAAAGGAGCGGCAGAGGATGAGGTTGTTGGATAGCATCACTGACTCAACAGACATGAATCTGAGCGAACTCGGGGAGCTAGTGAAGGACAGGGGAGCTTGACGTGCTGCAGTCCATGGCGTCGCAGAGTCAGACACCACTTAGCGACTGAACAGCAGCAACAGCAACAGGGGTTGATGTTATCAGTCCTTAGCTTCCAGCTTCCTTTGCTGGAGTTTTAGCATCTGTAAACCAATTCAGGAATGTGCCTCAGACCCTGTTATCTAGGCACTTCAGGGAGGAACTAAGGATTCTATGACTGCCATGTGGCACATCTGCTGTTTAAATTGTTATCAGTTCTCCTGGCCCAGCTGCGACTTTTGTCACTACATGTTCACATCCTTTCAATCATTAATTCTTGAGCCAGACTTCTGTGACTCAAGTGAGGCCTGGTAGACCACAGCTTTTCTACAAACAAGAGACAGGCAGAGGGAAAAAAGAGAGAGGCAGAGAACATGAGGGGAGAGGTCTGTCCGAGGAAGACCCTACAGTGTCCTGCTTGGTTATAAAAATACTGTTTTGGTGTTGTTTTTTTTTTTAATAGTTTCCTTCAGTATCTTAAGTTTCTAGAAAGTTTGTGTGATGTGGCATCTAACTTTTTGGATAATGCCTTTTTAGGCCTGTTTACATTCTCAGGAATTTGGCAGAAAACTATGATTTGATAAGTGTAGTCTTGGGCACTTTGTGTTTTATATCCTACATTCCCAGGATGGCGGGGAGAGATAATTGGCTTCTTGACAAATCGGGAAGAGTTGAATCTGCAAAATATTAGTTTAAAATGATAGGTTTGTTGCAGAAATAGGCACTGCAGAATAGACCTTGGTAAATGATTTTACAGAGAAATACATAAAACTTGAAATGGTAAATTTTTTATAAGTACTTTTCAAGTGTTTGGGAGCAATTTCTGTGCTTTAAGCAGTGTACATAGTAAGAATAAGGACACAGATAAAGTACATAAGTGAGGATTAAAAATTCACTTTAACATGGGAGAAATAGATATTTTTGTTGAAATGAAAGGACATTGCACATGGGGCATTAGTTATAATCTGTCCTGGAAGTGGAATGCCATTTTTTTTTACTGTCAGCTCAATCATCATGTTTAAATTGCCCTATATAAACAGTGAGCTTTTAACAAACCGTGGGTACAACCAGTGTAATACTAAGGAACTGATCACCAGGGAGATCTACACCCGAGCTGGCTGCTGGTAAGGGGTTTCCAGAGGTCAGGGGCGCTACACATTGGCAGGAAAGACCAGCCCTGGGTCGCAGTCAGAAGCAGAACTCCTTCCCTTCCTTTCTGCACTGCCGAGAAGTGTTCTCTTCTGTCTCGGAAACTCCACGTGTGGCCATGTAAATTCTCAGAATGAAATAACTTCCCTTCATTAAGAAATCCACCATATATTTTGGTGTAAGACCATTAAACATTTTTTAAAAATTAATACCTTTAAAGGCAGTTGCTTTTGTTTTCTATCCACATGGCTTTTTAAACCAAAAGAAGACTGGATGTTACTGTGATCACCTCAGTTCCGAGGAGATTTTCCATCCTTTTGTAGAACCTTTAAATTAGTTTAATTGTATGTATAACTTGAACTAGCCACTTGTTCTGTCCTGTTTACTCAAAGTAATAGGAAGCTCAAAATAATGAGCTTATCTGTATGCAGAGAAAGGGTTGTAACCTTAAGAAATGAAAAAAATCATGATGGAAAATTCTGAAATAGTGATTAGAAAAGGAATAAAATGTTAAAGCTAGTTTTCTAGGAAGTTCTTACTTTTTAAAGAACTGGAATGTGCAGATCCTTGCTGTTTACCCTCTTTTCCTGTCTTTCCTCCCACAGCGTCCCTCCTGCAGCTGAGTGGGCTGTTCCTCAGTCATCCAGGCTGAAATACAGACAGCTCTTCAATAGTCATGACAAAACCATGAGTGGACACCTAACAGGTATTTACACATAAGAATTAATTTAGTGAACTATGGTCTCTGTTCTCAATGTAAATTGTTTCTAGATATTGGGCCAAAGATTGTCCAGACTTTGCTCTATTTACCTGTACTTCTTTCTAAACAGTGTTTTCCTTCTTCCTTTTATCTCATCGACTGATTGATAGGTTCTCTTCAACTGATAAGGCCATAGTTACTTCATTCTCCACTGCCTCAGGCTTTTGCTTCTTGGTAAATAGAACCTAGACCAAGGATCCCCCAGCATCCCAAATGCCACTAGTGTGCAAATGAAAGCACTAGCAAAGGAATACTGCTGTGAACAAAACCTGGTTCACCTTCTGAAGTCCAGCTTTGGAGGTCAACTTCAGTGATGCCTGCAGGGGCAGGGTGAAAGGGAAACGAATGGGGAGTTTGGAACCTGGCCTTGCAACTTACCAGCTGGAGGTCAGTTTACCTACTTGGGTCATATTTCTTCATGTATAAAAGGTCAGAGTTAAGTTACATGCTCTCTGTGACTTTAAAAAAAGGTACTGTTGTCTACATCAGAAAGACTCAAAGGATTTTATGATGCTATCCAGAAATCTTTCTAATAAGAGGTTGTTGTTGTTTACTTGTTCAGTCATGTCCAGCTCTTTGTGACCCCATGGACTGCAGCACTTCAGGCTTCCCTATCCTTTCCTCTCTCGTGGAGTCTGCTCAGACTCATCTTTATGAGTCGGTGATGCCATCCAATCATCTCATCCTCTGTCGCCTCCTTCTTCTGCCCACAATCTATCCCAGCATCAGGGTCTTTTCCAGTGAGTTGGCTCTTTGTATCAGATGGCCAAAGTATTGGAGCTTCAGCTTCAGCATCAGTACTTACAGTGAATATTTGGGTTGGTTTCTTTTAGAATTGGTTTTATCTCCTTGCTTTCCAGTGAACTCTCAAGAGTCTTCTCCAGCACCACAATTTGAAAGCATCAATTCTTCAGCACTAGGCCTTCTCCATGGTCCAACTCTCACATCTATACATGACTACTGGAGAAACCACAGCTTGGACTATATGGACCTTTGTCGACAAAGTGATGTTTCTGCTTTTTAATACACAGTCTAGGTTTGTCATAGTTTTTCTTCCAAGGAGCAAGCATCTTTTAATTTCATGACTACAGTTACTGTCCACAGTGATTTTGGAACCCAAGAAAATAAAATCTGTCACTGTAGCCATTGTTTCCTCACCTATTTGCTTTGAAGTGATGGGACCAGATGCTATGATCTGAGTTTTTTCAATGTTGAGTTTTAAGCCAGCTTTTTCAGTCTCCTCTTTGACCTTCATCAAGAGACTCTTTAGTTCCTCTTCACTTTCTGCCCTATGGGTGGTGTCATCTGCATCAGTCAGTTCAGTCGCTCAGTCGTGTCTGATTCTTTGCGACCCCATGGAGTGCCCACGCCAGGCCTCCCTGTCCATCACCAACTCCCAGAATTTACCCAAACTTATGTCCATTGAGTTGGTGATGCCACCCAACCGTCTCATCCTCTGTCATCCGCTTCTCCTGCCTCCAATCTTTCTCGGCATCGGGGTCTTTACCAGTGAGTCAGCTCTTTGCATCAGGTGGCCAAAGTATTGCGATTTCAGCTTCAGCGTCAGTCTTTCCAATGAACACTCAGAACTGATCTCCTTTAGCATGGACTGGTTGGATCTCCTTGCAGTCCAAGGAACTCTCAAGAGTCTTCTCCAACACTACAGTTCAAAAGCATCAATTCTTTGGTACTCAGCTTTCTTTATAGTCCAACTCTCACATCCATACGTAACCACTGGAAAAACCATAGCCTTGACTAGCCAGACCTTTGTTGGCAAAGTAATGTCTCTGCTTTTTAATATGCTATCTAGGTTGGTCATAACTTTCCTTCCAGGGAGTATCTTTTAATTTCATGTCTGCAGTCACCAGCTGTAGTGATTTTGGAGCCCCCCAAAATAAAGTCTGTCACTGTTTCGCCATCTATTTCCCATGAAGTGATAGGACTGGATGCCATGATCTTACTTTTCTGAACATTGAACCGTAAGCCAAGTTTTTCACTCTCCTCTTTCAATTTCATCAAGAGGCTCTTTAGTTCTTCGCTTTCTGCCATAAGGGTGGTGTCATCTGCAGATCTAAGGTTATTGATATTTCTCCTGGCAGTCTTGATTCCAGCTTGTGCTTCCTCCAGCCCAGCGTTTCTCATGATATATTCTTGCCTTGAGAACCTCATGAACAGTCATCTGCATATCTGAGGTTATGGATAGTTCTCTGCACAATCTTGATTCCAGCTTATGCTTCATCTATCCTAGCATTTTGCATGATGTATTCTGCATATAAGTTAGATTAGCAGGGTGACAATAATAAGGGGTTAAACACATTAAGTCGATTAGAGAGTTATAAAGAAATGCATAATTTTTATAAAGGAAAATAGAGACCTCAAATACAAACATTAAATGTAAAAGGGGGAAAAGTGTAACTGCTCTTTAACAAATATGAAAGGAGGGGAATATGGGTTCATTTTTCTGGGGTAGAGAAGCACTCATATTTAACATCGAGGCATTTTAAGTTTCTTATTTCAACTTTTTTTTTTTTTTGCTATTACTTAAAATTGCAATTTTTACTTCCAAAAGAAAAATTGATCCTTGTTTAAAAAATGTCAGGATTGGGTGAGACTTTGAAGAATTCTGGTCTAATCGTGAACTCTGTCCCAGTGAAAAAATCTCAGTGGTTATTTCAAATAAGCATTTATTTGTATCTGAAACAGCAAATTATAAGTATACAGAAAGTCTCTGTCTGCCTCGCTCACTCTGCTAAAACAGCAGCTCTCATAGTACGGATTTCTTCAATGCCCAGTATTCAGCGGTATCATTTTAAGTACTGTTTAACCAGATTTCACCCCAATGTGTCATACAGACCCAGACCTGAGTAGTCTGTAAATTTGAAAACATTTCTTCACATCATTGCTGGCGTTTCCTGGGAGTTACTTAAAATAGTATTCAGATGCAACATTGATGCCCAAATTATCTTTTCTTGGTATGATGTGTATTTTATGATGGAAGTATCATATCAGGTAAAAGGTGTATGATAGAGGCACTTCAATATTTAGAATTTTTAATATCTGGGACAGAAAGTAAAACTGAAATACACTGGGATGAGCAGATTTTTGCTACTGTTTATCTGTATGAAAGTGAAAAACTAAAGGCGTTAATTGCTCAGATTAATTAATTGCCCAACTCTTTACAACCCCATGGACTACTTACTATTATTTTGTCCTGGAAAGCATTTGAGGTGGGAATTTCATTTTCAAACCAGATCTTTGTATAGTCATGAAAAATAATTTGTTATAGTAAATTTTTAAATAGGAGTAAGTCAAAGAAATTTAGTTTGTTTTCCCTTTGTGAGGAGTCAAACATAGAGTGTGTTTTAAGCTTTAAATAAGACTGTGCATGGAAGCAGAGCAGGTCTGTTGAGATGGATGACATACAAGGATTATTGTCATGATAATATCACCCCCCCCCAAAGCAGTTACTCAGTTCAGCTTAAGAATTGAGTAAGAGTAAGAATATCAAGAAAGTTGAGAAGAGTTCTCAGAATGGAAAGAGGCACAAGTGAAATATTTAGCAGTAGCACAGTTCACTCATTGGTTCAGTTCAGTTCAGTTGCTCAGTCGTGTCCAACTTTTTGTGACCCCATGGACTACAGCACATCAGGCTTTCCTGTCCATCACCAACTCCTGGAGCTTACTCAAACTCATGTCTATTGAGTCAGTGAAGATTTCCTGAGTTGATTTATCTGATACACCTCATTCAGTGGGTATCCCCTTGTTCCTCCCCAGCTTGATGTATATACTACTGCATGGTCTTAAAAGAGACACTCTTATTTAAAAAAAGAATTCTTCTTTAATCAAAGTGATATAAGTAGCTCTACAATACTAGGCTTCCCTTGTGTCTCAGGTGTTAAAGAGTCTGCCTGCAATGCAGGAGACCTTGGTTTGATCCTTGGGTTGGGAAGATCCCCTGGAGGAGGGCATGGCAGTCCACTCCAGTTTTCTTGCCTGGAGAGTCCCATGATCAGAGAAGCCTGGTGGGCTACAGTCCATGGGTTTGCACAGAGTTGGACACGACTGAGTGACTAACACACACACAGAACTCTGGAACTGTTATTCTTGCTAGTCCTTTTCTCAAAGAGGTATTTTTTTATCTCCTTGCATTCTGAAACAGTGACTGTGTTATTTGGTTATTCATATGCTAATCTCAGAAGCTGAAAAGTTTTAGTCATTGTTTGAACTAAACTTTTGACTTTGAATTATCTCTGTCCTTTACATTCCTGCTTCCCTGCCCAATCATGGAGACCCATTATAGGCTTTGTGAATTTGAGATTTTGTTTATATCTTTAATGTTTTCTTCTAAGCCAGTAAGTACTCTTTTCATGAATGCAGGCTTCCGCAGGAGGTTGCTCTGTTATGCTAAGATACTGTCTTCACTGTTACTGATCTAGTTTAATGTATCTTAACCTGGCCGTAAGACTTAACAGAGTCCCGTATTAGAATTGCAAAAGACAGTAGGGATCCACAGACTTTCTCTGTAAAGAGCAAAATACTAAATATTTTAGGCTTTCAGTCATACACTGTTGTAACTATTCAGCTTTGCCATCTCAATATGAAAGCAGCCATAATATGTTAAGTGAATGGGCATGGCTATGTTTCAGTGAAACTTTATTTACAAAGACAGCTGGAGGACTGGAGAACGCCTATGGACTGTGGTTTGCCAATCCCTGTTCTAGATCATTTCCCTCATTTCAGAAACAAAAGAACTTCCCATTAGAGAGGGAAAGTGATTTTGTTAATGTCACATGTCATTAGAGAGTGGAAGAGTCAAGAGTGGAATCCATATCTCCTGATATCCAGGTCCAGGGCTAGTTTTAAAAATTTATTGTTACATTTTTTATTAAGTAAATGAAATATGAACTTTCTTTTATATAGTTCTATAGTGGGCACAATGTTGTTACAAGTATGAATGAAAGCTTTCACTGAACTTATGATGATTCTACTTTAATATTGCCAGTATTCTAAATGCAGTGAAAGAGAGTTAGTCCCTTAGTCATATCTGACTCTTTGGAACCCCATGGACTGTAACCTGCCAGGCTCCTCTATCCATGGGATTCTGCAAGCAAGAATACTGGAGGGGCTAGCTATTCCCTTCTCCAGCGGATTTTCCCAACTCAGGAATCGAACCCTAGTCTCCTAAATCGCAGGCACCATGTCAGCCACCAGGGAAGCCCTCTAAATACAGTGTTCGAGACTAAATAAAACGATCGGTGAACTTTCCTCATTCCAGTATACCAAAGACCAAGCAAAATATTGTACATGGTAATCTTCCCAGCATAATTGCTACCACTTTGCATTCCTTGATCTATTACCTGTCATCCTGGGCCCACCCCTTGGAAATCATTGAAGGACATGAGACATTTGTTGCTCTCTTCTTAATACTAGTTTATTTAAACATTCAAAATCTTCCATTGTAGGCTTTGTGGTATCTAAAGCTAGTTTCATGCCAGAAACGAAGATATATACACAAGTATTTTAAGAAGTGAGAGCTAATTTTGAGGGGAAAGTTGAAATTCCAGGAATAAGTCTTTATCACAAACCTAGGAAATGGCTGTGATACTGGCCATTTATACAACCATGAGCAATTTTTTTTTTTTTTAAGTCTGCATAATGAAATGGTTAGAAGAGTTTTCTCTATGGTCCCTTCCTCTTTTGAGATTCTCTGACTCTTGTCTAAATTTGATAGTCATCATGATGGAGGTGGCAGGGGGTGGCAGATGATATTGCATTTAGAGAGGACACATTTCAGCTTTGTGAATAAAAACCTGATACAAATAGAGATGATCACCTGGACCAAAGGGCAGGTTATATATTGAAACTCTAATTTTTTATATACTCATTCCTCATTAAACATCTATTTAACAAAAATTTATTGGCTGTGTGCCAGGTGCTATGCTTTGTTTTTTTTCCCCTTTTCACTGGGACTTAATTTCCTTTTTGAAAAGCCCATTGGGTAATAGCAAATATTGTTTAAAGCACTGTGATTGCATGAGATTGCATAGTACCTGTGTGCAGAACACTGATCTTCCTAGACAGTGAAGATTTGCTGATTCATCTTTATTTTTTCCCTGGCTTTCATTTAGGTCCCCAAGCAAGAACTATTCTTATGCAATCAAGTTTACCACAGGCTCAGCTGGCTTCAATATGGTAAGGAATGAAAAGTTCCTTGGTTTATATAAAGTGGAAATTTTATTTCTTAAATAGATAGGGCCTCATGAGTCTTTAGATTGACACCGTTATTTATAAGGGGTGATATATGGAGTATGCTTAATTTTTCAGTGAGTTTTAAGTCACAGTGATTCAGTAGTTAAAATGATTTAAAGTTGTCCCGTTTACTTCCCCCTTTTGATTTTTAAAAATACAGAAACAGAGAGATTACTAAATGAATTCTCAAGAACTCATAACACATCCTAAATAAATGTCCCCTCATGGCTAGTCCTGCCTCTCCCCTCCTCCTTTCACTTATTTTAAGCCAAATCTCAGTCATTATATCATTTCCATCTGCAAATATTTCAGCCTGTATCTTCAGAAGACATAGGAATTTTTTTCTACATGACCGTAATACTAAAAGTCCACTTAAAACCATTAATAAGAATTCTTATCATTAAGTTAATCAGATGGTGTTTAAATTCCTTAGATTGTCTCATAATTTTTTATAGTTGATTTGCTCAAATCAGGACTAAAATTATGTTTTGTAACAGATGGTTGATACACCTTTTAAGTCTCCTTTAAGCTATAAATTTCCCCTGGTCTTATTCTCCCCTTTCCCTTACCTACCCCCACCAAAAAAACCCCCAGATCATTTGTCCTATGCTTTCTTGCAGCCCACCTTTAGCTGACTGCACCCTTGTGGTGTTAATTCATTCTTGTATTTCCTATAGATTGGAAATTAGATCTAAGGTAGAGTTTCTCCATCTCAGAGCTGTTGACATTTTTGGCATGATAACTCTCTGCTGGTTAAGTAGTGTTTCTGGCCTCTGCCAGCTCCAGTAGTATGATCCCTACCCCCTACATGTGACAATCAGAAATGTCTCCAGACACTGACAGATGTTCTTTGCAGTAGCAAATCAATCAGTGTTTGAGAACCACTGATTCAGATCTGAGGAGAACCACTTGTCAGATTCAAATTTGATTTTTTTTTTTTTGCAAAGTACATCAGAGATGATACTGAGTACTTTTATCAGGAGGCACACAAATGTTTCTCTATTTTGTCATTAATTTTTTTTTTTTTTTTTTCGGGTGCCCTGCATGGCTTACGAGAGCTTAGTTTTCCAACCAGGGATCAAACCTGTACCCTCTGCAACAGAAAAGCAGAGTCGTATCCATTGGACCACCAGGGGGTTCTCTGTAATGATTTTTAGTAGCTATTGATGAGCATTGCCTCAATCCTGTAGGATTCTTTACAGTTAAATATTAACTAGAATGATTTCTTCAGGAGTGTTTCTCTCTCAGTTATGCATTATTCGTTGATTCTGCCAGGAAGATAAACCTGGTCTGCACTGCTTATCTGCTAGGTTCCTAATTTTGCTTCAGGCACGTTGATTTGGTTGTTTCATAAGTGGTCAAGCTCTAGGTCAAGCCCAGCCTGGCCCTTTCTGTTTTGTATTAAAGAGCCTACCTTTTGCATTAGAGCAATAATAGACCAGTTAGCAAATCTTTTATCTCTGTGACACATCCAGACCTCTTGAAGTCTGGATGTGTACCAGTATCCTAGGGCCCTCTGAAATAAAAGCTAAAGACCTCACATTTATGGAGGTTGGTTGTTTTCATGACACTAGCATATAATGAAATGTGTTTACCAGCATCTGGAGGCAAGGAAGGGGTGACTGTAAAGAGACAGGGGAATTTGGGCAGTGATGAAACTGTTCTGTATGTTGTAGTAGCCATACAACTGATTGTGTTTGTCAACACTCGCAGAACCATGCGGTATAAAAGGGGTGGATATTATGGAAATTGTACCTTTAAAAAAGCAAAAAAGAGTTTATGCCACCTGAGGGAATTTCAGACTTTGGAGGAGTTTCTTGATTTATGGCATCAGCAAAGCCCAGTTAGTTGCTCAATGTAGCATCTGTCCTGTTGACGTCTTAGTGAACAGCTTTGTTGTCTTGCGTTCTCTTCTTGGTGTCCAGTTGTTTTTTTAAAAAGTCACATTCTTAGACTTGCTGGGGAAGGTCTGTTTAACTAGGTAATCCTAAATTAATTAAGATTATAAAGAACAGTGGTGTTTAAATCGTGAGGTTAAGGAACAGAAAACGCCTTGCCTCTGGTTGGAGGCCGTGAAAACCCACCCTTGGATCAGGGGTTGGTCCAGTTAGCTAAATGTGGCCTGCAGCTGATTTTGTAGGTGAAGTTTTGTTGTAAAGACAGCTGTGCCCATTCATTTCTTTTATACTGTCTGTGGCTAGTTTCCTGCTGGAGCAGCAGAATTCAGTGTGATAGTGATTGTGTGTTCTGCAAAGCTTAAACATTTAATATCTGACCAGATAGTCTGTGGAGCGTGGTGTTTAAACACACATGGAATGTGAATATGACATATTTTAAATGGTGCAGGGACTGAGAAGCATGTAATTATAATCACAGTTAACATCTGTTGAATGCTGAACACCGTCCCAGCTAGATGGGTTGTCTCATTTTGTCTTTGTAACAGTGGTATGAAGTCAGTACGATTTTTATAAACGGAGGTACAGAGGGACTCAACTGGCATAGAGTCAGAATGAGAAAACAGATCATTGAAATCACTCGTGAATAGTAACGAGCATGCATTTTCATGAAACTAGATTACAACGAGCTTTCTGTTGAATAGGAATCTTTCTGACATTGATCAAGATGGAAAACTCACAGCGGAAGAATTCATCCTGGCTATGCACCTCATCGATGTAGCCATGTCTGGTCAACCACTGCCACCTGTCCTGCCCCCGGAATACATTCCACCTTCCTTTAGGTAAGGAATATTTGGTTCTCATAAGAAATTGTGTGCTAAGTATGTTCATTTCAGCTTTGGCTTTGTTGGCTGTATATCTTATGGTCATTTTTTTTCTTGGCAAGTGAATGACATCTCCACGTATTGAACTGAATCTTCTTAGGCAGCTTTTGTGTTAATCTTTGCCTGTTCCGTTCTTTAAAGTACTTAAATAGACTGTTAGTAAAACAATCAAGTATAACATCACAAATTTGGTGCTTTTGAGACAATCCATGTAATCAAAACTCACCAAATAACTTTAGCAGTTAAAGTGAAACAACATCAGCCTGCACTTAGAAAATGAATCACGGAGATTCTGCCAGTGAATTCTACACATTCCAGAGGTAACAAAATGCTGGCAATGTAGAAATTATAATCAGTAAAATAATGAAAGAAAATTATCCTGGTCTGAAATACAATCTCAGTGGAGAGGTCGAGAGGGTAGCTCAGAGTCCAGTTGGGAGGACTGGTATCCCCCACCCACACACAGCCGTGTACACATAGCCCTCTCAGACAACTTGCCTCTCAAAACTTTAACTCAAAAGACAAATTTGAGCTCTTACAAGTGCACAGAAGAACAAAAGAAGTCCAGATAAGAATTTCTGTCCTGATTCCTCCAATGTCGGGATAGATTAGGGGCAAAGTCTCCATAAAAGAATGAGACATGGAACCGTTGCGATGAGCACATATGAAGTACAGGGAAGCTGAGAACACTGTGTAGGAATAAACCAGTAGCTGGACAGTTTTTTCATCAAATCTCACAGCTGCAAGAATCATAAGAGACACTTAACACTGGTGTCTGTCTGTGTGTGTGTGTGTGTGTGTGTGTGTGTGTGTGTGTTAGTTGCTCAGTTGTGTCCGTTTCCAGGCTTCTCTGTCCATGGGGATTCTCCAGGCAAGAAGAATGAAGTGGATTGCCATGCCCTCCTCCAGGGGATCTTCCCAACCCAGGGATCAAACCCGGGTCTCCTGCATCGCAGGCAGACTCTTTACCGTCTGAGCTGCAAGGTGGAAGCCGACATAAAAAAAGCATAGAAGGAAGATAGGTAGACTGGTTTAAAAGAGCAAGATGATGGGGGAAAGTGAATCTAGCTAGTAAACTATGTGATTTGTTTTTAAGGACTATTAAGTGTAGTCAGTTCATGTGTTTATTAAGAGAGCAAATGTGGAGATTCTGGAAAGGGAAAGGAGATGCTCGCAATTAGCAGAGTTGCTAGTCTTCCCTTGGAAGAATTTAATATTCCATAGGAAGGAAACTGTGTCAGGCACTGCTCTAACCACTTGATGATTGTTAACTGATTTAACCCTTTGAAATTGTCCTAATTTTGTGATGGTTCTAAATATTTAAATGACCTTGGCAGAGTCTGATGGCATTCAGATATTCATTTTTTAAAGACTCTTTTAAGGAAATGGCAACCCACTCCAGTATTCTTGCCTGGAGAATCTCATGGACGGAGGAGCTTGGTGGGCTACAGTCCGTGGGTCGCGAAGAGTCGGACACGACTGAGCAACTTCACTTTCACTATATAAATGGAGAAGAGCACATCTTTATTTTTTCCTCACCAAAAATGACATCTGCTCCACTTTCTATGGCATAATCTTTAAAAGGTGATTTTTCATGATTTGCTCAATTCTATCTTGGAAACTAGACGTGGAACCATTTACTTTTTTCTACAATTGCAGAAGAGTTCGATCTGGTAGTGGTATAGCTGTCATAAGCTCAACTTCGGTGGATCAGAGGTTGCCAGAGGAACCAGTTTTGGAAGATGAACAGCAACAACTAGAAAAGAAACTACCTGGTAAGACAGTCTTCATATTTAAATTTTATAGTCTGTTAGAGATTTTCTGTCTCTAAGGCTAAGATGGAGGTAAAATATATTTAGCTAATGACATTATTGCTGTGTTTCTTTAACTGACTTTAGTCAGAAAGGAGACACTTTGCATATGCTTTTTGGACTTTAATACATGTATAGAATGTACTGATGCACCTTTGTTCTAGCTCTTACATTGAAATCTATTTAACACTTACTGGAAATTTTATAAATGTAATCTATAAAGCACTGAAAATTGATGTCTTTAAGCCATTGCTTAATACCACCAGTACAGAAATAGAATGTAAAGTTGCCTACTGTTGTTTTCTCATGTTGTTATAGAATCGAAAGCTCCTTGATAACAAGAAGCTATTTTAAATTTAATAGGAACCTAATTTAAATTACACTCATTTACAATGAGAAATTCATCATACTATTAAAATATTCTCTGGTGGTTATGAATTATTAATATGAAATGATAATTGATACTAAGACACCCTAATGAAATTTATTATGGAGTCTCTTCATGGTAAATACTCTGTCAGTGTCATTTTGCTGCCTTTCAAGTGCTCAGGGAACAATCGACCTGCTGAGGACACTACTAGCTCTCCCGCTCTCCTCTTCAACTAAATTACTTTTTGTTCACTGAAACTGCTCCCTGAAAATGTTCTTTGTGGAAGTGTGTTGAGTAGAGTGAAGAGTCTAAATGTTAATAATACATGGTCCATGCCCTCTAGAAGGTTATGATACAACTGAGGATTTAAGACATCCATATAAAAAAACATCAAAGCAATGCATAATTGTGATAAATTTGTGAAGGCAGAATTATAGATAAATAGCAGAGCTTACTTGTGGTTGGTTAGCACAGACTGGCAAATACATTGGCAGTTAAGTCTCTATGGAAGAGGTAACAGTGGAGTTGAGATTTGAAGATTAATAGGGTCATTACAGGGCTGGGAAGGAGAAACATTTCAGGTTAATAATCATGGGAATAAAGTCTTCAAGCAAATAAGGACAGGAATCCTTAGAACTTGAAATTTTCTTTTTCTGTTGGTGGAAGATATTTAATTATTTTTTTGGCTGCACTGGGTCTTCATTGCTATGCAAGGGCTTTCTATAGTTGAGGCGATCTGGGTCAACTCTGAATTATGGTGTGCGGGCTTCTCATTGCAGTGGCTTCTCTCTGTTGCTGAGCAAAGAAAGGCTCTGGACAAGCTGGCTTCAGTAACTGGAGCTCTCAGGCTTAGTTGTCCCATGGTGAATAGAGTCTTCCTGGACCAGGGATCGAACCCATGTTCTCTGCATTGGCAGGTGGATTCCTGTCTACTGTGCCACCAGGGAAGTCCAACGTTTCAAGTTTTGAACAAGATGTGACATTATTAGAGGTTTTGGTTAATGCATTCTTCTTTCAACAGCTGTTTATTACGTGCCTCTGTGTATCAGAAATCGGGCCAGATTTTGGAATTAAAAAGGTATATAGGGACTTTCAGTTTTTGTTGTTTTTTTTAATTGAGGTAAAATTTGCTTAACATAATATTGGTCATTCACAGTCAGCCAGTCTGGGTGTCTTAAACAGCAGAAATTTATTTCTCACAGTTCTGGAAGATAGAAAAGCCCATGATCAGGATGCCGTCCAATTCTGTTCCTGGTGGGGGCGATTTTCCTGACTTGCAGATGGCTGCACTCTCACCAGAGCCTCACCTGGCCTTTTCTCTGTGTGTGCACATGAAAAGAGAAAGATGGCTCTCCGTTTTCTTATAAGGCCCCTAATTCATAATGAAGGTCCCATAGTCATGACTTTATTTTAACCCGAATTATAAAGGTCCCATCTCCAAATACCAGCCCACTGGAGGTTACTGCTTCCACATCTGAATTGATAGGGTAGAAAACACTCAGTCCAAAACAATGGCCATAGCTAGTTACTCAACATTTTCCCTTTTCCCCAGTCCCTAGTTATCATCAGCCTGCTATCTGCGTCTTTTGATTAATCCCCTCTGAATATTTCATAGAAATAGTATTATGCAGTTGGTGTTGTTTTATGTCTGGCTTCTTTCACTTAGCATAGTATTTTTGAGATTTTATCCACAGTGTTGTTCAGTTGCTCAGTTGTGTCCTACTCTTTGCAACCCCATGGACTGCAGCATGCCAGGCTTCCCTGTCTTTCACCATCTCCCGGAGTTTGCTTAAACTCATGCCCATCGAGTTGGTGATGCCATCCAGCCATCTCATCCTCTGTCGTCCCCTTCTCCTCCTGCCTTCAATCTTTCCCAGCATCAGGGTCTTTTCCAGTGAGTCAGCTCTTTGCATCAGGTTTCCAAAGTATTAGAGCTTCAGCTTCAGTATCCGTCCTTCCAATGAATATTCAGGATTGATTTCCTTTAGGATTGACTGGTTTGATAGCCTTGCAGTCCAAGGGACTCTCAAGAATCTTTTCCAACACCACAGTTCAAAAGCATCAGTTCTTTGGTTTTCAGCCATTTTTGTGGTCCAAGATCCCCTGGAGAAGGGAACGACTACCCACTCCAGTATCCTGGCCTCCAGAATTCCATGGACTGTATAGTCTATGGGGTTGCAAAGAGCCGGACATGACTGAGTGGTTTCCACTTTCACTGTTCTCACATCCGACTCTCACACCGACTTGATGGACATGAGTTTGAGCAAATTCCGGCAGATGGTGAAAGACAGGGAAGCCTGGCATGCATGGGATTCAAAGAGTAGGACACAACTGAACAATATTGTGGATAAAATCTCAAAAATACCATGCTAAGTGAAAGAAGCCAGACATAAAACAACACCAACTCCTGGAGAAACATAGCTTTGACTATGCGGACCTTTGTTGGTGAAGTGATGTCTCTGCTTTTTAATACGCCGTCTAGGTTTGCATGTGCCATCACTTCACTCCTTTCTCTGGCTGAGAGGACTTGCAGTTTTAAAGTGGCAGAGTGAAATGGGTGTTGCCTTTTCAGAAACCACTAAAAGGAGCAAAAAGAACAAGAAAAGAAAACTTGCTTACCATCTCTGATCTCTCATCTAACTGCCATGTTTAAGGAAAGTGTCTTCAGTAGAGGCCAGGCAGGAACGTGGGAAGAAGCCAAAAGGATGCTCACAGCTACATCTCTCAAGACAAAGTGTGAAGTGACAGTTCTTAAAATAGATTGGGAACAATGGGAATGGCGTGCTGCACAGGCTGGCAGCGAGAGCTTCCAGTGTCTGGGGCTGGCTTCCAGGAGAAGCGTGTGAGGCAAACACAAAACTGAGCTGACACTGCTAAAAACACAGAAGGGACATGGAGCATGGAATTTTTTTAAGTTTTTTTTTTAATTTTTAATTATTTATTTTATTTTACTTAAAAAAAAAACTTTTTATTTTATTTTATTTTTTTCCATCTCAGGTGTACATGAGTTCCCAATCTTGAACGCCCCCTGGAATTTTTTTTTTAAGTAAAGTAAAATGGGTGTAAACCGTGTTAGCAAGGATCAGAGAAAAAAAAATTGTTGACCTGAGGATAGTGTAAAACCTTGGTGTTCTTAAAAGAAGGAAACTGAATAATAGGTTGGGAAAACTAGTTTACTGAGTGTCCTCTGCATAGTAATTAGGGCACAACCTACTCTTAAGTGTGAAACCCAAGAGGAGACATATCATCTTACCTCTATTTTCAGGAACCATTCTGTTTGTTAAAATTGAAAACAGAATGGCAGAGTTTTATGCAAAGGAAAAAGAGGTAGAAAGGGAAGGATGTTCCTGGTGGTCCAGTGGTTAAGACTCTGGGCTCCCAATGCAGGGAGCTAGTGTTCAATCGCTGGTTGGGGAATTAAGATACCTCACGCCTGGTGGCCAAAGAAAAAGAGATAGAAAGGGAGAAGTTTGTGGTATAGAGGAGAGAGAGGGTCAGTTGCTAAACCAAGGTCGTAGAAAAAAGAAAGGAAAGAGTAACAGGGAAGGTGTGGAGAATGCATGATGATGGAGAAGTTCTGTCGAAAGATTATTCCAGAAACTGAGTTTTGGACGTTCTGAATGCTGTGATGCGGTTCATCTGCAGGGGAGGGTATGTAAAAGAGACGCTGAGTAAAAGGGCCTGTACCCGGTGCTTATCCGTGAGGGCAGAGGCAGGCAGGAAGCTTAGGGGGTTCGTATCTGCAGGTCCGTTACTCATTGACGATGTGCCGTGGAGTTTTTCCTTTGAAATTGTCTGTTGAACATCATATGGCTTTTCCTAATCGTCCTGTCTCTTGTCTGAAAGTAACCTTTGAAGATAAGAAGCGGGAGAACTTTGAACGGGGCAACCTGGAGCTGGAGAAGCGGAGACAGGCTCTCTTGGAGCAGCAGCGTAAAGAGCAGGAGCGCCTGGCCCAGCTGGAGCGGGCAGAGCAGGAGAGGAAGGAGCGGGAGCGCCAGGAGCAGGAGCGCAAAAGACAACTGGAGCTGGAAAAGCAGCTAGAGAAGCAGCGGGAGCTGGAGCGGCAGAGGGAGGAGGAGCGAAGGAAGGAAATCGAGAGGCGGGAGGTGAGCGGCCGGAAACAGTCCGGCCATTAACACGGCGCTCTTCTAGAATCGTTTAAGTGTCATCAGGGCTTCCCTGATGGCTCAGCAGGTAGGAGATGGCAGGAGACACAGATCCAGTCCCTGGTCTGGGGAACTGAGATTCCCACATGCCATGTGCTTAGTCACTCAGTCATGTCCAACTCTCTGCGACCCCGTGGACTGCAGCCCCACCAGGCTCCTCTGTCCATGGGATTCTCCAGGCAAGAATACTGGAGTGGATTGCCATGCCCTCCTCCAGGGGGTCTTCCCAAACCTAGGTCTCCCACATTGTAGGCAGATTCTTTATACCATCTAAGTCTGAAGAAACAAGAATTTAAGAAAACATAAAAATATGGCCTTCCCTGATGGCTCAGGGGTAAAGAATCTGCCTGCCAGTGCAGAAGATGCAGGTGTGATCCCTGGAATGGGNTTTTTTTAAGTTTTTTTTTTAATTTTTAATTATTTATTTTATTTTACTTAAAAAAAAAAC
Source organism: Neotragus moschatus (assembly GCA_006410615.1). NCBI lineage: Eukaryota > Metazoa > Chordata > Mammalia > Artiodactyla > Bovidae > Neotragus > Neotragus moschatus. The sequence goes on along the minus strand of SJYA01000017.1, from coordinate 118,543 downwards.
TTTTTATTTTATTTTATTTTTTTCCATCTCAGGTGTACATGAGTTCCCAATCTTGAACGCCCCCTGGAATTTTTTTTTTAAGTAAAGTAAAATGGGTGTAAACCGTGTTAGCAAGGATCAGAGAAAAAAAAATTGTTGACCTGAGGATAGTGTAAAACCTTGGTGTTCTTAAAAGAAGGAAACTGAATAATAGGTTGGGAAAACTAGTTTACTGAGTGTCCTCTGCATAGTAATTAGGGCACAACCTACTCTTCAGTGTGAAACCCAAGAGGAGACATATCATCTTACCTCTATTTTCAGGAACCATTCTGTTTGTTAAAATTGAAAACAGAATGGCAGAGTTTTATGCAAAGGAAAAAGAGGTAGAAAGGGAAGGATGTTCCTGGTGGTCCAGTGGTTAAGACTCTGGGCTCCCAATGCAGGGAGCTAGTGTTCAATCGCTGGTTGGGGAATTAAGATACCTCACGCCTGGTGGCCAAAGAAAAAGAGATAGAAAGGGAGAAGTTTGTGGTATAGAGGAGAGAGAGGGTCAGTTGCTAAACCAAGGTCGTAGAAAAAAGAAAGGAAAGAGTAACAGGGAAGGTGTGGAGAATGCGTGATGATGGAGAAGTTCTGTCGAAAGATTATTCCAGAAACTGAGTTTTGGACGTTCTGAATGCTGTGATGCGGTTCATCTGCAGGGGAGGGTATGTAAAAGAGACGCTGAGTAAAAGGGCCTGTACCCGGTGCTTATCCGTGAGGGCAGAGGCAGGCAGGAAGCTTAGGGGGTTCGTATCTGCAGGTCCGTTACTCATTGACGATGTGCCGTGGAGTTTTTCCTTTGAAATTGTCTGTTGAACATCATATGGCTTTTCCTAATCGTCCTGTCTCTTGTCTGAAAGTAACCTTTGAAGATAAGAAGCGGGAGAACTTTGAACGGGGCAACCTGGAGCTGGAGAAGCGGAGACAGGCTCTCTTGGAGCAGCAGCGTAAAGAGCAGGAGCGCCTGGCCCAGCTGGAGCGGGCAGAGCAGGAGAGGAAGGAGCGGGAGCGCCAGGAGCAGGAGCGCAAAAGACAACTGGAGCTGGAAAAGCAGCTAGAGAAGCAGCGGGAGCTGGAGCGGCAGAGGGAGGAGGAGCGAAGGAAGGAAATCGAGAGGCGGGAGGTGAGCGGCCGGAAACAGTCCGGCCATTAACACGGCGCTCTTCTAGAATCGTTTAAGTGTCATCAGGGCTTCCCTGATGGCTCAGCAGGTAGGAGATGGCAGGAGACACAGATCCAGTCCCCGGTCTGGGGAACTGAGATTCCCACATGCCATGTGCTTAGTCACTCAGTCATGTCCAACTCTCTGCGACCCCGTGGACTGCAGCCCCACCAGGCTCCTCTGTCCATGGGATTCTCCAGGCAAGAATACTGGAGTGGATTGCCATGCCCTCCTCCAGGGGGTCTTCCCAAACCTAGGTCTCCCACATTGTAGGCAGATTCTTTATACCATCTAAGTCTGAAGAAACAAGAATTTAAGAAAACATAAAAATATGGCCTTCCCTGATGGCTCAGGGGTAAAGAATCTGCCTGCCAGTGCAGAAGATGCAGGTGTGATCCCTGGAATGGGAAAATCTCCTGGAGAAGGAAATGGCACCCAGTCCAGTATTCTTGTCTGGAAAATCCCATGGACTGAAGAGCCCAGCAGGCTACACTCCTTGGTGTCACAAAGAGTCAGAGACAAATAAGTGCCTGAGCACAATACAACAATAATATATTAACCCAGTCTTGTTTCTTTCTTTTTACAATTCGGTAGTTTTAATTATTCACAGAGTTGTGCGACCATCACCACTGATTCATCACCCTGAAAAGAACTTCCTTAAGCATTAAGGAGTTACTCCCCTTTCCCATTCCTCCTTCCCCTTAACAACCACAGATTTACCTTCTGTCTCTACACCTTTGCCTGCTCTGGACATTTTGGATAAACGGAATCATAGAATATGTGGCTTTTTGTGTCTGGCTTTCACTTTGAAGGTTCATCCAGTGTGTAGATTGAATAAATACTTACTCCTTTTTATAACTGAGTAATATTTCACTACCTGGATAGACAACATTTTATTTATCTACTCATCAACCTGATGGACACTGGGTTTTTTTTTTTCCTACCTTTTGGATATTTTGAATAATGTTGCTATGAACATTCATGTACAAGTTTTTGATAACTGAGTCTTATGACAAACTATTGCTATCAATTATGTATTTTTTAGCTTTTTTTCTGCATTCATATACACATACAGAAATAGGTTCATATGGTGGAGAGGCTGAGGGTTTACTGAAATTGTTTTTTTCAACCACCGTATTGGTAACACACTAAATAATTAAAGTGTTTGGCATCTTTTTCTTTTTCCACTTTAGAAAACAAGCCTAGTAATCTTTACTGTATTTTATGGAAGGCTTCCTAAATTTGGTGCCATACCTGGATATGGGCCAAGCCAATCTCTTGTCTGTCTTTCCAGTCTTAGTATGTTGTGACAGAAGCAATGCCATGATCCTCTTGTGTAGATGAAGTGTATTTTAAAGATGAAGGATTTTTTTCTTTATAAAAAAATAATAGTTTGGTTTCATCTCCTGATGATTGCTTTTGAAAACTTCTAGGTGTAAGCTGCCTTTTCAGTCAGTCACACACACACAGATAATAACAAGATTTTCCTTTTCAGAATGACAAGCAAAAGATAGACCACCTTTCCTTCTTCAGTTTTTTTTTTTAAGCATTTCAGAGTGTTTGTTGAGAACTATATAATTGGCATTTATGATGAGCCAGGCATTGATTAAGTTCCTGGAGATGTTGTGGTGACTAGGTACCCACCTGTCCTCCAGGCCCTTACAGTGTAGCTGGAGCACAGATATGTAAGAAGCAGTTATGATACAGTGAAGAGTGCCAGGTGCCCTGACACATCCTCTGTCTAGCATCCATCAGAGTCAGGGTTGAAGAGAGCTGATGTTGCTGGAAAAATTACAGAATCTTCTGTGCTAACAAGGAAACATGATTAGGGACATAGGAGTCATGAACTTTTAAAGCTTGAGATAAATAATAATTTCTCCTATGACAGAAGAAATAATCATTACTCGTTTGATGGAAGAAAGTTTTTTTTTTGTTTGTTTCGTGTTTTTGTTGTGGGTTTTTCCTAGGTTAACTTGCCTTTTTTGAAAAGATAATTTTGTTGTATTTATTTGGCTGCTCTAGATCTTAGTTGCAGCGCATGGGATCTTTAGTTGAAGCATGTGGTATCTAGTTCCTTGTCCAGAGATTGAACCCGACATCCTGCATTGGGATCTCGGAGTCCTAGCCACCAGACAACTCCCGTAATTTTCCTTGTTTTCTTTTATGAGTCAGTAAATAAGGAAGAGCAGGTTTACTTACTACACCAAGCATCCTTAAATGCCTAAGGAATTGAATGTCAGTGATCCAGTAGTCCTTTCTGTTCTCAACCCACGTGACTAGCCTTTCTGAATATTCTCTTTTTTCCCATAGAAGTAATAACATATTTGTATGAAATTTTGTGCTGTCTTATAATGAAAGTCACTTGTCATGTTTAAAACCATTTCATCCCTAAAAGAAAAGACTTACTAGATGTAAGGTTTATTAAGAGACATTGAAAAGTGTAAGAACTGAACAGTTTTGTCTGTTTGTGTATGTCACAGGCTGCGAAACGGGAGCTTGAAAGGCAAAGACAGCTGGAATGGGAACGGAATCGAAGACAAGAACTATTAAATCAAAGAAACAAAGAACAAGAAGACATAGTTGTACTGAAAGCAAAGAAAAAGACTTTGGAATTTGAATTAGAAGCTCTAGTGAGTAGTTTGCTTGTGCTTTAGGAACCCACTTGCATTGAAGTGTTAAATGCTAATGAGTCTTATTATTTTTCACTTGTTAAAGAATGATAAAAAACATCAATTAGAAGGAAAACTTCAGGATATCAGATGTCGATTGACAACCCAAAGGCAAGAAATTGAGAGCACAAACAAGTCTAGAGAGTTGAGAATTGCAGAAATCACCCACCTACAACAGCAATTACAGGTAAGAAAATATGTCCCTTAAAAGCCTTTTGGCTTCCATGCCTTTCTTTGATTCATTTCATTCACTTATTCACTCAGCAAGCAGCAAGCATCTAGCAGGCCAAGATGAAGCAGACAGGGTACTTGCCTGAAAGTAGTTGTTGCTCAGTTGCTAAGTCGTGTCCAACTCTGTGACCCCGTGGACTGCAGCACCCCAGGCTTTGCTGTCCTTCACTATCTCCCGTAATTTGCTGAGACTCATGTCCATTGAGTTGGTGATGCCATCCAATCAGCTCATCCTCTGAAAGTAGGCTGTCTGGTAATTCAGCACACTTGCTGGGACTGCTGCATGCCAACTCAGTGCAAACGCCGGTAAGCACTGAGGATCCAGCAGTGGATAGCAGAGACAGAAACTCTGCCCTCATGGAGCTTACCTTCTGTTTGCAGGGTAGACAAGGACTCAGGAAATAAGACAAGTGTGTTCTCTATTAGAAGAGGAAAAGTTGCTCTGGAGAGCGAGTAGGGAAGAGAGTCTCAAGTAGAGAGGCCTGTGATTTTAAGTAATGCGATCGGGTCAGGCATCTCTGTGAGTACGATGCTGGGGCAAAGACTTGAAAGAGGTGAATGGCTGAGCCAGATGGACATCTAGCAGAGCAAGTTTTAGGTAGGGCAACAGTTGTGCAGAAGAACTGAGGCTATAAGCTGGTCTCTGGGGTGCCTGTTACAGCAAGGAGACAGCCATGGTTGGAGCAGTTGGGGGCTGGATCGTGCAGGACCTGTAGTCCACTCTTGGGACTTTGGCTTTACCATATAACCACAATAAAGAAGTATAATTATATCAGGGGGAGTTCCAGAGTATAGAGAATAGTTGAAGACACAATGGACTACTCTAAGCAGTTCTGCTTTCATCTTATTACCTATTCAGCCTTCACCACCAAGTTGTTAAAATTTCATCTGGTTTGGTTTCAAGTGTTTAATTAGAGGGGTATCCAATTCATGTAGATACTGTTCTGCATACCATCCTAAAAAGTGATCAGTTGTGGACACCGTGACTTTAATTTCAGCTTCTTTTTGTCAGCCTGACAGTTTTGAGCTTTATCTATATTTTTGAGTGAATCAGTCCTTTGTTCCTTTGCATTAGTTCAGTCAGTTCAGTCACTCAGTTGTGTCCAGCTCTCCTTGTGACCCCATGGACTGCGGCATGCCAGGTCTTCCTGTCCATCACCAACTCCCAGAGCTTGCTCAGACTCATGTCCATCAGGTTGATGACGCCATCCAACCATCTCATGCTTTGTCGTCCCCTTCTCCTCCTTTACCAGTGAGTCAGATCTTGGCATCAGGTGGCCAAAGTATTGAAGCTTCAGCTTCAACATCAGTCCTTCCAATGAATATTCAGGACTGATTTCCTTTGGGATGGAGTGGTTTGATCTCCTTGCAGTCCAAGGGACCCTCAAGAGTCTTCTCCAACACCACAGTTCAAAAGCATCAATTCTTCAGTATTCAACTTTCTTTATAGTCCATCTCTCACATTCATACATGACTACTGGAAAAAGCAGAGCTCTGACTAGATGGAAAATTTGGCATTACTTTGTTGGCAAAGTAATGTCTCTCCTTTTTAACATGCTTTCTAGGTTGGTCATAGCTTTTCTTCCTTTTCATCACTGAGTAATATTTCCTTGTTTATCCCATCACTTGCTGAGGGACATTTAGGTCTTTTACAGTTTTGGACTTTATGACTAAAGCTGCAGTGAGTATTTACTTATATTTCTTTATGTGGAAATGGAAATATATTTTATTTCTCTTGGTTAAATTTTAGGAGGGGAATTACTGTCATATAGCCATGTCAGAGTCTACCAAACTGTTTCTGCAGTGGTTGTGTCATTTCACATTCTCACCAGCAGTGCACCAGCCCTTCAGCTGCCCCTCACTCTCGCCAACACTCCCTTTTGTCATTGTTTTTAGCGTCTCTGGTGGGTGGGCAACAGTGTCACATGTAGCTTTAATCTGCATCTCCCTGAAGGCTGAATGCTGTTGGCTGTTGGCTCTTATGTGTATTAGCGTGCACCTTCTGTATGTGTTTTATGAACAAATCTTTAACTCGTCCTTTATTGGGTTGCTTGTCTTATTATCACAGTTCTTTATATAGTCTTATAAGAAGTCCTTTGTTAGATGTTTTTGCAAATATTTTCACCTAATCTCTGGCTTGCCTTTTCGTTTTTGTAATGGTGTTTCTTAAAGGGCAGATGTTTTAACTTTTAATGTTCAATTTATTTTTTCTTTTATGGTTTTTTATGTTCTATCCGAGAAAGCTTTGACTGTCCCATGGTTGCAGATGTTTTCCCTTATGTCTTCTTCCACAAGTTTTACACTTTTATCTAACATATTTAGTTCTGTGATCCAGTTTTGATTGATTTTTACGTTAAGTGCAAGGTAAGGTAGCTAGAGTCACTTTTTTCCATACTGACACCCACTTTGTTCTATCAATGTTCATTAAAAACCTTAGTAGCTTGTTGATAATCAGCTGACCACATTTGTAAAAATCTTTCCTAGACTCTCTTTTATTCCACTGATCTACATCTGTCCTTTTACCAGTATTTCCCTCTGTTGACCTGCAACTCTGGAGATTTTAAAGTGTTTTTTCCTCCTTTATTTTATTAATATGGTGCTTTACATTGATTTAAATTTGAATGTTAAACCAACTTTCCATTCTTGGGGTAAACTGCCCTTCAGTTCAGTTCAGTTCAGTTGCTCAGTCGTGTCTGACTCTTTGTGACCCCATGGACTGCAGCACACCAGGTCTCCCTGTCCATCACCAGCTCCCAGAGTTTACTCAAATTCATGTCCATTGAGTTGATGATGCCATCTGACCATCTCATCCTCTGTCGTCCCCTTCTTCTCCCACCTTCAATCTTTCCCAGCATCAGGGGAAACTCTTGGAACTCTTCTCCAATGAGTCAGTTCTTTCCATCAGATGGCCAAAGTATTGGAGTTTCGGCTTCAACATCAGTCCTTCCAATAAACACTCAGGACTGATTTCCTTTAGGATTAACTGGTTATGTCTCCTTGCAGTCCAAGGGACTCTCAAGAGTCTTCTCCAACCCCACAGTTGAAAAGCATCAGTTCTGCACTCAGCTTTCTTTATAGTCCAACTCTCACATCCATACATGACTACTGGAAAAACCATAGCCTTGACTAGACGGACCTTTGTTGACAAAGTAATGGCTCTGTTTTTCAGTATGCTTCTAGGTTGGTCATAACTTTTCTTCCAGTGAGTGTCTTTTAAATTCATGGCTGCAGTCACCATCTGCAGTGATTTTGGAGCCCCAAAAATAAAGTTTTCACCTCAGTCAGTCTCTCTCATCAGGAAGCTTCCATAAGCCTCTTATCCTTCTCCATCAGAGGGCAGACAGACTGAAAACCACAATCACAGAAAACTAACCAATCTAATCACATGGACCACAGCCTGTCTAACTCAATGAAACTGCCCTTAGTCATAGTGTATTATTGTTTTAAAAAATTATTGTTTATATCAACTTCTTATTATTATGAGTGTATTTATTTAAATTTGTGGGGGATATTAGTTTCATTTCTCATAATATCTTCATCTAGCTTTGGTATCAGGGTAATAAGGAAGTAAATAAAGTATATTCTTTTTTATTTTCTAAGAATTATATGAAATGCTAGTACTCTCTTGATATCCATGGGGCCCTGGTTCCAAGCTAACTGAGGATACCAAAATCCATGGATGCTCAAGTTCTTTATGTAAAATGGATAGTATGATAGTCCCTTTGTGTCTGCATATTTAGATTGAAATTTGATCCTAGACTTGCTGAATCCAGATGGACTGGATGTTAGTGTCTGTGGTGGTAGCTATTGTTTATTGAAGGCCTGGCATGTGAAGACCTTAATGCGAATATTAAATAGAATTTCACAATACCCTAGTAAGGGCAGTATCATTACTCTCATAAGTGGGAAAATGATTCTAGAAGGGAATATTCTGTTTTGGAATCAGTTTCTACCTGGGCAACAAGGATCCAAATTACCCAGTTTATGTTACTTCAAAACTTTTCTTCTTAACTTGATACCACCCTGCCTCCCTAGCTAACCCTTTCAGCTTCTCTCTTAAAATCCTGTATGAAAGTATGAAAGTGTTAGTTGCTCAGTTGCATCTGACTCTTGGTGACCCCATGGACTGTAGCCCACTGTGTTCCTCTGTCCATGGGATTCTCTGGGCAAGAATAATGGAGTGGGTAGCTATTTCCTTCTCCAGGGGATCTTCTTGACCCAGGGATTGGACCCAAGTCCCCTGTATTGCAGGCAGATTCTTTACCATCTGACCCACCAGGGAAGATTAAAACCCTATATATTTCTTAAAAACTTTCTCTCACCACCTTTCATAGTTATCAGACTCCAATCTCAGTGCAGTTGGTCCACCTGTGCAGATTGAACCAACCCTAGGATTCAGAGTGCCAATCATACTTAGCTATTTTATGTAAGGGACTTCAACGTCCTTGGGTTTTTTTATTGTGGAGATCCTGAAAACAGTACTTCATGGATACCGAGAGATTACTGTTTCTTGCTTAAATTTTTGGTGGCATTCACTGGTGAAGCCTTATGGACCTGGACATTTCATTGTGGTAGGACTTATAAGTGCAAAATTTGTTTAGTAGATACAGGGCTATCCCTGTTTTCTATTTGTGCTATATTCTCTTTTGATAATTTGTATCTTTCAATGAATGTGTCTGTTTCATCTAAGTTAACAAATTTATTTGTATAAAATTGTTTACAGTATTCTCTTATTATTCTTTGCAAGTCTGTAGCGTCTGTAGTGATGTTACGTCCTGATGTTGAGAATTTGTGTCATTTACCTCCCATTCCAACTCTTCTCCTTCTCTTTGTTCTCCCTTCTGTTCCACCTCCCTCTTTTCTCCAACAGTCTAGCTGGGACTTTATTGATTTTATTGATTTATTGATTGGCTTTATTGATTTTTTTAAATAAATGTTTTATTTTATTGTTTTTTTTCTCTATGGTATCTCTGTTTTCTATTTCATTTACTTAGGCTCCTTATTATTTCCTTTCATTTACTTATTTTGGATTTAATTTGCTTCTATCCAGCCTATTAAGAAGTAGCTTAGATTATTGAATTTGCACCTAAGAAGATTTCTGATAATGTATAAACATGTTAAGTTGTAAATTTCCTTCCAAGCATCATAGCCATATTACACAAATTTTAACATGTTGTATTTTCATATTCATTCCATTCAGAACCTGTTTTTTATTTCCTTTATCATTTCTTTGAAGGGTTATTTAGAATTATGTAATTTAGTTTCCAAATACTTGGATTTCTTTCTTTTTTTTTTTTTTTTGAGCTGTCTGATTGATTTCTGGTTTATTTATGGTATGATCTGTGAGCACAGTTTGTGTGATTTTTAAGTTTATTGAGACTTATGTTATAGCTCAGCATGTAATCTGTCTTGGTGAATGTTCCATGTACTCTGTTGAAGCTGAGTAGGGTGTCCCCTAAATGTAAGTCGATCGAGTTGGTTCTTAGTGTTGTCCATATCTTCAGTGTCCTTCTTGATTATCACAGAAATCCTAATCGATTTGAGATATTAGGATATGACATATAAGGTAAATAGTGTCAGAAGTTCACTGCTAGAAATTATTTGAAAATATTTTAAAATGCATGCCCAAGTACGAGCTTTTCTATGTTAACTCTATGTCTTTCACTATTTACGAGAAGTTTCATAAAATATGCCCTTAGAAAATTTAAGACTGAAAACCATAGGTTTATTTATTATCTCACTGAATGTTGTATATCCATATATATGTTTACGATTGATGCTTAGTGTGTTTAGTTATTGAAAATAAAATACAAATCAAGGTTCCTGAAAAAGCAGTGAAGTTAAAAATAATGCATGGTTTGAAGAAAGTCAGGTACATAGTAGGCAATGATATATCGGTTTTCTTTCTTTATAAGTACTAGCAGATTCTTGCTATGCACATGTGTCAAGTACCCCTTCCTACTGATTTGACCTATTTTAGAAAGTTAGATTATACATTTAGGAGTAATGTTGGGAGTTCCCCAGTGGTCCTCTGGTTAAGATTTCATGTCTCAGTGATTTTGAGCCAGGCTTCATCTTGATACTTCCTTGTTTGCCCTGGTTCAGGAAAGAAAATCTGGGATTGGTTAGAAATGTGGCCTTGGTTTAGTGAGGTGAAGAAGAGGAGGAGCCCAGTTGGCTATGCTTTTTTGGGGAAAATGTTCTGATTTGTGTATTCTGCTTTGTCTAAATTTGGTGGGATTGAGGAGAGTACGTTTGTTTGTGTGAATTATTCATGTGAGAAGATGCTTCTAAATGTTCTCCACTGAGCTGTATCACCCTACAGTTGGGATGTATAGTATACAAAGATTTCTTACATACAAGCCAGTCGGTATCTAAAGGTGGTTGTTCCAGAAAGGACTGGCCTCAGGTGAAAATTTTTCATGAAGACATTTTTACTGTTTCAAATGAAAAGTTAATACATAGAGGTTTATTTTTCTTAAGTCAGAGTAAAAATGAAAGTCAAATGCACACGTGTGTGTATGCTAAGTCACTTCAGTCATATCTGACTCTTCGTGACCTCATGGACTGTTGCCCTCCAGACTCCTCTGTCCATGGATTCTCCAGGCAAGAATACTTGAGTAGCTGCCATACCCTCCTCCAGGGGATCTTCCCAACCTAGGGATCGAACCTGGGTTTGCATTGCAGGAACATTCTTTACCACTGAGCCACTGGGGAAGCCCTAAAAGTCAAATGTTCCTTAATAAAGGCTACAAAAGCTGTCTTTTCCCCCTGATATATGTAGAAACTACGTTGAATAATAAACTTAGGCAAATACAGTTGATTCTCAAGTCACATGTGAAAATGCCTCACAGTCCTGTACAGTGTGGTTTAGCTTTTATCTATATTGGTTAAAAAATATTCGATTCAAGATTTCTGTGCAGCTGTTTAAAACTGTGGCTTTATCCTCAGTGGTGGAGCCACATATGATAACTAAGATTCTAATTATTAAAGTCCTGGTTTGAATTCTGTTTCCAACTTCAGGTGTATGGTCACCCTCCGTTCAGCCCTATTAAGTTCATGACAGAACAGTTCCTGTTTAAACTACTGAGTCAGTTTACAAATATCAGGGTCACTGCATTTGTATTTGATCCTAGTGCAATTTGAGAGATCATTCCTTTCCATTTTCTCTGCTGAGTTGTACTTGTGGTTCACTTTTAAAAGCTTATAAATAGGCAGTAAGTCAATAAAAATGTAAGAAATATCAAGGGAATTATAACTGTCTTATTTAAACTTTATTTCAGTGAAAAACATTTGGCAAACAATTAATTTCTTGGCAAGAAAACAACAACAGCAACCCTGACAGTGATTAAATATAGTTTTGCTGTAGACTATTTGGGATGAAGTTAGGAGAATATTTGAGGGAGCAGAAAAGTGATCTCTGCCTGCCAGGACTTTGGATCTAAACATGGTAGTTTTCTCCACCATTCATTGCTGTGTTCTTTTCTCTCCTAGGAGTCCCAGCAAATGCTTGGAAGACTTATTCCAGAAAAACAGATACTCAATGACCAACTGAAACAAGTTCAGCAAAACAGTTTGCACAGTAGGTGTTTTCTTTTTAAAGTTGACATTTTCCTTCCTCACAGGCAAGAAATGAGAACCTGAAAAGCCACTTTTCCTCACTGCCAGTTTGTTTTTCTTATCTCGCCATGTCTTTCTAAAACAAGGGGATTCACTTCTCACACTCAAGAGAGCCTTAGAAGCGAAAGAACTGGCTCGGCAGCAGCTACGAGACCAACTGGATGAAGTGGAGAAAGAAACGAGGTCAAAATTACAGGAGATTGATATTTTCAACAATCAGCTGAAGGTACCTATTCTGTGTGTGCCTACATGTATGTCTGTCTTTGTTAATTTTTTTAAGTGGCCAAGATGGTTAGTTGATATTTGACCTCCAGGCAGGAAGATTTATTCTGCTGGTTTGTCAGCCTTCATAAAAAGCCCTCACATTTATAGATGAACATTAAACAATCTAAGTTGAATTTTTGTCCTTTAAAAAATAAAAATGAACCTGGCCTGTTTAAATGAAGGGCTGAGTAAATGGACCCGACTTGACATCGGTCTTTCACATGAATACATTTTTTGCACATCATCCTTGTGTCTGTTGAGAACTGCATCAAGTTGAATTGCCAAAAGCTGGGCTCCAAAAGCTGCATCTTTCTTATGTTCTTTGAAGAAGATTGAAGAGGAACTGTTTTCTCTTTGAAAGCTAAGAATTTTTTTTGCCAATTTTTACCTTCAGGATTGTCCTTGAATATAGATAGATCTTTGTTTTGTGACCTCCCACATTAAAATATTATGGTTTAGTGCAGTAATTACCTTTGTCTCTGTGGCGGAAGTGGTGTATGATTATGTCATATTTTCACAGTGTAACTCAGGAGAATGCCAAAGCTCCCAGGGAAGATACAGGTGGTGCAATCACAGCCTTTTTCTGATTTGGTGCTTTTGGTTTAATGTGACAGCTTTATCATCTTAAGAATGATTCTTATCCTGTAATAAAATATCTTGAAATGCAAGCAGCTTATTTCCTATTAACAACAATCACATACTTTAGGTTTAAGTAGATATTGAAGTTTTTAATCAGTTATGTTCTTTTAAAAAGTTGGATTTTACACCTTTTTTTTTTTCCCCTCAAGTATTTTCTATTTCCAACCTAAAATCCTTTATACTTGCTTCTGGCCAGTTTAGCTTCTGATACTTAGGAAAAGTTTAAATACTTTTCTTCATTATTCTATTCTTCATTATTAGAAATCCAAAAACAAATTTGAAAGCATATTTGAGATTTTTGGTTGACTTTAGAATTTTGATTCTAGGCCAGCTTGTCTAGATATTTGAGTTTGAGATATTTGTACTGTGTTTTCAGAGTAATAAGTAATGAGGTTTTCACAATTATACAATTCCAGAAAGATGATATTAGGGGGAATATTATTTGACCCAACTTTTACCTTTGTGAGTTTTTTAAAAATATTACTTTCATGCTTACACTGAATATATGTTTGTGTATGTATGTATGTGCATGCTATATATTTTCTGTATGTGTACATATATGACTTATGTCAAGTAAGTATTGGAATTATAGCTGTCAGTTCTCCTTCTCTAGAATAAATAGAAACACTGACATTACCTCTCATTATTGCTTGTCACTATTTCAAGCAAAAAGAATATGGCGCTGTGGCATCCTTGTAGTCCTTTTTAATAGTCTCTTGGGATATAAACTTAAGTGTTCAGGTGTCTTCTGACCCAGGCGGTACTCCAGATTTATGCCGTACTCTTAAGTTTGGCCCAAAGCAAGGTTCACATGTCAGAAGATGGGCTCTCATTGGTGATTTTGATAATGCCCAGATAACTTACAGATTATTTTTGCTGTTGTACTGTTGTCATTGCCAAAGAGAACACCATGCAAATGTGATGTGAGTCACTCTCACTGTTTAGTTGACTAATGCTGACTTCAGTAGTAAGAGAGTTTTTAGATCTTTATTCTACTGGTCCTTTTTCCAAATATGTGTATTAATCGCTCAGTTGTGACTGACTCTTTGTGACTTCATGGACTGTAGCCCACCAGGCTCCTCTATCCATGGACTTCTCCAGGCAAGAATACTGCAGTGAGTCACCATTTCCTTCTCCAAGGGATCTTTCCAACCCAGGGATCGAACCTGGGTCTCCTGCTTTGCAGGCATATTCTTTACTGTTTGAGCCACCAGGGAAACCCAAGTATGCTTGTTTTTAAATATTTCTTTCTGTTGTAACTTTTCTTTTAGTTTTCCATTATTACTTTAAGTCAGTGTGGAGAGTAAAAAAAAAACATCACAAGCCACTACGTAGCTACACTGTTTTATTATTTAAAACAAAAGTTTGTAGGACTTAGTGACCATACTACGTTTCTGACAATTGTTATTTCTAGTATTCCTCTCCAGCCTGGTAAGATCAAAACAGAAACAGGTACACTGAAGATCAAAAGATTTATAATTTGAGGGGAAAAATTCTTGAGGCTATAGCCCTTTCCCTGACAAAGAAATAAAGCCACTCTTTCCTTCTTTCGCAAACAAACAAAAAAAAAGATGTATAATTTGATTGAGACAGCTCAGAGGCAGATTTAAGATTTTAGCCTCTTGAGTATCTCCTGTCTGTTTTCTTTGTTATAATCACATTGGCGAATGTTAAGCTTTTTTCTTTTTCTTTTTACATTAGAGCGTGTTCACTTTGTTGTTGGTGTTTAGTCACAAAAGTGTATATGACTCCTTTGTGATCCCACACACTATCATCCGCTAGGCTGCTTTGTCCATGGGATTTCCTAGGCAAGAATACTGGAGTGCGTTGCTGTTTTCTTCTCCAGGGGAGTTTCCCGATTCAGGGATCAGATCTGTGTCTCTTGCACTGGCAGACAAATTCGTTACCACTAGTAGTTATAATACCAGACCAGTTGACCTGCCTCTTGAGAAATCTGTATGCAGGTCAGGAAGCAACAGTTAGAACTGCACATGGATAACAGACTGGTTCCAAATAGGAAAAGGTGTATGTCAAGGCTGTATATTGTCACCCTGCTTATTTAACTTNCATTAAGGGCACATAGAATGATTCTGATCATTATTTTTCTTACCTATAGTGCTTAGGTGTAGGTGTAAAATTATTTTTCTAGCAAGTGTCAAATATCATTATGAATAGGAACTTTTTAAACAGCAGCACTTGACCTCACGGTGCCTTTGGCAATGTTAGTAGTTACTGGCATAGTTTTCTTTGGCCCTTATAGGTTAGTGTTCCATATTTTAATATCCTGACTATGATACAGAAAAGCAACATAAAGTGCAGCTTAATAGTTTTCAGGACTCTATTGTAAGCTAAAACAGAGTCCACACAAAGCATCTAGATGTTGTTTTGTGCCGAAAAGTCGAGTCCTTGTTGGTCCCTGCTAGGAACTGTGTGCTAGGCGAGTTCTAGCTGGCGTTTACATTAGAGCGTTTCTTTCCAGTCAGTGGCAATGGAGGAGGCAGTGTTTCAGTGCCTGGCGGTCCTCCTGCTCTGCGTCATCCACTTAGACTTCTTTCTAAAGGTTTCCCTGCCCTACTCAGGCAATGCACATCTTCCTCAAACTAAGAATGGTGAACCATCTCCAGCTCTGTGCTTCCCCCATGCAGAATGAGTGCTTAGTGTCTACAATAGCATTTACCTTGAAGTGCTAATAAGCCTTTTTTGTAAAAGTTAATCATGGTTAAATATTATAAATCATGGAGTATGACTGAATCTTTCCTCTTGAAAAATCATGTGTCTGTTGGTGTGGGTGTGTGATGGAAGCTTTGAACTATGAAATGGATAAGGTACTATATACTGTAGTCTTTATACCAAGCATATTTTAGATCCTGAATTGGCCATGTGGCTGCAAAAATTTGAAAGACCATACTTGGTCATTATTTGGGTCAATATGCATATTTTCATCAGCAGATATTATAGTCAGTATACTATTCCAAAAATGGATAAACTTTTATTTCTCAGAAAAATATGAGTATTTAGGACTGATTCAGAGTTAAGAATTACATTCCTTAATATACTTGGGAAGTCCAGGCTTTGTAAATTAGATACAAGTTGATATTAGAAATATAAACTCTGCCTCTAATACTACCAGTTCTAAAAATTGCTCCTAGGAACTGAATTGTTGTTGAAATGAGAATGCCGGTTATAGTAAATAAGGTTCTTGGCTTTACTGAGGCTTTTATGCTCTTGGTTTCAGACACTTGATTTCAATGGCAGGCTCATTCATTATGAAGGCAGTGAAAAGCAAAATGTTTAGCAACCGGGCAAGAAAGGAAAAGAGCTGGAGAAGGAATTGCAGAACAGAACGAAATGTCAAGAAAAAAATGCATGTGCAGGGAAACAAGGATGGAAAGGAAAAGATCCAGAAAGAGGAGATCCAGAGACAGCAAGAGAAATCAGTGTGAATTCAAATAACCATGTTGTTTTCTCATATTAGTAGAGTAACATTTGGCTGTTTCATGGCTTTTTCAAGATCAAATTTTATTTTTACCTGTATGATCCTTTTGAAAAGACTTTTTTTGCACAGAATAAAATGCTGTAACTTTCATTGAATGTAGTTGTGATTATGGAAACTTCAGACAGATTCCTTCAATGTAGAAAAGTAATTAAACACTCCCAAGGGTCGAAATAATTAACAAACATTGTGTGTGAGATTCTGTGCCATACCAGTAGGCTTGTTGCTTGGTTGGTTGAAGTTTTTAGTAACAGTGGGGGTTTTTCTTTTGAGGTTTTAAAAAAGTATTTAACAAAAGGAGTTCAGTTCAGTTCAGTTCAGTCGCTCAGTTGTGTCCAACTCTGCAACCAAATGAACCGCAGCACGCCAGGCCTCCCTGTCCATCACCAACTCCCGGAGTTCAGCCAAACTCGTGCATCGAGTCAGTGATGCCATCCAGCCATCTCATCCTCTGTCGTCCCTTTCTCCTTCTGCCCCCAATCCCTCTCAGCATCAAGGTCTTTTCCAATAAGTCAGCTCTTCGCATGAGGTGACCAAAGTATTGGAGTTTCAGCCTCAGCATCAGTCCTTCCAATGAACACCCAGGACTGGTCTCCTTTGGGATGGACTGGTTGGATCTCCTTATAGTCCAAGGGACTCTCAAGAGTCTTCTCCAACACCACACACAATTCACAGGCATCAATTCTTTGGCACTCAGCTTTCTTCACAATCCAACTCTCACATCCGTACATGACCACTGGAAAAACCATAGCTTTGACTAGATGGACCTTTGTTGGCAAAGTAATATCTCTGCTTTTTAATATGCTGTCTAGTTTGGTCATGACTTTCCTTCCAAGGAATAAACGTCTTTTAATCTCATGTCTACAGTCACCATCTGCAGTGATTTTGGAGCCCTCCAAAATAAAATCTGACACTGTTTCCCCATCTATTTGCCATGAAGTGATGGGACCAGATGCCATAATCTTCGTTTTCTGAATGTTGAGCTTTAAGCCAACTTTTTCACTCTCCTCTTTCACTTTCATCAAGAGGCGTTTTAGTTCTTCACTTTCTGCCCTAAGGGTGGTATCATCTGTATATCTGAGGTTATTGATATTTTCTCTCAGCAGTCTTGATTCCAGCTTGTGCTTCTTCCAGTCCAGCCTTTCTCATGATGTACTCTACACATAAGTTAAATAAACAGGGTGACAGTATACAGCCTTGACATACTCCTTTTCCTATTTGGAACCAGTCTGTTATTCCATGTCCAGTTCTAACTGTTGCTTCCTGACTGGGGAGGGGGGAAAAAAAAACCTGAAAAAAATGTTTTCTTATTCTCTTCTTTAGCCAAACTCCTTGAGAATTAGATCCTTCATAGTGACATGCATTTTAAAATAAAGGGGTATTGCTTTATAGATAAAGCTAAGACATTTGGGGAAAACTCAGATTTTCAGGACAAAATAGAGTCAGGTTTCTCTTTCTGGGAACATAAGGATACTTAGCAAAGACTCTTGGGAGACGTGGGAGAAGATTCTTAGTTAGCTATATCTACTGTAGAAAAGACAGGTTTTTCTATTAATAGCTCTTCTCTCCTTTTTTGTTCATCTGTCCTCTTATCCCTTTACAAACACACACACATGTGCGCACACACACGCATACACACACACCATTCATCCCTCTTTGACTCTCCCATGGCACTATGATACACTGACTGCCAACTTGCTCCATGGGGAGTTGGATTTTTTATTTGGTTGAATATTGACCACAGACTTAGAAATAATTTTTAAGCATGTTCTCAGAATTCAAATAACCAGTCTATTTATCTCTCTCTATATATATATATTTCCAATCAATATATTTTTTAATATTTCTACTGCTTTTTGTGCATCGAGAATGAATACGTTTTATAATTTTTCAGGAAATGCAATATCAGTTTATCTTGATTTGAGTAAAACTTCTGTTTTGAAATAGTGATATTTCTGATTTTTCCACACTTGTAGGAATTCCTCAGTCTTCATGAGGTTTGTTAGTTGGCTTTCTTTACTGATTTTCCATTCGTTTTACAACCACTTAATTGGAATAAGTGACCGTATTTTAAGACCCCAAATCCCTCTGAAAATTCTGATTTTGTCTGCTACGCAGTGTCCTTAGGTAAGAAATAAGGTGGCGTTTATTTATACAAAAGCACGCCTATCTGTGAAATCTGTAAATCACCCCCCAACATTTGTATAGAAAAGGGACAATTTACAAGGCATTTTTTTCAGCATGGATTCATTTGTTTGCTCTTTGTAGCACCTCCCTTTGCTATAGGTGAGGCCTAGAGAAGGACCTGCCAATTGTGCTCTCCCTTATCAAGCTGATTCCCAAGGACAGGGAAGGTTTGGAGGCTTTGAGGTTTCTGGCATGCACTGAAGTTTTCTGTGGAAGCCAGGAAAGACTCAAGCTGAGTTTTTTGGGTAGAGTGTGGAGAAAAAAAACAAAAAGCACTTCTAGCTTTCTGTAAGTATTAGGTCTAGACAAAACAAACACCTGCAGTCTCTGATGCTGGTACCTAGATCACTTTCCTTTGTGGTCCATTTAATATTAACACATAAATGATCGGGTGATTTTTATAGAGACTAATGCCTGATGTAAGTGGATGTTTGAAACATTTGTGGTCAGTGATATTCAGGTAACAAAAGATGTGTGACTACGTCTGTGGTCAATACATTGTTGACAGTACCAAGATTGTTGTAAGAAATGTGTCCTCCACAATTTATGTTGATTTGTGGTGTTCAGTTCATGAAAGTGAAAGTGTTAGTCCCTTGGTTGTATCCCGTTCTTTGAGACTGCATGCAGGTAGCCCACCAGGCTCCTCTGTTCGTAGAATTCTCCTTGCAAAAATGCTAGAGTGGGGTGCCACGCTCTCCTCCAGAGGATCTTCCCAACCCAGGGATTGAACCCAGGTCTTCTGCATTGCAGGCAGATTCTTTACTGTCTTAGCCACCGGGGAAGCCCATGAATTTCTACTAATTAATCAGTTGCTTTTGTCTTTCTGTTCCAAGAGATAGTCTGAGAAAAAAACAAACAAAGCAGAAGCTGGCTAAAACTTCATGAGTTAGATACCAAATAGCAATGTATTTCCATAAACAGCTAGTCTTTCATAGGCTCCATATTGCTACTTCATTTCCCCCCCTCTATTCACAAACTTTTATGCAAAGTCATGTTTATGAAAAGAAATGCTATTCATATTATATAGGTAGATACTTCTCTCTACTTCATGTAATGCCAGGTCACGTAATACATTTATTTTTGAGAGTCTCTAAGACTAAATGAAGGAGAAACAGTCTAAGTTTCTTAATCCAGTGATTCTGTGCCACTTGCATATCAATAGGACAACTGTCTTTAGTGAACTTGAAATTGAGCCATATTTCTCTGGGCAAAAAATTGGACCTTCTTGAGTATTCAATTTGTGAAGCATATTTCTTTTGAAATACTTTGGCTGTCTGCCACAGGATGTCCAAAGATGTTTTTTGGTGCAAATATCTTCATTCCTTAGGGGAAATAAGTGACTTTTCCCCCTTAGTTGAAAGAGGAAAGAGGCAACATATTTTCATTTCTTTTAACTAACACAAGACAATCTTTATTTGCCAATCATTTGCTTATTGTGGTTTATATCTGTGCATGATCCAACACCTCTTTGAGAATCAAATAAAAGCAGCTGTGTGCCTTCTCAGCAAGAAAGATGCCCATATACCTCAGTTTGCATGCAGTCTTATAATGTTCACAGATCTAAAGTTCATTTATAGATACCGGATAAGAAACTCCTCTCTCTCTCAGGATTCTGGAGATATTACTGGTGAAAAAAAAAAAATCTTAATTTACATATACTACACATTTTATTGTAGTTTTCTTTTTCCCCTATATTTGTTCGTAGTTGGAACTTATTGAATGGCTACTTAATCATTTCTTGTTTATTAATAAAGTCTCCATACTTTATTAGGAGTTAATATTAGGCTATTGTTCATCATATCTAGTGTTAAATGTACACCTTTGAATAGAATACAGAAGAAAGATCAACTAAGTTGTAGACATACAATGATATGCTAGATAAATATCCAGCCAATAAATAAATATGTGATTATAGAAAAAACTGGTAGAAAGTAGGTTAATTTGAGGAAGAGCTACAAGTGAGATATGAGTGTTGATTCATTGTAATTTCTGATTTGTTCTATTTATCTTAGTTATAATAGAGAAATAACTCTGACAAGATTTGATAGAATTTACAAGGTCACTTAGGCCAGGCTAATTGCCCAATAGCTGCTATGATTTGTTTGGGGATGTTTTTCTTAACTACTTTCCCCAGTAGTTTTCTCATTTCCTAAGTAAAGCAAGAATGTAATGACATGAGATCTGCCACCTGGAAAATGTTTTCCCAGAAAGAATTAAAAGGCAACTTGTAAAGTAATAGTACTTATACTTGAGTTTCTGAAACAGTATTGAGAAAGAATGAATCATCAGGGCAGCCCTCTGCTCCCATGTGAAGGGACCCATTGCTCCTTGTCATGCCTGGAAAGGTGAGTCATTAGTTTTTAGTTCATATTTCTTCCTTCTATAGGTTGCCTTCTCAGAAGTTCAACTTAAGAATGTAATCAGCTTAGGAATCACACATTTTCTGCTTATTTTGGTTCATGCCTCCTTAAACTCTAAGTCCAAGAAAAAGAGAAACATCTATTATGGCTTCCTATTCACAGCATCTTGATTTTCTTACATTTGATTGTATATATCAGCAGTATTTGACTCGGGTGAAGGAAATGACAGAAAAACTTTGTAGTCTTCAAATCTGGATAATAAGATGTCAGAGCCTTCTGTTACCTAATTTGACATCTGTTATGGCTCCTGTAAGCTCCATTGGTGCTTGAAGTTGCAACTTATTTAGACAGTTCCAAAGATGGGTTCAGCTTATCCTCTAATTTTCTTATACTCAAAAATAAATGTGCTTTAAAATTTTTTTAAATATCTTCCTTTGAGTATTTGATATATTTGAAAATTGTTTTAAAACTGTCTCATTAGAGTGATTTTTCTCCTGTTGATTCTTTAAATTTATTTCTAATTGCTTTTCATTTTATAGTGCCTCATAATATGTTCCTAGCTTTGTTCCCATCTGTCAAGACTTTGTATTTGGTAATTGTTGATCCATAAATTAATAGATCTCCTACTACTAGAGCCCAGTATAGAAATGGGCAGTATAATTCTTTAGTGAAATGAAAAATCTTCATTTGTGTCTATAGTCTATCCTGTGCATTGGTACATCATGGCTGGAGTCCATCCTAATTGGTTATTCCTTATGCAGTGTTTACATGTTATTAAATATTCTGAATACCACTATGCCTAAAATACACTTTTCCTGAATGAAATAAGAACTTTTCTGTTTTAATATACAGTCAGGTCCCTAAACATCAAACTAAAATGTTATTCCTCCTCTGTCATTTTTTACTCTTTGGTGTTTAATTTCAGCTCAGAATTATTTTGCTTACTAGTTATGCATTTTTAGCTTATGCCATAAAAATAAAATCATAAAGAGACATTGAGATAAATTAAGAATAAATTTTTATGGTGATGAATAGTATCAAAGAATTTAATAGATCTTAAAACTACAAAACAAACAAAAAAGAACCCTGAAGATCATCACTCTGCTTCAGCTGCTGCCCCACATCAGGGACCTGAGAATAAAATCCTGGTATCTTCGTTCCCAGGCTTCCCTGGTGGCTCAGCGGTAAAGAATCTGCCTGGCAATGCAGGAGACACAGGTTTGATCCCCTGGAGAAGTAAATGGCAACCCACTCCAGTACTCTTGCTGGAAAATCCCATGGACAGAGGAGCCTGGCAGGCTACAGTTCATGGGGTTGCAAAGAATTGGAGATGACTTAGCTACTGAGCATGTACACCATAAATTATTTTTTCTGAACCTTTTTGAGAATTTTGTGCAATTGAAAATGAACTTTGAAAACAGGATAAAATTTTATTTTTCATCATCTTTTCCTTTCTTTTAAACGGTCTCAGCCACTGGGCCAGTGAGATGGCAGGCCATCCCTGTCTGTGTTCAGGTCAGGTCAGTTCAGTTCAGTTCAGTCGCTCAGTTGTGTCTCCATGCCTCTTTGTAATCCCATGCACTGCAGCATGCCAGGCCTCACTGTCCATCACCAACTCCCGGAGTTTGCTCAAACTCATGTCCATTGAGTCAGTGATGCCATCCAACCGTCTCATCCTCTGTTGCCCCCTTCTCCCACCTTCAATCTTTGCCAGCATCAGGGTCTTTTCTAATGAGTCAGTTCTTCACATCAGGTAGCCCAAAGTATTGGAACTTCAGCTTCAGCATCAGTCCTTCCAAAGACTATTCAGGACTGATTTCTTTTAGGATTGACTGGTTAGATCTCCTTGAAGTCCAAGAGACTCTCAAGAGTCTTCTCCAACACCACAGTTCAAAAGCAGCAATTCTTTGGCACTCAGCTTTCTTTATGGTCCAACTCCCACATTCATACATGACTACTGGAAAAAGCAGAGCTTTGAGTAGATGAACCCTTTGTCAGCAAAGTAATATCTCTGCTTTTTAATATGCTGTCTAGGTTGGTCATAGCTTTTCTTCCAAGAAGCAAGCATCTTTTAATTTCATGGCTGCAGTCACCATGTGCAGTAATTTTGGAACCCAAGAAAATAAAGTTTGTTATTGTTTCCATTGTTTCTGCATCTATTTGCCGTGAAGTGATGGGACTAGATGCCATGATCTTTGTTTTTTGAATGTTGAGGGTTTTTTTTTGTTTTTTTTTAACAGCATGGTTACAGCCCAGAGTTTTATCCAGCAAACAAAGGATAGTATACCCTCGAGGCCTGATGGCACACCGACCCCAAAGGAAGGCCTCAATCCATCTTGGCTTCCTCCTTTTGTACATTTGTTTCCTCCCCCTACCCTCTTGAGTTTGCTCTATGCAAATTAGGCTGGTCAAGAAGAGGGCATGTTTGTTTCACCTGACGTTCTCACTCTGGTCTGTGGATCTTCTTTTGTTCCACTTCTATGGGCTTTTCTTTCTTTGTCTTTTAGCCACACCATTTTGGACTCCTTCTTCCTATTCTAACTACCTAACATTCCCCCGTCAAGAGATGGGAGGCCCAATTCTTTACAGTAGAGGTGTCGAGATCTCTCTGGCTACTCCCTGCTGAGCTGGGACGGCAAGGGGCATTGGGCCTCCCCCTATTAGTCTCAAGCCTCAGAGCCCTTTTAGCAGTGTCCATCTAAGCGTGAGTGATATTTTCCATGGTTGGGTGTAGTTTTATATATCTTTACTGGACTGGCACTGCATGTCGTAGCTAGTTGACCTGGGCAGAGACGAAACGGGTTAGACAGTTGATAATACATGAAGCAGTCACAAGCAGCATCAATATGGTGATGACGGAGATTAGTAGGGGCACTGGTCAACTCCAAATCCCCCCTCGCCAGGAGAACGATCCCCTAAAAAGAGATTGTAGCCACACCGAGAACTCTCCAGCATGTTCTTTGAGATCCTATAGGTTCTGAATATTTTTCTTGAGGACTGTGAGACTTTATTCAACTTGGCTGGAGGTATTTACCCAGAAACAACATTTCTCATTCAAGATGGCTCAAGTCCCTCCTTGTTTAGGGTTCAGGAGATCTATTGCCTGTCTAATTTGGAGTATAACCCCTGTAAGCTGTGTTGGCTCGTTAGAGCTAGCCTGAGAAATCTTATCCCCAGAAACTTAATTTTGGGGGTGTTCATTAAAATGACACTTGTCTGTAGTCCTGAATAGATATCTGAGATCTCCCAGGGGCTCACAGGTGTACTGAGTGTCCTCTTCCGGTTTCTTCCATGGCTTGACTCGTCCTGTCCTGGCACCTTGACTGCTATGGGGGTAGAAAGTAGTTCAGGGTAGGGGCCCTTCCGTGTGGGCTGGAGTTGAGCCTTTGGGGACCCATCTTTCCAGACTTTAATTTTCCAGATGCTGGCTGCACTCCAGGGAAGACCTCTGGTAAACCCCCAGTCCTTGAATGTTGGGTTTTAAGCCAGCTTTTTCACTCTCCTCTTTCACTTTCCTCAAGAGGCTCTTTAGTTCCTCTTTCCTTTCTGCTGTTAGGGTGGTGTCATCTGCATATCTGAGGTTATTGATATTTCTCCTGGGAATTGATTGCAGCTGTGCTTTATACAGCCCAGGATTTTGCATGATGTACCCTTCATATAAGTTAAATAAGCAGGGTGACGATATTCAGCTTCGTCATACTCCTTTCCCAATATGAAACCAGTCCATGGGTCCATGTCTGGCTCTAACTATTGCTTCTTGACCTGCATACAGATTTCTTAGGAGGCAGGTAAGGTGCTCTGGTATTCCTATCTCTTGAAGAATTTTACACAGTTTGTTGTAATCCACACAGTCAAAGGCTTTGGCGTAGTCAGTAAAGCAGAAGTAGATGTTTTTCTCCAAGTCTCTTGTATTTTCTGTGATCCAGCAGTTGTTGACAATTTAATCTCTGGTTCCTCTGCTTTTTCTAACTCCAGCCTGAACATCTGGAAGTTCTCCGTTCATGTACAGTTGAAGCCTAGCTTGGCAAATTTTTAGCTTTAGTTTGCTAGCATGTGAGATGAGTGCAATTGTGCAGCAGTTTGAGCATTCTTCGGCATTGCCTTTCTTTGGGATTGGAATGAAAGCTGACATTTTCCAGTCCTGTGGCTATTGCTGAATTTTCCAAATTTGCTGGCCTATCAAGTGCAACACTTTCACAGCATCATCTTTCACGATTTGACATAGCTCACCTGGAATTCCGTTACCTCCGCTAGCTTTGTTCATAGTGATGCTTCTTAAGGCCCACTTGACTTCACATTCCAGGATGTCTGGCTCTAGGTGAGTGATCACACACCATCATGGTTATCTGGCTCATAAAGACCTTCTGCATAGTTCTGTGTATTCATGCCACCTCTTCTCAATGTCTTGTGCTTCTGTGTGCTGACTTTCAGATCCCTCTCTTAGGACATAGATAGTTTCAGTTAGTAGCACTCCACTGCAGTTTTTCCTTTTCTCGGAGAGATATTAACCTGAACTGAGAGTGCAAATAACTCTTAACAGGAATTGATCCTTGTTTTCCACTTGTCTCAGAAATATCAAATCCCAAATATTAACCAGTGTGTTCATTCATATTTTTAGAGATTACTGTTTATGCTTGATTCAAGATCAGTTTTATATCCCATAGTACAGCCATGAGAAAGAAGATGAAACATGGAATTCTTTTTTCCTGGTGCTGATTTTCTCCTCTTAGAACTGTACACAGAGCAAGACTTAATCATCAGTTTCTAGTCTCCACTCTTGGCCTTCCATGGCCCCTCCATAGCTGAGCTCCTGACCCAAGCTGCTGTTGTTGTTCTTTAGTCGCTAAGTCGTGTCTCTCTTTTGTGACTTCATGGGCTGTAGCTTGCCAGGCTCTCTGTCCATGGGATTTCCCAGGCAAGAATACTGGGGTGGGTTGCCATTTCCTTCTCCAGGGGATCTTTCTGGGACTAAACTTGTGTCTCCTGCATTGCAGGTGGATTCTTCACCACTGAGCCACTGGGGAAGCCCCTATCCCAGATGGCCGTCATAATTTGGAAGTCACATGCCCATGGCTGTTCCTAAGGAGTATTGATTGACCTTACAAACTTGCATCTTCCTGCTCGTCTTGCCTGGCTATTTCCTGACTCATCTGCTGGGGTCTCCACTGAAGCCCCTTCCTTCTTTCCGTCCTTCCCCTTCTCTGGAGTACCTCCTCCTCTCCATCCCTCCCTCCTCCCCTAATACATGCTCTCCCTAACCTCCTGATCACCAGTTAAACTCTTTTTCCATATCCCATGGATTCCTTTTAGGACTTCTCCTTGTTACTTATGGTATACTGAATGCTTGTACATACAGTTTAACTTTTTCTTAAGAACAGTTTAGCTAGTGGGAAAAGGTTACCCTCACTCTAGAGCTTTTCTCTAGGAGTAAATGCATTTTAACACTGATCTTCCTTCTCCAGAGAGTTTTTCTACCTTTGATGACTGAGCTCTGAATGAACTCTAAAGGTAGAAATAAGGCTGGAAGAAACCTCCTCATATGGACTTACCTATGAGCAAAGCAAGAGAAGACAGTGCAGGCCTTCATTCTTAAATCTCACAAAATAGAGCCTGGGCCCACCCCCCCTCGTTGGCCAGACCAGGAGGTCGACTAGAACGTTACTCTTGGTTCTGCTGGACACTTGGGCATGTCTGATTTTTTATTGACACAAGTAAGAAGAGATTTGGTGACCGAATCTGTTAGTGACCATTTGATTCCTATAGAATGAGAGGATTTTCCCTCACCAACAGGCATTTCTTTGTTCTTCATACTTTTGAGTATTTCAGCTTCTGACTTGATTACTTTCTATATTGCAACATATACTTTATTTTCACTAGCCTTCTGAGGAAATTACTGTTACTCCTGTGTTAGTGTCACATGAGGAAATCAGATCTAAAGGAATGATCAAATTATAGGTTTTTACCTTCCATCTGACGACTGGTTTAGTTTGGGGCAGCTGACAACTTCGTACGTGGTTTTGGTAAAAGATGCTCTGGAAGATGTCTGATTTGAAGCAAAATAGACCCCGGGGGAAGACTCAAGGTTGTAGGGGAGAAGGATGTCCCTTTGTTTTAAAGCAGTGTATCATAAGAAGGAGCCGAGGTTGTCATGGTTTGATGGAGGGAATGTGTGAAGAAATGTGTGTATCTTCAAAGCCAATGAGGGTTGGTGTTGATTATTATCAAAAGAATCTTAAGGTTCCACTCATAATCATCACCATGTCTTAAAGTTGGTTGCGTTCTATTATTGTTGCTGTGTCTTGAGCAGTATAGTTTCTCTAATGTTCATCCCTTGTAAGCTCCTTCTAAAACACCTCATGGACGTGCTGCAGGGTATTATGGCTCCTAAAATACGACCTCGAACAGCTTCTGGAGATCAGTCATGTCAGTGTAGGGTGACTTTAGTTTTCCCGATTAATATCTTTGAAACCTGAAGCATTGTCTCCTACGTGTTCAGGGTTCCCCATTATGAAATGTTGCATGCTGATAAACAGTAGAAATGTCTCCCAACACATGTTGCTACATGAACTGTTTCTTAATTATTTATAGGAGCTTAGAGAAATACATAATAAGCAGCAACTCCAGAAACAGAAGTCCATAGAGGCTGAACGACTGAAACAGAAGGAACAAGAACGAAAGATACTGGAATTAGAAAAACAAAAAGAAGAAGCCCAAAGGTGAGCCTTTTCAGTGGATTGTGAACCCATCTGGAAGGAACTTTAGGTACTCACTACTCTTCTCTGAACTTCTCCAATTTCTTACTGCACCAGAAAGAGCCCTCAGTTTTTAATGTGTGTGGCTCACTGGTAAAGAATCCACCTGCCAGTGCAGGAAACACAGGTTCGATCCCTGGGTCGGGAAGATACCCTGGAGAAGAAGGTGGCAACCCAGTCTAGTATTCTTGCCTGGGAAATCCCATGGACAGTGGAGCCTGGTGGGCTGTAGTCCATGGGATTGCAGAAGCCTCAGACACAATGACTAAACACAAAACAAGCAAAAGCACATATACATATAAATCTTTGCATATATAAGTAACTTCTAAAGTTTTCAGTTGGTGCTCAGAGCTCTCTCAGGCTATGTTTATGTAGGTAAATGGAATTACACAAGGATTTGGGCCAGTTGATATGCGTATTTGCATGCCAGTGACCAAGATACGTTTCCAGTTCACAGCCTTTTAATAATAGCCATCAGAGTCTTGGGTTTGAAACCAAAGTCCCTGATCTCTCTGGCTGCACAGGGTTTCTCCAGTGGGGCGAATAGTGCACACCACCATCTTCCTTTTTTCAACAACAAATGAAATTTGAGGTCAAAAGGAGAAAATTTGCTATTGCTGCTGCTTAAGATCCAGACACATTTTTGTTAGTTTCTGTCTGAATATTTGTGTCTGTAGTCTTTTGTTTCTATTTGCTAGTAATATTTTGCATCTGGTAAATTACTAGTAATTGGGCAAATTACTAGTGAAGTAGTAATATTTTGCACTTGGTTTTGTTTTTTTTTTTTTTTTACATGCCAGTGGGTAAGTAGGTAGGGTCTCAAACCAATTTAGAGGACTGTTTTATGTTTTTCTTGAGGCTAGGTCTAGGATTATGCCCCTAAACCTATTCCCTTGGATGTGTTGATTAGCTCCATTCTTTTATCTATAAAGTTGATTATTTATAATATGTTGCACCAAAATTTTATACCCCTACAGAGTAGAAATAAAGATACAGTGTCATCATATGGAAAGTTTAAATTTTCTGTGTACAATTATATGATAAATAGTACCCAGAATTTAACTTCAGAAATTACATGATTATATACTTTATTTTATTTTTAGTTTTTTATTGGAAGGTATTTGCTTTACAATATTGTGTTGGTTTCTGCCATGAATATGTCACAGGTATACACATGTCCCCTCCCTCCTGAGGCCCCCCCACCCCCGGGATC